>CM075024.1:3027288-3066896 GCA_037576675.1 Pangasius sanitwongsei | reverse complement strand
TGGGTTAAATGCAGAGCACAAATTCCGAGTATGGGTCACCATACTTGGCCACAAGTCACTTCACTTCACTTCACTTCGGGTTGCGGTGGATCCAGACCCTACTCCAGGGCACAAAGTCAGAATACACCCTGAATGCGAAACTCCTCAGAGACAATAATGCTAGCTCAGGATCGAGCCCGGGGCCCTGTAGCTGTGAGGCATCAACTGTGCTGCCCTTCTTCTTCTTCCTTTTATCATTTTTTTCTCCATTAAAACTGACTAAACCAGTAGGTATTTCAGACGTGAAACTTGGTCAAAAGGAAGTACTCCCTCCCACTACTAGGCAAGAGAGATTAGTCTGATTGGCCTCAGGATGGCACTATGGGACAACACATTTTACGTTTTGGCCTATAGCTTGAGAACTGTTAACCCTAGAGAGAAAATATGAACAATATGTTCATCTATCGTCTGTTTATGGTACTGTGTAACTTGGCAGGAACTGAGGCGCTATATGTGAAGAGTGCTTGGACCCCGTAGGTCACCATTCGCAGCTATGTTTTATTTATTTTTTTGTGTGGGTATAAGCTGAGTTTAATGGGTTTAAAATTATGTCAATAATGAAGGTGTTTATTTCTTAATCTAAAGTGTAATATAATACAACAAGTATAAATAATACCGGAATCCATCTGCATTTTGAATAAACAACACAAAAAATGATCTTACATGATAGTACATGCATACCTAATGCATACATTTTTTACTAGTTTAATTATATTCATAAAATATAATGCAATCATAAGGTGGACTTGGTAATTCTTTACACTAAAGGGGGCTGTTTGTGAACACCTTAGCATATATAGAATACCTGTAACGGCCTTAAAGATTTAAAAAATGTTGTGAAAAATGTAATATACTTCAATATTTGTTCTGTTTCATATGCTGATATATAAAGTCTCAGTGTGAGTGCACTTATTTTCTTGGGCCAGTCAAAATGAAACATTCATACAACATGCATTTTGCCAGTACAGAGTACACAGTTTAATGTAAGAAAGGAATGAAGTACGAAACCAAAAAGACAACAAAGTAGGTAAATAGATGGAAGAAGGAGTCACTGAGTCATATTATTGTGCAATAGGGCCATCTGCTGGATGTCTGCTCCAGTACAGTCCATTATTATATCCCAATTATACATTAATAACCCACTTCACTGGGAACAAAATGTTCCTGCATATAATCACTCACACCACATTCCATTCTTTCACACATTTGAAGGAAATCATTTTTTTTTTTGTATGAAAAGCAATTTGCATTTGCATCATTTACATCGACTCCCCTGCATTCTTTTTCATTATACAACTCACGTTCATTATTTCAACTGATTGGACTGGAAAACTGATATCATACCTGGACCATCTGTAGTCAACATGTCGAGGAAAGAGGTTTAAAAGTCAAGTCAAACTTTCTTACAAAATAAATCTTGGACACTGCCGAAGATCACGTTTTAATTATAAAGATTAATATGCAAGTTGTTCAGGATGGATTGTTCCTTTTACGGTGTTTACTAACTATACGTTTAAGTAATCATACAAACTAGTACTGGTGTAAATTCAGACTCCTTAAAAATGTATTATTATCATTATTATTATTATTGGTTGTATTGTATTTGCATTATTGGTAAATAATTATTTTTCATTATTGGATCTAATGTCACTTAAATAGAAAAGAATTAGAACGAATTTGTGCAGCAAATTTCTCGCTAATCTCTTTGGCGCAACGCAAACATTTGCGTGGTAATGTTTCAAACGTGACAGAAAAATGTAGTGTATTTAAAGACATGCTCAGGTGTCTTTTTAAAATCATGTCTTTAAATCATGTTGTGAACACCAAACCTGCATTCCAATACGGTATTAAAAACGCCCTTGCAACTTCTCCTCACAACTTAGAAGCATATATTAACCTTTTTCTTCCATGTGTGGTCACTTGCAGCAACAATATGAGTGTACAATGAGTTGGTATTTCAGTGTAATACATTTGTTTATATCTCATGCTACAGCGCTCGACTAAAATCCACCAATAGGAGGACAGCATAGGATGACGCAAAATTCATGGGACAGCTACAAATATCGTAATGGCGATGGCGAAACAGAAACAAACATGCTAATGAACAAAAACATATCCTTATTAGGATATCAAGCTAACTTCAAAGAATGTTTGTGCTTATACGAGCCCGTTTTCTGCATGAGCTGATTTCCGGATCACGCTGATTGATGACGTAGTTATTTTTCTTTAATCGTAGATCTATCGTTAGAGGATCTTCATGGAGAACATGGTATCACACAGTCTGTTATAGAATTCAGCCAAGATTTATTGGGATCATCTAAAGTCTAAAACCGGCTTAAGTTGCGCTCCTGAAGTCCAGTTATATTCTCTTCACTACAGCGAATACAGTACAAAAATGTTTCGATTGATTCAGAAAAAATGACAAGGGGAAGTCTGTGAGTTAAAAACAGTTTTGCAATGCAGCCTAGATAATCCCAGCAGTTCCCGTCTTCTTTTTCTAGTTAGTAGGAATGATCTCAGTGGTACAGGAGCACTGAGCTGGGCACCATTGTTTCAGGTAGTCGCTACATGGGCCATCTTTTTTCAAGGCAGGGCAATTGGCGAACGTGTTGACGTAAGGGCAAGGATTGGCTAGAAAAAAAGACGACAAAAAAGACAAATGGTAATGATTGAGGTCCCTGCAACAAATCCATCTATACATCAAAGCACAGGTTTAGAGTGCTATGTTGACTCAGTTTAATGTTTGCGTAATGCTGTACTGAGATGACAACAGGTTACTCACTGCATAGTTTGTTGTCGCAAGCTTGCGGACAGGCTGAGCAGGGTTCTCCTAGCGAGTAGGGTGGCACACCTTTGTAATTCCCTCTGTTTGCAAAAGATAAACAAAAAAACACAAGCTGATTACGTATGGACGTTTCTGGTGAGCCGAGAATGCCCCATGTTGCTGATCTATTAGTGTATGTCCTCTGTGGAAGAGAGTAACATACGCTCGATAGTACTGGCAGTCGTAGAAATAGTCGCTCCCACACTTCGCCACACCGCAGCCGACCTCATATGAGCTGAACCAGATCACCTTTAATCAGAAAGAAAATACTGCTTTAATTTTTACGTTAAGCATAATACTTATTACATAACACAACTAACACCAAGTTTACCAACATAAAACACTAAGTGCTAGGTTCAAATACACTAATAAACAATTATATATTACTTATAATCCTATTAGTGCAAGAGTAATAAAGTGAAATAATAAACAGCTGGTCTTTGAACCTAATTCACTGTGACCAATACGGATAGACGCTGTACCACATGACCACACGCACTTGAAGCGTGGCAAGTCTACAGAAGAAAAAAGGGAGATACAACGCTGGAAAGCTGCGAGTTAATTCTGAAGCGCCCTCGTGTACTGAGAAGGAACAGTGTGTCATATTAAGTACTGAATATTAAATTCTCAATTACTAAAGAATTTATGAAATGATTGCATTATGTGTAGATCGTGTTTATCAAGACTGATTTATACCCACGAGTGGCTTATGATTCGCTGTCCTTGTTGCCACGACTAATTGTTTAAGCAGCCAGTAATACTAAAGGATTGGTTTTAACTTTGGGAGGACACATGGTGTACTAGGCATCCAAATATGATTTGGCTTTACACTAAATAGCAGGATTTCTGAGTTTGTTTGCAGCACAAATGTGCAGGGAACCAGTAATTTAAAATGGAAAGTTCCATTCAATTCTAAACCAAAAAAAATTGTGACTGCTATTTCATCAAGAATCTTGTAGTCCTGTACTGAGTATTTAAAAGTTTATTTAAGGTTTTAAAGTTATTTTAAAGTCATTTACAGTTATTTCCCTGAGCTAAAGTTCACTGATTCAACCACCTCAGCTATTGAATAAACTCGCAACCCTGCTGCCAGTAAATGTCTGTACAATTTACAGGCAATTTTTTATAGTGCAAATTGCTGTTATTATTATTATTATTTATTTTTTTAATGCAAAACTAAATGACCTGTGTGTAGTGGCCGATGGGTTTCCCATTGGTGGACCCTGTGGGATAGTTGTAATTGGCCACTTCATTGTGCCATGCTGTCACGACGTCAGTCCATGGCATCAACTTAGAGCTTCTTAAAAGGTTTTCACCCATTTCATATGCTGAACAGACAAAAAGCAAGAAACAAATGTGCTTAAAAACATGTATGTATTAAGACTGCTCATTTCACAGGAAATTATTGTAAGGAATAAAACACTCAGGGATGTGCTGTTATAGGAAACTAATCAACACGGTGTTGTGGTGAGGACAAATGTGAAGCACAGTTACTGGTACCATGTCAAAGTTGATTATTTTCCTATAACAGTCTGTCCCAATGTGTTTTATTCCTCTTATACCACAGCAATTTGCCAACAATTACATTTGTAATTAATTAAAGAACGTATCATACATTTCATCTGTTTATTGTTACATTTAATGTAGCCGAACATCTGCGAAACAAGTTAGTTCCTTTTCTCACTTACATTATAGCAGCTATAAACAGTCGTTCCCTCACCAGCCTGTCATTTTTTTTTTTCATTTCTTGAAGTTAATAAGACAAAAAACACAGCTTTTCCTGTTACGGAAAAATCAGAAAGTGCAAACTCGTCTTGCCTGTGGTGGAAAACTTACAGCTACAGCTGTTACAAAGCGCTGAAACTGGAGACTCCTTCAAAAAAAAATGTTGAATAAGCATCTCCTTACAGAAAACTTCACCATATCAAATCTTTTTTTTTTTTTTTAATTACAGCAATTTTTTTTTTTACTTGTTTAGGTTATGTATGTTATGAGCATCCCCCATACAAGTCCCTGTAAGTTAGCTACTATAGAAATCAGTTAATCAATCAATCATTATTTTTTTCAAAACTAGCAGTGATTATGACAATGTTAAAACAATTAATTTCCTATTTCCAAATTTGTTAACACTGCTATTTATCGAATTAAAGTCAGTCTGCTAGCATTTGTCAAATGCACTTGGTTTCAGACTGTTCATTCTCAGCCAGTAACCAGTTTTCCCTCACATCGGCTTTCAATTACACTCCTTCTCTGTGGCCAACTTAAAGTAATTTGTCCCAGTGGTCCATTGGAAAAAGTGTCAACTTGAAATATATTCTCAATTCATCATGTCTAGAGCTCAGTGAAACTGAAACACTTGAGAGTAACCTCTAAATAACCCTTATCTGAGCTAACGAAAATGTTTACATAGATTTGAGCAATCATAGAGAGATTATTTTAATCAATTTAAGCGGTTTAGTTTTAGAATCTGTAAATTAAAGTAAGTAAAGACAATTGGCCTACTTCCGAGCATGCGGCTGCTGGACGGGCCGTGCGCCATTTCACAGGTGTTCGTCCAGTTCTGAGCCGATGCGGCCACTTCCTCGCTCCAGTTCTGCAGGGGAGAGACACACCAGTTACTAGTTTGTTCCTATCTACGGTGATGAAATTGTGACCCGTGACACGCTTTCTGCCATCTCAAACTGGTTCCGTGAACATAACAGTGAGTTCAGGTACTTCAGTGGCCTCCTGTGGAGCCACGAATAATTTACATTTATGGCATTTGGCAGATGCCCTTATCCAAAGCAACTTACATTTATCTCATTTTTTATACAGCTGAGCACTTGAGGGTTAAGGGCCTTGCTCAAGGGCCCAGCAGTGGCAGCTTGGTGGTGCTGGGGATTGAACTCATGACCTTCCGATCAGTAGAGCTACCACTGCCCCTTTATAATTGAGGTCGTTCTATGAGCAAACAGGGGTCCTATCCTGTATTAGTATGATGTTCCTAATAACATGACCAACAAGTGTATAGTGAGTTTAATTTCACTGAGTTAAAAAAAATAAATAAATAAATAAAAAGGTCCTGAAAGTTTACTTCAGTGTGCAGTGTGTTAAACTGATTGCTAAAATCTGAAGTTGCACTTTACCATCTTAAGCATGTCGCTGGGGGTTGGAACGACTTCTCTCCGAAACACATTGTGAATGTTGACGATTTCATCCTGCACTGCCTTCAGGCTTGTACAGATCTGATCTGTGAGACACAAAGAGATCAGAATGCGTGATTCAGGTGCAAGTACGTCACAAGCAACATGAATTTGTAAATTGAATTTGCATTACACTTTAATTTATTTACGTTTTAATACAATGCTAACTTTTAATATTGAAAAATCAACAGATTCTGCCAAATTATAAACGAAATTATAAATTGTGCAAAATTATGACTGCACATCTAAAAAAAACCCACTGTGTTTCAGTTATATGTTGATTGGTATACAAGGTCATGTTATGTAAAAGGTTAACTGTAGTAGGATTAGCGCTTACCTGGCTGTTGAGGCCACGAGACAACAAGTTACAGGACAAGAATGAGAAAAATAACATAGTATTATGTTCTTCAGATTATTATATATAACCTCTTCACTTTTATTTCTATGAAATTGCATACTTTAGTTGTATTAGTGATAAATATATCACATTATGCAGTTTTTTTGTGATATTTAGAGCAGAGTGGTTGTGTTATTTCATGTTTATACTCAGTTGATTCCTTATTCTAATGTTATCATGCTGTCAAATTATTGTTTTATTATATTATTATATTATATTATGTTATATAATATACAAGGTATCCCAAAAGTCTCCATACATAAGGGAAATTAACACTTTTTAGCAAAATGTCTTCCAAAATCGTTTAATACTTCTTATATATATATATATATTTTTTTTTTTTTCAGATAGCCTTTGAGAATGCCTTTGACAAAAGAAGGACGTACTGAAATCATGGCTGGATTGGGAAGCTGTCACAAGGTAGCGATGGACTTTAACAGGAAACATGGCAAGCATATCACACACTGACACTGTTGCCAAACTTGTTAACAAATTCAAAAAGACTGCAAGTGTTGCGGACCAACCGAGAATTGGACGTCCACGAACATCCACTGATGAAAGCACAACCGACGTGGTGCTGGCAAACACGGTCCCCTGTGTATGGAGACTTTTGGGACACCCAGTAATATTATTGTTTTTGGTTTTTGTGTATAACATTTGATTTTTGATGTGGAATCTACTGTAAAACCCAAGAGATTTGGAACCATATTACATACTATACTACTATTACAGAAATTTAACATAGTAGTACTTCACAGTAGTTGACAGTGTCGTAACTGCAGTATATAAAGCATCAGTATGACTAACTGATGGCAGATTCATGCACAGAATGAAATCTAGCCCCTAGCCCTGATCTCCATTTGGGCTGATATTTTTCAGTCTGCTTTGCCAGACATAAAAAAAAAAACATCAAACATAAAAATTAGAAATCAAAAATTCAGCTGTCTATCTGCAATTAAGTGTGTGTGACAGTCTGCATCTAAGTGTTCTTCTTATGCCGTCCATGGGACCTTGTCATATAATGTATTGCTCAACTGTTTCACTGTCAAGCTATGTAATGAATGAATTCCTTGTTTCAGTGTGTTTATAGCTACTTACCACACTGCAGGTAGAGCTCATATGAAGCAGAGCGAGCACACACAGACTCCAGAGAAACATTGTGCCAAAGGTCTTAGTTCTATAAACAAACCCCAGCAAAGAACGTATATAAAAATGACTTTTGATGTGGCATGAAATTTAATACCCAATACTCATACACTATATTACATACCACACTACTGCAATATAATATTATCTCAGTAGCACATTAATATGGTAGGACTGGTAACTACATGGTATTTTAATAGATAGATGTAAATGGATAATTATTTAATTACAGGTGAATCTCAGATTCATTACTGCATGTAATTTGTATAATTTAGGACTTAACAATATTATGATACTGCTATGCATTAAGTGCTGAGGTAAACTTGGAATTTTCACCTTAGGTATTACTCACTAACACATTCAACATGCAAATTATTACAAGTGTTACTTCAATATTCTGCTAACTGTTGTTGCACAAGATACTATATACTTATAATTCACTATACCAAATGTATACCAGAAATCACTTATACTTATTTATTTTATACTTATCTTAAACACTAGTACTGTAAAATAAAATGTTACCATTAACTCCATTTTAAATTTCACATTTTATTCAACTGCAACCATTTGTAATAACACTAATGCAATTGGAAATACATAGTAACTAATCTGAATATATATCTGATATACAGCAGGATGATTAAATTATTTAATGATGCTAATGATTTGAATGTTATATGCATTCTTACATGTAATTTATGTAATTTTGAATTTAAGACTACAATGTTACTGCTTGGAATTAAGTGCTGAGGTAAACCTTAACCTTAGGTGAAAAATGTTGCTAATTAAATTCTACTTTTATTAACACATTCAACCTGGAGATTGTTACAAATTATTAGTTGTAGAGTCTAAATTTTTATAATTATATTTATAAAAAATGTATATATTTATAATGATAGCACTTTATTTAACAGCACAGTGAGTACAAATATTTTATATGTTATAAAATATGAGGTAATTATATATACAAAGTAATATAGGTAATATATAAGGTTGTATATAAATACAAGTGATTTATGGTATATACTTTTGCATATTGAATTTTTAAACATATAGCCAAGTGTTTGAAAATGAACAAGTTTATTTATTACAATATTTTTACATTTTAAATTCTACATTTTAAGTTCTATAAACTTAAAATTACGTATCTGAACAGGTTAAAATATAGAACTTGAAATGCAGATTTTAAACTGTAGAACTGTATGTTTTTAAGTTCTTAGACTCGCAGTTGAATAGGTAAAAACCTAAAATGCATAACATAAAATGAAAAATTATAGTAATAAATAAATGTGTTACTTTTCACACAAGGTTATTTTAAAATTCAATATGCTAATTATGTACCAGAAATCACTCATATTATCATATACTTACCTTAAATCCTAGTAGGTATTCTGCTGTAAAATAACGCTTACCATTAACTCTATGTTTAAATTTCGACATATTTATTATTAATAACACTAATGCAATTACTGATAATATTAGGAACATTAAACTTTCAACTTACTTTAATATTAATAGTTAATGCAGTTATAAGTAATATGAGTACCTGCTGATGTTAGATGAACCAGGGTTGCTGTCTGTGCTGCTTTTTATAAGCTCAGCGTCACACACGAGACACACTTACTTGACATAAATGACATTCAGATGACCCACCCTGAGCAACACAAAGAGATGTGGCCCCAGTTGGCAAACAATGGCCAAGAATTCTAGCAAATACTTTATGGGAGTGAAACCAACCCTGTGTATTAACCCAGTTAAAGTGAGTGGATTATGTTGATAAAGAACTAACAAATGCACTAGACTATATGGCAGCGAGTTACACCCAAATGCTCAAGATGATTAACGATGGACTCTGCATTCATGCTGTGCATAAACTGTACATATTTCATGCATATTCACAGGTCGGTAAACCTGCCATAATGCATGTTTATCTTTTGGTGTTAATTCCACCATCGCGAACAAGTGACACTCTGATGGACTTTGCTTTCATGCTTTGCGTCATTTAGAATGTGTAAATTTTTTTCTACAATGATCTTTACATTTCATTTAGTGTGTGTGTCTATCCTTTGATATTAATTCCACTTTCATGAAAACAGCCATGTGAAAAATGTGAGTGCTTTTATATCTGTTTAATGTACTAAGCAAACACATGTGACTCAGCTGTATCTCAGTTACACATTTAGATAATGAGATATACGGTACTTAATACAACATAGATAGCTAACTTATCAGATGTTATGATATAGTGACATTGCTATCGTTATGTATGTCTTTAAGTTAGTGTTAAAGGAAAGTGTGAAAGAAGAATCAAAAAGAATCTGACATTTGTTTCTTAGGTTTTTTTAATATGTGATTTAGGACAGAGTGAGACTTACTGTAATCTAAAAACATGAACAAAACTTCTCCATTAAGCTGAATGTTGGAATATTTTGAGGCGGCCATCTTGGACAACCAGACTCACTTTTTATGTTTGCACAATTTCAGACCATTTTACAAGAAATGGCAAAAAGCCTTAATGTTTGCATCAAAATTAGTTCCACTTTGACCTTAATTTTGTAAATTCAAATAAATCTGTGCTGTTTTACAAGATTGTTTAGAATGAGATTATGTAAATTAATGTAAATTAATTAGTCAGGTTTGATCCTGAGCTCAGGTTACTGTCTGCGTGGAGTTTCTGTGCATGTTGCTGTGTCCATATGGCTGATCCCATTAGCGCATCAGCTTGCACATTTTTTTGGGCATTTGGGCATTTTGGGCATTACGGATGTCACGTATAATTTTTTTTATACCCGCCCCCAACATTTTCTGAAAAAACTTTGCTAGTTCTATTTCCCAAAATACAGGCCTAATTTAGTCTAATTAACACCACTGTGAACCTGATCAGGCAGTTACTAAGGATGTAAATGCATCGTTTATATTAAGGTTAATGAATGAGTCTCAAAGAGATGCTCTGTGAACACCTCTGGCAAGCTTTCTAAAAAAAAACACCAGTAGTGCACTTCCTATTAGTGTCTGTATTTGTATCTATTTAGAATGCATTATCTGCGTTCGGTTATATCCCTAGTTTGCATGTGTTTGTATACACACAGCCTTCAGTAAATCAGGACCTTACTGTTTCTTCATCAGAAAGCGTTCAGTAGAAGTCTTTAGAAAGGTAAACTATCTAAAGAAACCAAGAAAAACCTTAAAGGGTTCTTTTTAGTGCAAAACTATAGAAAGAAATTTCCAAAAATAAATGCATAATTTATTGTAACATAATTGCGTGTTTGCACATAAATTAAGCATGGTCAAGATTAGCACTTAATCATTGCTTCCATGTGTTTGTAATTTTATCTGGAGAAAAGTGAGCACAATTGGATTTAAGGAGAACGAAATGATCAGCGCTGGTGTTTTGGCTGAATATGATAAGCATTTTCATATCTACAGTATATACCAAAAACCCAAACAACTAAAGCACTAAGCAAACAACTGTATCTCAATGCGATACTACATTAAAAGTGCACTTAATAGAACATGTGCAAAAAAAAGCCAGATAGAATTTTTTTTTTTCTTAGTCTTAGACGTCAGTCAGGACATATTGACACTGCTGTAGGATCATTACAGATAGCAGATGTTTGCAGATGTAATTGAGCATGACCAAGATAACAAACTAATCCATTGAAAATAAATTTTACAGCCTTTAATATGGACAGCTGATCTTCTGATTACACAAGATCATGGTGATGTAATGCTCTTTCGTTGTCTTTCTTTGTCTTGCTCCAGTCCCTGCCCCATCTCCACCTTGGCCATACTCCCTTTTCTGATCACTGTTTACACCTGTATCAAGTTTGTCTTCACAGACTGATAATGTTGATATTCCAGTCTGTTTCAGTTTGTTTACTGCATCTCTTTTATGTGTTTTCACTGCATTTTAAAACCTGCTTCAGCATTTTCCACTAATAACCTATTTTCCTTGTTCCACATTCCACTGACTTATGCCAAATTGGGCTCGATTTGGAACAAGGTTTCAGGCGGACAAAGCAAGTCCATGGGTGGCGGCTGGTTACTTTACAAACAGTCAGCGACCGCCAAGATCTTGTTTTAAAGCAAACAATCAGAATTACATCTAATCAGTTTCCGCAAAGTAAGGGAAAATGTGAGTGCATAGAGTGTACCTATTATGTACTGAAATTACAGAAAGAAGTTTATGCTGTAAGATGGATTGGATGAGGGAAAAGGAGATTATGGCATAGATAATGTTCCATTCAATGATAAAAAAGCATATTACAGATAAAGGGTCAGAAATGCGTGCACACCATGGTTAACTTATTTCCAATGCACATATGGTGAACTTGTTTTCCAGTGCATGGCGTGAACATATTTCTGATCTTACAACATAAATGTTTCAACATAAATGAGACTCTCTCTCTCTCTCTCTCTCTCCATATATATACATATGTCTCTGGAAACCTTGGCTCTGCTATTTTCTGTTTGGATGCTGATTATCAATCAGTCTCTGTGTCTAACCCCCTACAATAGACTTTAATTATGGGTCATTCCATCTTACAATTACTGGACCACTTGAGGTGGACTGACCCCTACAATTCTCATGCAAAACTCAATAAAAAGATGATCGTGTCACCTCAGGCTCTATGGGGACTTACAACTGGTGACTTCACAACTGGGGACTGACTGCGTGGTTGAACGTTTCTGTTATTAATGCACTCGTTTTAACATGTTATTTTTATTTCTATAGTAACACCTTATAAAGGGACTTGTACTGAGGACAATCCACATAATCTATGACTCATAATAAACTGACTGTTATTTAACAAAGAAAAAAAAAACATAATCGTTGAAATGGTGAAGTTTCCATAATGAGACGTTTATTTAACATTTATGGAAGGAGTCTCCAGTGTCAGAACAGTCTATTGTTTTCTGGCATGGGAATGAGGAGTTTGCAGTTTCTCGATAACATAACAATCTGCATGTTTTGTCTTCATGGAAGTAGTCTCCAGTGTCAGTGTTTTGTAACAGTCACTAAGATTTCTGACATGGGAAAGCCTTCAGGACAGAAGAGTTTATGCTTTGCGGTTTCTCCATAACATAACAGTCTGCTGTATTTGTTTCTGTTTTAGCCAAATATGATTATTGCACATTCCACATTTGATTGCATGAAGGACAAACATATTGCACAATCCCAAGTGGATAACAGTGTTGCAACAGTT
Organism: Pangasius sanitwongsei; assembly: GCA_037576675.1. NCBI lineage: Eukaryota > Metazoa > Chordata > Actinopteri > Siluriformes > Pangasiidae > Pangasius > Pangasius sanitwongsei. Next base: position 3,054,098 of record CM075024.1, on the reverse strand, counting down.
CCAGTTCTGCATGAATAACAATCCTAAATACAAAGATAACAAATAAATAACTCCATCTGGCGAGAGCTACATCCATGTTTAGCAAAGAAAACAAATTTGCACAACTTTCCTCTTACTACAAATGCAGTTATTCAGCCAAGGCTTGTATGGTGTATGACATTTACTTCTTCTTTAGTTTAGCTACAAAGCTGATGTGGCTAGCAAGTGATTAATATCTATCTCACCAACAATAACAAAATCTATAAATACACTCACCGTCCACTTTATTAGGAACACCTGTATACCTGCATATTCATGCGGTTATCTAATCAGCCAATCATGTGGCTGCAACGCAATGCAAAACATCATGCAGATACAGGCCAAGAGCTGCAGTTAATGTTCACGTCAAACATCAGAATGAAGAAAAAGTGTGATTTCTGTGACTTTAACCATGGTGCGGCTGTTGAGCATTTCAGAAACTGCTGATCTCCTGGGAATTTCACACACAACTGTTTAAATGACCTCATTTTAAATACTATAAAATTTGAAAATCTTAAAAAAAAGAATAATATAGCAAATGGAGAAATGTAAAAAAAGTAAGGAATAAAACACTTGGGGGCTTCCTGTTAAAGGAAAATAATAAACAACAGGGTGGTGAGATAATCAACCCCAAAGTTGATTATTTTCCTATAACATCATGTCCCGAAGTGTTTTATTCTCCTTATACTACAGCAATTCCCCAACAATTTTTTTTTTTTATTAATTAAAAAACGTCATGCATTTCTTTTTGGAACATCCGCAAAACAAGTTAGTTCCTGTTACTACTTACGCTATAGCAGATATAAACAGTTGTTCTCTCATAAGCCTCTCTTTTTTCTCTCTCTTGAAGTTAATAAAACAAAAAAATGCTTGATTATTTTCTGATAACAGCACGCACAATGTGTTTTATTCCTTGCTTATTCCATGTTCTTGTATTACTATAAAATTTTTTTAGTGCGCATATCATTTCATGTAGAATTGTTTGATTTAGACTATACATTCCCTTTTTTCAATTTTTTCCTAAAAAAAAAAAAAAAAAAAGGATTTCAAATCCTCTGGTCTATTGAAAGTTTTATCTTTTAATAACACGCTATTCATTTTCTATTTGGCAAATCCTCTCTGTGTCTATGTTTAAACTGATGCATCATCTGACAAAAGCCACGGTGGCAATTTTACAGTTGATTACATGTTCTGTCACCAAGTTTGGTGTCAAAAAGAAATCAATTCAGGAATCAAACCCGTCACAATGACAAGAAAGAGCATACTCTTGTATGCAGATAAACTAATATTACAGACAGAAACCAATCCTTCTTATCTTCCATTATCATATAAATGGATGTTCTGTCTTTTGGTACCAGTGAAGGTTTAGGTTTGCTTTTCAAGGTCAACATTTAATCCTCGCTTCAAATCCCCTGCTGGAATGACGTGATCTTGTAGAAAACATCCTCATCCTTGGGACATACATACTTACAGCCCAGCAGCATGCTTAACCTCGCTTAGCATCGTAAAGCTTAAAGCTCTGACTTCAAGAGATAATCACAATACTTTGTTTGCACATAAATGAGCAATAAATTACACACCTGATCCATATTCTTTTACATTTAATCCAAGGCTGACACACAGTGCTTTTCCTTTTTATTGGATTTTGACTTGACAAGCCAAGATACACATTTATTACATAGCCATGGCTAACGTAGTGATGGGCATCAGAACTCACTTTATATACAGGGTGTCCAAAAAAAAAAAAAAAGTCACGAACCATTGGTTTTGTATGTGGAGCAAATGTGTCGATCCGAAAAAGTCGAGCAAAAACCACAAAAACACAATACAGTGGCTGAGAAAGCGTGTAGAGAGTGAGGGTGAACGTGAAGATATTCTGTCAATAATAAATACAAAATGAAGTAAAAATGTAGTTTTACACTGATTGGTTCCTGACTGTTCAGACACTCCGTACTTTTGCAAGTGGATCATGTGCTGATCTGCTGGGATTCTTACGCATAACAGTCTCATAGCAAAAGACACAGAAGGGTACAAAAAATAACCCCATCCTTTTCTCTGGGATGTGTAAAATCTTTTGCCATTGCGATCTACTTGCTCAGGACTCGGTGGCTGATATTTTATTGTTACCTTTGCCTCCTCATCCTTTTCTGACTTTGCGTCTTTAATTACTATCGAGGCTAACCCAGTGGCTGCAGGATCTAAGCCAGGGTCATCTGAAACATCATCGGAGGATGATGAATCTGAGATCGTGTTTTTGATTGGCGGTTAAGGCCTTTAAGACATGGATACAGCTTCTTTGCTTCAGAAAAAAAGGCAGTGTCTGTTTTTCCAAGACCTCACTCTTGGCTTGGAGAGAGTTAATGGAGAATGTTGAGACTGCTCAAACATTTTTTTGCGCAGAGATAGCGGCGGGTTTATGGTTAGCACATTCCTGCACCAGCTTAGCATTCGTTTCATGCTCTCATGCTTTTTCTTATCCCTCTCTTGTATTAGGAAAGCATGCCACTGCCTAAACACCTGCACCGCTGCCTCAAGGTCTTTATGCTTGATGCATTTATCCAGTGCAGAAAAACATTGCTCTCTACTCCACTCTGTTTATTCTGGAATACCAAGCTCTTTACATAACTTATCCTTTTTCTTTCGACACAACTCATCTAACATTTGCCCTAGCTCCCTCTCAAAACTGAGACTGTCGGCAAAAGGCAAGGATGAGGGTGAGGAAGACTCTCCAACACCCTTAGGATCCCGAGTACTCTTTGCCATGCTGTATAAAACTTAAGACTGTCAATCAAACTCTTATTCTGTCATCAAACTGATTCTGTCATCTAGCAAGTTCTTTGATAGGACGACTCACTCACCTGTCTCGCATAGGACCACAGGAACAGGATCACTGGATCAGAGCAGACCAAATAGGTGATGATGCTGTCTATCATCTGGGTCGTCACAGTGTACGGACAGAGAACATCACACCCGGCTTTTATAATGATCTGTACGTGCAAAGGATACACTTTAGACCATATAGATAATGCCCAAGGCTAAGATAAAAGAAAAACATGAGCAAGGAGAAAAACATGACCCAAAGAACAGACACGTGTGCATCATGAGTGATAAGGAGTGAACAAAAACACTTACAGAAATCACATTAAATTGAATTGAATCTTAAATAATTAAATCATGTATCTTTTAACACATGATCATGGAAAAATGAAAAATAATCCCACACTTCGGTAACTCAAACAACCACTCTTTAGAACTGTGGTGAGCAGAAAAGCATCTCAGAATGCACTTCAAACTTTGAGGTCGATGGGACACAAGAGCAGAAGAGCACAGATGAAGAATCTGGACTTTTTCCAATCTTCAAGTATAAAAATACTCAAACCAGCTAACTGAAGCTCTTGATCAATGTCAGATTTATCCAAAATACTTTTTTTTTCTCAGCATTGCAACATACAAGGCTGGTAGTGCTGCTGCCTCACAGCTCCAGGGTCACCAGTTTAATCCTGAGCTTGGGTGGAGCTTTGCATGTTCTCCCCATGCCCATGTGGGTTTCCTCTAGGTTCTCCAGTTTCCTCCTATCTCTCAGAAAAATGCCCGAAGGTGAATTGGTGACTATAAATTGTCCCTAGGCATCAGTGTGAATGCATGGTAGTGTCTCATGCAGGTTTTTTTTTCTTCTTTTTTTTTGGGATAGGCTCCAGATCCGCATTAAACCTGACAAGGATAAAGTGCTTACTGAAGTGATTAAATAAAAGAATTCAGCCCACAATTGAAAAAAGGCAAAAGAAAGATTCATTTAGTGCCATATTTCTTGTAAAAGCTCCTGAACAAATACTTTAATGTCTCACACATGTCATCTTCCCTTTGGAATTGGCCTTGATGTTTTATACCTATCCAAGCAGTTCATCAGTTCATCAGTGATGGCAGAATCAGACTCCTATCACCTGGTGTTAAAGACTTCAAACACTAGGGGGCAGTGTGGCATCAGGCTTTTCTTACTTGTACGTCCTAGAAACCTTGTGGGGAAAACACATTTTTGTTTTTGCCTACCACCACCCCCCCTCTTTGGGGGACCATTAAAGACTTTATTTATTGTGTTTAAGGGTTAGTATGGGTGGGTGGTGGGTGTAGGACATAGCAGACAGGACAGTCAATGAGATAAAACAGTAGGCAAGACAAGACAAGACAAGACAGTAGATGCGACATGGACATGGTGCTTAACAGGAAGGTGGGTGGTATGGGGGGGGGGTATGAGGCGAGTATAGTACAGGGGTGAGCAAAGAGTAGTAGTTGGAATGTCAGTTGAGTTAATTAATATGTATAACACCAATTGGTTTCTGTGAATGCTGTGTGTATGTGTGTAATTTAGCTGTGTGTGTTTGTGAGCATTGTGCTTGAGATGTGTGGTATGGTTTTGATGATGTGTTTTGTCTCTAGGGACTGTATTGTTAGCTACTGCAAGGTGATTAGTTGATGAGTGGTGTCCAAGTAGAGTTAAATTTGGTAGTTTTATTTTTGATTGAGGCAGAAAGTTTTTCCTTTGTTATGTAGGCAATTATTAATTTTTCTCAATGATATTAATATTATTCTTTGAGTTCCAGTTTGTTAGTATGGTTTTCTTGGAAGCCACATTATTTTCATGAACCAAGCCAAATCATTTGCAGTCAACTCCCTTTCCGATTCACTTATTCCCAAAAAAATGTGTCCTGTTATCTTAAGTGTTCTAATCTGGAGTTCACCACTGTACTTACATCTTCTCATCCAGGTTTGGTGTTATGTTTCACGTTTAATCAAGTCACTTCATAAGTCACAATGCCAAAACACCTCCAAGAAACCCAACCTACAGGATTCCAAAAGTAAAAGCAAGCTGATCCATGTATAATGCATAGTAACGCCTTAGTGCATACCTTACTGATTGAGAAATTGTAACAAAGCACTCACACTGGAGACTCCTTCCAAAAATGTTCAATAAATGTCTCCAAGCTTCATCATATCAACAAATACACGGTTTTTAAAAACATTTATTATTCGTCTTTGATTATGTGGAGCATCTGGCATACAGGTCCCTGTGAATGAGTTCCTATAAATACAATAACTTATTCGAACATTATTTGAATTGTAGCCAGAACTACTGTCATAGCTGCCATTACAGAAAATTCATCCACCTTCTGACCAATCAGATTCGAGAATTCAACGATGCACTGGTATAAACGGGTTGTACGTGAACTGGCTTGTTTTTTTTTTAGATTCCTAAGTCTTAGATTCCTAAGATAAGTTGGCACATTTCCCTTGTTTAAACATGTTCTCCCATCTCTGTTAGCATTGTGATTAGAAAAATGGCTTAACAGAGCATTACTGCTTCCCACTTTTCGTGAACAGTTAACATGGTAATGTGCACCAACTCATGCATGCTAACATAACATGCTAGCAAGCTTGCACTCTTAATTAGCAAAACAAGCAGTGTTTGCTTGCTACTTGATGGATTGTGGAATGATTAGCTATAATTACTCTCTGGGAGATCAACACCCTCTTGTTATCCTCAGGCTTCAAAAAAGGACACGTGCTAGTGCCAGATAGTCATCATGGCTTTCTGTTTAATTTACTGACGATGGAATGTAACTATAGTGTTTGTAGGTGTTTCAGTCAAATTGTTGCAGGAATACAAATACAGTCCAATACACTAACACCGTTGTATCGCCATTTATTTACCACCAAGGAAATCATATGTTCTGCAAATTAGGGTTGGTACATTGTCATTGTTAGTTACTATATAACATTGGGTGGTTACCTCATTGACCTTTTTTAATTTAGCATTTCCTTCTATTACTGTCTATTTTATTTATTTATTTTTACCTAATCAAGGTCCTCTAATGTTTCTCATCCATTTTGTGTCCAGCTGCGACTGTCCATAAATTTTGCATCCCCCACCAGCTGGAATTGCTCTAAATCATACTACAGCAACCTCAGTTTCTTGGAAAAAGGATGTGGACTGCACTGAAAACCCTTTGTCTGCGTGAGTTGCTACTGTTGTAAACATGTTAAATTGCTACCTTTGCTGCCGATCCTAGCATGTTTGTAACTTTACCATAAACGATGGCTATCAAATGCACAGAAAAACAAGGCATTGCTGACTACAAGTAAACCAAACAAGCTAGGTGTTTGCCTAAGCAAAATCTTTCCATGCAGCCACTCTCTCGTTCAGCTTATAACAACAACGTGATAAATACTGACAATGTACAAGATGTTATGGAAAATCCGTCCTCAAAAATTACTTTCAAAGAAAGAACAATTGTGGGATTTTTTTTTTTCCCTTTTCGCTTTTGTTATATACAGTACATATATATATAAGGATGTGCAAATACATCTTTGGTACAAAGATCATTTTAGCATTGACTGTTTTTTAAATGGCTGATTAATACTGTGATCCTTTAAGACTATGAATCAAACCATGCAAATTTCAAGCTACTCCAAATGCAACTTGTCCTATGCATAAATAAGTAGTGCCTCAACTTAGTGCTCTCTTCCTAAATGAATCTATGTTCATCTTCGGAGAATATCCTGGGAACACTGGGCGTGAGGTAAGAATGCACCCTGGCTGGGACGCCAGTCCATTGCAGGGCACCATTCACACAAATTCACACACTTCACACTTCATACCTGGGAGTAATTTGAGTTGTCAAACCACCTACCAGCATTGGACAGTGGGAGGAAACCGAAGAACCCAGAGAACACCCATACCCACACAGAGAAAGTATGAAACTCTGCACAGACAGTAACTTGAGATCTGGATTGAACAAGGAACATGGGAGCCATTCTGCAATACTCCATATGTGACAACTTTGATTCAACTTTTGACCGTATGTAGACATCTGGCATCCAACCTCCTAATGGACAAAATGGAAAGAAAACATTTTAAAAAAAAAATGACCTTTTCAAAACTGACCTTTTTCAGACCTTTAATACCTCTCTAAATTCTCAAAAGCAGGGCAGATGTGAGTTGATGTGATTCATCAAATCTGCATGAATTGAATAAGAATAACAACCCTTTCAGAGACATGATGTGTTTTGGGGAGTCAAATTGAGGTGGTAGGTCTTATTTCAAGCCTACACCACCAACATGGCAACATCCGAGTCAAATACATCCTTTAGCCATTCATAACGACCTCCTTCTCTCAGTGATTGATCTGAATAATAGATATAGGGGGTCTCATGTGGGGCTTATAAAAAATGCATTTTACCAGAGAAGCGCCACTCTAAGTAACCACACGCCCACCCACTGCCATCTGAGTTCCCCGTTCACTCAGTGAAAGTGCCTTTGTGATGTGTGTAGACTTCAACTGTAAGGGTATGCATGCTTGCATGCATGTCATTCACCTCAAGAACTTCCTGTAGCATGGTGTGTGATCTCAGAACATTGGACGTATCTACCAAAGATGTTTTCTTGCCCCAGGTTTGTCTATTCTGGGTCTCCTTTTTTGTGTTTTTCCGTTGGTTTGGACTCTTGTTTCAACCGATTCCCAAAATTCCTCATTAAAATCCCCACCTCTCTTCTCTCCCCTCCTCTCTCAGGCATTTCCCTCCTGTCTCCCCTCTTCTCCATCTCCTCCCTCCTTTGCTCTCTCTCTCTCTCTCTTTCTCTCTCTCACCCGTGCCTCCTCCTCAGATGTATTCTTCAGTCAGTGGGCTGGAACTGCAGCGGCTGCTGTAGGAGGCCAGACTAAGAGAGAGAGATAGAGAGAGTGGAAAGAGAGCGGGTGGAGGGGCCGAGCAGCGTCTGGGTCAGCCTGGTCTGTCATCTCAGACAATCTAAGAGCGAGCAAGCGAATGAGAGCGCGTGTGAGTGTGCGTGCGTGTGTGTGTGTGTGAGAGATAGAGAGAGAGAGAGAGAGAGAGAGAGAGGGAGCGCAGCAGGAGCGAGGAGGTAGAGATGTCAGAGGATGTGGTTTTCCTGAGCTTGCAGAACACAGCGCAGGCATAGTTTGAGCATGACCTCAGCGCAGGCACGCAAAGTGAGCTCTCCACGCTCCGTTTAGCCCTCCGCAGGACTGTAACCAGTGGGATTCCGAGGAAACAGAGCCACACAAAAAGTGCTGTCGGAAGAACAGATCTCGGACTCGTTGCATTCAGGAGCTCCAGGACTTCAAACAGGAATTTGGGAATTTTGCACACACACTAGTTCCCATCCTTCCCCTTGCTTCATGCCGTTCACGAACTTGGCAGAGAAGACGTTCTCTGATCGTTGAGACTTGACGCACCTGTGGATCCACAACGGCAAAGCAGGTAAGATCTCAGCGTTTCTCAGACTTCTCAGAGACTCGGTTAAAGTTCAGATAGTTCACATGTTGTCTTACTGTCTTACTGCTTAACAATGAATGTCCTACAGATTTAATACAGCAAAACCATTGTGATTCAGTTTAAATGGCTACTACCGTGTATCAGATCTCGGTCTAATATCAATGGAATTGATCATTAAGCTCTATAATTCTTCCCAGGCTTAAGGCAGGTGTGTGCACAGGTGGAAGTGTGTCTATAAGAGAAGCGAATGGCTCAACGATTAAAAATATATTTTTTTAATTATTCATTTACCAACACTTTGTTACTCTCAGGGGGAAATAACCCCAAGCAGCTCTTTAATATCATTTTCAAAACTGATTACTGGATACAAACCAAGTCAGACACGAGTAATTTCAAGATTGAAAAAAAAATGTAATCCAATTTAATTCAGAATTAAATCATTGTTATCTGTTTAGGGTTGAGACGATTAATAAGACACTTGATAAAGGGCATATCAGTGCTGATGATCAGGCTTGGCAAGCCACAAGCCTCGTAACTTCCCATACACACACACACACACACACCCCTCCTTAAACCTCGCACAGATCAGCGATTCGGTTCTATGCGAGTCACATGAGCAAAGCGTGATCTGGACAGCAGCTCTGAGACTTGACTGCTCAACTCGTCTTCTTTTATCACTTCTTTAACAAGCCATTCGTGTCGAATTTGCCCTTGTTACTACTAAGAGAATGGAGGTCAAGGGTATTTCAGAAAAGAAGAGAGGGCAAATAAGGGTAAGAGGGAAACAGAGAAAGAAGAGAAAAAGAGAGAGAGAAAATGTGGGCAAGTGGAAGGAAAGAGAGAAGAGGGCAGAAGAGGGCAAACTGTCATTAATCAGTTCCAGCGGCTGCCTGCGAGGCAGGTTGTGTTCGGTCGTGCTGGGTCTCAAGAACACACAGAGGAGCTCGTTGTCACTGGAACATCATGAGAGCTGCTGTCAGATCTTTACTGTCTGCTGTATGATGTTTTGACTCAGTAAGCTTGGAATGTTTGAGTGTTGCTCATCCCTGCTCCATAAAGTCTTGTAAATCTTGTCCAGCTATCTACATAGACGTAGAAACCTAGATAGCTGTCATTCTACCAGTGATATAAAATACAGTCATACACCCAAAAATGCCGATGACCAACACTTCTTGCAAGTTATGACAATATGGCAAGACATTCATTCATTTATTCATCTTCAGTAACTGCTGTATCCTGATCAGGATCGTGGTAGATCTGCGAACACTGGATGTAAGGCAGTGATACACCCCGGATAGAATGTCAGGCCATCACAGGGCATCATGTACACACACATTCACACCTGGGGCAAATTAGCATATCCAGACCACCTACTGACCCCTTTTGGGGAGTTGGGAGGAAACCAGAGAACCAAGAGGAAACCAATATAGACATGGGGAGAACACCTGAAACTCCACACAGACAGAAACCCTACTTCACTAGAAACCCTGGAGCTGTGAGGTAGCAATGCTACCCACTGTAAATAAAATATATTATATTGATAAAAATATTATCAAAAAATAATGCTAGCATGTGCATGTAGTCAAGCATCTCAAGTTACTCGGACAAGCATCATTTAAGTTATCTACATTTAAATGCGGTACTACCATTCCTTTTTGCTTAAGTAGACATCTTTAGTACTTTAGTATATATTTTTCACAGAAATATTCAAGAAATATTTCTGTGTGAATGGCTGCATACAGTATTTTCGTATTAATTAGCTTTAAGAATAATAGTCTTAAATGCACTTTCCCAGGTGAAAGGTACATGCTAAATGTTCAAACAATGTGCAACCCCAGGGACAAGGAAAGGGAAGTGGGTTTTTGTGTGTGTGTGTGTGTGTGTGTGTGTGTGTTTGTTTTTTGAGAAGGTAGCCATTTTTTTCAGAACATTAGAAAAAAGAAATAACCGTTGTTGCTGTGCTTAATATACAATTTTAAATCACAAGGTCATTGTCTACTTTGTATATTGAAAAGGGATCAAATGTTCTCTTCAGAAAACAAAAATGACCTTGATGATTTTTGCTTTAAAAAAACCTATAGGTGACAATATAAACCTGTCAGAGCTGCTGTTAAAGAAAATTATTCATACATAAGACTATGGCCAGCTCAGATATTTCTCATATCTGACGTGTTCGTGACAACAGCTCGGATTCCCCGTACTGCCTCGTGTGCACGCTGTACATCGATTTTCCCACAATTAAAGTTCTACGAGATCCCTTTTGATGAATCAGCTTGTATACCAGTTTGACTGTTTGCCATAATGGGTAAGACCAACTCTTCTGACAGTGCTGAAGGCAATAAAAACCCATTAGCTGTCTGTTCCATCTGTCTCTCTCTAGCTAACCGCACTGTTTTGGGTTCATATTGATGAGTCATGAGTTATAAGTCTGATGATTTTGCTAATTAAATCAAGTCGTCAGTACCTACGAGCTGGCAGATGTCCTTGCTTTTGAAGGTGCGTGATTAATGGATCACGTGAAAGCTTCAATATTTTGATAACCCGATTAGGACTGAGAATCCTCTTGCAACCAATTAAGTTTAATTGAGCTAATTAGGACGGCTTGGTGCATCTGAAATGCAATTACGCCATACTGTGTGGAAGTGACTTTGAAATGACTGACACCTTTTCCTTTTCCTCAAGTATATACTGCATTTTTTTTCTTTCGCCACCCTTGTCTTGGCGAGAGCTCTTGCGGCCCATGTAATTAGGGCAGTGGTTCTCCCGCAGTGTTCCTCCTCACTCGAGGCTCTCACTCCAGCAGAAAATGAAGTTGATTCTCTTCCTATGAGGCTGACATCAAATCAGATGTCTTGCAAAAAAAAAAAAAAAAAAACTAGTCGGCTTAGCCGGGTGCTTTGACGTTAGATGAATGGCAATTTCTGCCCCTTGCCGCTACACCCTGCCACTTTCAATGGATTACGCTCTCGTGGTTCAAGCGAAGATTAGCTTCCTCTCTCCTCTCTTTCCCAATGTGCTGACGGGGGCCCTGGGCACAAACCTCGCCACTTTGTCATGAGACAGAATATTAAAAGGCAATCCGAGCAAAAGGTGTCAGGAAGCCGTAGGCCTGCAGCCGTTTAGCAGGCCACTGAGGGTTAAGCAGGAAAGGGAAAGAAGCACCTTGGATATTTCTCGAAGACGAATTGACTCGCTTTGTTAATGGGTGGTCGAGGTAATTGTGGCTGTATTGATCCGGTAATGTTCAAGAAGGAGATGTCAATATCCCGTTCGAGGGAGGAAAATGAACTTGGCCTCCTTGTGCCCTAATAAAGAACTGACTGGGAGCAAATTTAGATCATGCCATGATTATTCCACTGGAATGTTCACACGCTGCCTAGGAAAAATGTCTCTGTGTGGTTTTTATTATTTATTGAGTTATTTACTCACTTTTATAGACTTTGTCCTGTGCCTATAAAACCTGTTTCTGCCCCAGAATATGCCAGCAAAGGTGCAAGCTGAATGAAGGAAATGATTTGTCCGGCTAAATCTAAATTAGAAAAGGAGAGAAGAGACATAGGGAGAGGGGGGGAGAAAAGGGATAAAGACAGAGAGGGGGTGAGCAAGAGAGAGAGATATTGTCGTCTTTTATTCTGCCTTGTATGAAATGGTTGTCAAGGGGCCGGTTCCCATGGCAATCCCATCGGCCAGGGCCGGGCTCCCAGTGTGGTCATGGCCAGGTCTGGAGATGCTGAGCAGATGGATTTTTGTCTCTTGTCCCTTTGAATGCTGGTTAAAGTCATAGAAATGTCTAAATTTTCCAAAAGAAAATGGCAACTGTGTTTCCTTTTTTCATCAAACACACACTGACAGTGAAAAAGCTGTTTGCATTACTCTTTATAGTATCCTTACAGCAACATTTCGATGTCTGGATTGAAAATTTGCATGCAAACATAGTACAGGTAGAAAAAAAAAAAATACGACATTAGGTGTCATCAACTGATAGACTCTGATCTGTATGTAACAACACCATTGCAGCTTCTGTAGCAGATCCTCTGTTGCTGTTTATTAAATCAAATGTGGTTATGTAAATCATGTAGCTGAATGAAGCTCATCAGGCCAGAGACTAGCTCCAGTTTTTTTTTATTTGATTTACTCTCTCTGGTCTGATTAGCAAACTATTGACGTGTTTTGTTGAAAAGAGAGGCAAGTATGCGTGTATTCTGCTGCGCTGAATTCAGAACAGATATCTATTCAGAGACCATGGCACTAATCAAAAATAGTAACATAAAACACCACCACAAAACAAAACAAAACCACTTCACTTAAAAAGTAACCGCTGTTGCCATTCAGTCATGTTAGCTGCTCATCTGAAGCTTAGTAAATATCCTGACAACATGGTTTGACTGCATACACAAAAAAAATCATAAGAAAAGGTATGAACAATAACCTTATGAACCTATGAACAATAACTAACCCTAACCTTTGTTTCTTTACATATGACTTGAGTCAAGTCAGTGGTTATACATTTTTAAGCACGTGGCAATGATCTACTAGAAACTTTACTCTTAAATTACATTTTCTCTTTGCCATGGGTTGATTTGGAAAAAAAAAGTTTAAAGGGACAAGTAGAGGCATTGGATTGCAAGTAACCAATGCTGTCCTTTGGACAACTTTGACTTACACAGTGTTGCCTCACAGCTTCAGGGTTCCCAGTTTGATCCTGAGCTTGGGTTGCTGTCTGTGTCACATGTTCTCCATGTTTCCTTTCACCTTCCAAAAAACATGAATGTACATGGACTGGCTATGTTTAATTGCCCCTAGGTGTAAATCTGTGCATGCATGGTGTCCTGCGATGAAGTGGCATCCCATCTAAGGTTTATTCCCGCATCGCCCCTAGTGTTCCCAGGATAGGCTCCGGATTCACCAGAGCTTCACCATGCTTACTAAAGATGAAAGAATAAATTGAAAACGATCTTTTGTCTTATTTTGGCATGAGCTTATTTGAAAAAGATTGGGCAGAGAGGACGGGGGAAGACATTGGAAATGCTTGTAGCTAGGTTTTTTTTTTTTTTTTTTCTGTTTATTCTCAGACTGAATTCACACACTGTTGGAAAGAGGGGGTGGAGCCAGGGGTTGAAATGAGGACTGCAAGTGGCAACCAATAAGGGAAGGCAAACAGACTTGTCACATGACTTCAGGTGGCTTTGCCACCCGTAGGCTAGGATTTCTCTATGTTTTGCACCTAGAGACCCCTGTAAAGTAAATTCCACTGAAATCCTTAGTATAGATTTATTTCATGAGCATTATTTAATTGTGTACAACAATATTTGCTTATTTATTAGAGCCATAGAGCTTTCTAATCCTGAACTGATCTGAGTTGAAATTATTTTCAGGCCGACTTGTTTTTAAGTTATTGAGGTTTGGATTAAACCCATTTAACTCAAGTAACCCGGGGCAGTCGTGGCCTAATGGTTCGAGAGTCAGACTTGTAACCCGAAGGTGAACCTGAAGGTCATGGGTCCGGCATGGATTGTAGGTGAATGACCAGTGCTCTCTTCCACCCTCAATACCACGACTGAGGTGAGACCCTTGAGCAAGGCACCGATCCCCCAACTGCTCCCCGGGCGCCGCAGCTACAATGGCTGCCCACTGCTCCAGGTGTGTGTTCACTACTGTGTGTGTGCACTTGGATGGGTTAAATACAAATTCCGAGTATGGGTCCCATACTTGGCCACACTTCACTTCACTTCACTTCACTTCAAATCTGAGAACCACCCGCTTGATCACCACTAGCCAATGATACCTACACTGCAGCTACTTCGTTCCCATTACTCTCTCACCTCCTTATTTGCTCTTTCAGCCAATTCCAGGATGACAGATGTGACATTTGACCTCATATTGACTTGTGAAGTGTCTCATCACCAAAGGCTTAGCATCAAACAGTCCTTCACAGACTGTAGAGATCACATGGCTTTGAAACAATGCAAATAGGAACTGAGAGTTAAATACAGACCTGTATGTGGGCAACATAAACATGTTATTTTTTCCTCAGGACACAAACTTATTTTTCCACTGTTAGCTTAAAATTAGCTTTAAAGTGGCTCATACTGCTTTCCTTCAATTGGAAAGCACTCAATTTTGAGTCGTGTTTTTCTCATCACAGACACACACACACACACACACACATATATATATACAATGCTCCCGCCCAGGTGAGGAGGGTCATGCAAAAAGCACAGGAAGCACAGGAAGGAAGCAAGAAGTCCAAACAGGGCATCACAGAGAGAGGCTTCCCTGCTGATCGGACAAAAATACAGGGCAGGAAGCTGCGCCTTGGAGTTCTTTGTCACTTAACAAGAATAAAGGTCAATCAAGCTTGTCGTTCTTTAGAGTCTTCACGTATCACGTCTAATCACTGCTAATCGAGCACTGTGTAATTAAACACTGTCGTTTCCAGACATTAGCTGTTCTGTGCCAGTTTAGCAAAAACAATGTGGATGGTGAGAACCAGCTGACCAGTGACGTCCACGGAAGTCCATCACCACTTCAGTCAGCTTATAAATAGATGTTGTTGGTACAGTGATTGTAATGTAGTCTCTGGTAATGTAATATACCAGTGACCCACGTCTACATGTCCTTAGACAATGAAAAGTTCAAAAGCTTAAATCTGTGCATTTCTGTGCACTTATCTCTCCACCAACTGTCAGCATAGTTGTCAGAGTTCACGCATGCTAATTCTGTTTACAGGACTGTGAGAAACCATTGGTGCGACTTGTGGTACAGTTGTAACACCTGTTATGTACAGAAAGCATCTTGCTTTTCAGAGGCGTCTCAGACTGTTAAGAGCAGTGAAACGTGGCAGCACTGAGACGGAAAATAAGCACACACTAATTTCTGCGCTCTTATACGGATAAGGATGAATTGCACTTGACGCGGAGCTCAAAAAGACGTTACACTTTTTTCCGATCGTAAAATAAGTCATAGTTACCATATATTATACCATAGTAACCATGGATTCTACAATAAGTATAACAAAAAAATTAAATGGAAAAAAAAAATGAAAACAAAACGAAAAAGGATTTATAAGCTATGCGTCATCAGTCAAATTACAGAACATCTTTAAATGAGTGATTGTTCTGTGTGTAATGGTCTTATTATTATTTTTGATGAATATTTTCCAAGCCATCCTCTCTGTTATATCACATGATGTGAGGAATGTCTGACAGTTGATTTTTTTAAGCGTACGTGTGACTTTATAGCGTTTTGGTTTCAGTGAAATTGTAATTACGTGGTGATGATATCAGTAAACTTGCACTTGATAAAAGAAACAAACGCGTGCATGATGATCTTATGTAGAAACTATGAATCCTGTCATTTAACTCAAATCAAAAATGGATTCAACTCCCCCTACACCTTTTTTTCATGTTTTTCAAACATCTTCGGCCTCACTGGGGCATCCCTTCGGTTTAATATTGCAGTCTTCCTGAGAGCTGTCATGATTTACTTTCTTTCTTCTAAGTCTGGTATCGTAGCTGCTTAGAACATAGTACCAAAGTAACTTATTGATGAATTCCTTTTTTTGAATCCTTTCTTGGAAAAATGGAAAGTAGTGATGCTGCAAATGATTTTCTGAAGATTTTCAGAGTCAGAAAGAAACATCAAGCGCTCAGTTACATCAGAGCAAAGCAGCATGTCGCACTGTAGACAGAAGTGGGCATGTGGTAAAGTTTTGAAATCCAAAGGGCATTTTCATTCTTTCTTCTTCTTCCACTGCCAAGGGAGCGGACTGCTTACTGAGTGTGCTTTCTTCTGTTCCGCTGTCAGTCTCCGCCGTGCATGGGGAGTTCGACTCTGGAGGAAAAAAGAGCTGCTGAGAATTTCAGGGATCCAGTAGTCACTCTGAAATCATAAACATCTCCCACTCCAATTTTAAGCTCTAAAAATACATGGACCCCCCCGACACGCCGACCCCTAATCGCCCCCCCCCCCCCCCGCTTCCGTCGCTCCACTTTCCCTCCCTTCGCTTTGTTCAGGTCCATCCGCCTCTGCACGTCCTTCAGAGAGCCGCTCTGGACCACTCCTCACATCAGAACCCAGTTTTTACGAGGCTTTTTCTCTTAATCTATCTTTGATGCCTTGATCTGTTTTCTTTTTCAGATGAGCGTTTGAGTGCTGCAAGTCCTCAGCGCCACTTTAAGAGATATTACTGTTGAGGGAGAATTTTGATTTTCATTTTCTCTTTCATTTCACTCAACCCTCCTCTCTCTCTCTCTCTCTCTGTCTATCTCTGTCTCTGCTTCTTGCCTCATGAAGAAGGAAAACTGAAATCTTGCTTGGAGGGATGTGACAGAGCAAACAGAATAATAAAAAACCAGAAAAGGAAGAAATTACACTTCAGGATGAAACATGGTTGATTATTCACCCGGGAGATGCACGGCGGGAAATTTCCTTAACGTCCTACTTGTGCAGATTCGCGCCTCATTTCGTTTGTTCGGGTGGCAGCCCATAGTTCAGACATGATCGCTGAACACAAAACATCATTATCCCAACGGCTAATGAAACGCATCTATTCGTCCGCGCATTGCCGAAAGCATCATTTCTCATGCCGGAGCTCGTGAATGAGCCAAGCTCCTCACCGAGGCCCTAATTAAACTCAGCGCCTGGCCTCGTCTCGCGTTCCCTCGACCCCCTGAAGAACAATGCAGGCTCCTGATTTGCCGTGATTGATTCTCACCTTTGCATTCGCGCCATTCACCTCGTTATGTGCGGTTTTTCCTCCCTCGCCAGCCTCCCAGATTAGCCGGCCACCGTAAAACCACACGACGTAATTAGATGGGAACATAATAAAGTGCACTTCGCATCGGTCACTCCCCTACCGTTTAATCAGCCATCGCGCTGCTGTCAGAACAGATTTGTGTGACGAGGTAGAAGCGAAGGTCCAGCTTTCTCACCTGTTAGAGGAACCAATAGCTTATTTACTGTATTTCATTATTTATTTAACAACCGTCAGAAGTCATTAGGTGGACTTTTATTGGATTTTTGTTCCTTTTTTAGCACAAATACACAGTGTGAGAACATACCATAATAGTCTCCGTGGCCATGCTGGTGTGCCCTGTCGTCATAGATACCGATCCGTTAGCTAACATGGTTATTGATCAAAGTCACTTGCTTGCATTTTATTAAATAACCTAATTGCTGTTGCAAAAAAAAAAAAAGTAAAAAGCTAGTGGTTCTGTCATTTGTGATGCTATCTTGCGTATCTACTTGCAATTTTTTTAATGATCTAGAAACTTTTTACTAATGCTTGCTATTTAAAAAAAGCTAGCATGCTACTCTCATTGCAGTACTTTAGATACACATAAAAAGCTGGCTAGTTATTATTTCCATAAATATAGTTAGCTGACTAGCATTAGACTGCTATGCTGTCAATGGAGTAACTAGACATAGATGTTTAAGTACCTTTCTGCGTTTAAGCTATTAGCTGGATAGCGAATCTCTCCATAAATAGAGCTAGCTGACCAACCGTACACTGAAAGGTTGGCATTGAAGCAGGTAGCCATAGACATCTAAATACCTAGTTGTGTTTAAGCTATAAAATAAGCTAGTTTTACACAGACATGCTGTCTCAGTGGATTGCTAGCTAGTTCAACAGTGTAAGTTGGATAGTGTCCTAGGGTGGGGAATATTTTTTCACGTCAATCACGCAAATTATATCATGTCATCTGTATACAGATGTACAATGGGGGGAAGTATCGAGCCTCCAGGACCTTAGTACAACATCCAAGACAATATCCAGGGTTTGAATGCGGGGTTAAAGTGCGGATACTATGCCAACAGCACAATGTAAGACAATGTAAGCCAAGCACAAAGCTAGAGTTTGAGTTATTGTCTAGTAAAGTGTAAAAATAGATTTAGCCTTTCTTCTTGCATAATAGTAGGAGGAGTCATTGTTTGACGTTTCTGAGTATTCATAGATTTGTTGAAAAAACCCCAATAAATGAACATCTGTGAGAAGACTAAACCTGCAGAAGAATGTTACTCTTGCGAGCGATGTTATCTCCACGTGTTGGTATTTATAGATTTTTAAGAAAGATCAGGTCAGGTCTCACTTCAATTAACAAGCAGGTCTAAGAATAGAACAACATACTTTCACATGTTAAAAAAACAAATAACATGGCTTAACACCTGTGAACATGCTCCACAAAGCTCAAGCAGCTTTTTTTCTGTCTCATTTCAGGATCACCGTGCACTCTGACAGCAGAGATGGGTTGTGGGCTGAGGAAGATCCGTCAGACAGACGACAGCAGTCCAGGGAAGATCTACTCGACCCTGAAGAGACCGCAAGTGGAGACCAAGATCGGAGTGGCCTACACTTACTGCCATGTGGACTTCTTGGTTGGAAAAGAAGGTAAGTCAGTAGAACCATCTTCTAGCATGTCATTATGGACAGGTAGGATCACAAGGAACAAGCTTGTGAGCAACATACACGTTCATGGGATATCTACATTTCATCCAGAGTGGAAGCTTGTTCATCTTTGGAAGACGTAGAAACGAAAGCTGTGTGGTAATATGCAAGAGGTCAAAAAATATTTAAGACCAGAACTGAATTAAATTGGACCAAAAGCAAATAGTGTCAGGCTCAATAATCGATATCTATATGAACACCTGTGTGTCCCTCTGGAAATCCCGCTGTGGCTGAACTGCTGATGTGAAAATGTTTGTTTTTTTTATCTTGCCTAGGCAAATATCTTTCTGCAAATATCATGCTGTGTAAGGAGCCAGTTTAACAGTTTAAAAAACAGTCAGACTGAAATCTTTAAATGCTTTAAATTTTCTTCCTTTTTACTTTTAACTTTAAAATGCTAGAACGTTACTTTTGGTTGAGATACAGTACATGCAAAAGAGAAATATATTTCAGTTCAGGAAGGTCTGTAGTTTTAGTTTCCAGAACTATATGTAGCACAAAAACAAAATGTCACCATGTCAAGGGGTTTCCCACCACCACCACTTTTTTCCATATACGAATATTCATACCGAAACCTTGAGTATGAGCCAGTATTGATAGTTATATGATAACTGAAGTGTGGCTATGAGAACAGTGTACTCCTGTAGAGTACAGGTTCCCAAATGTGGTCCTGGAGAACCCGATGTCCTGCACATTTAAGTGTTTTCCTTGATCTAATGCTGTGTTCACAACAACTGGGAACTTGGAATTTTCCAACTCGAAGCCTCCTAACCTCCTGTCTTCCATCGTTGTTTACCAAAAAAATTATTTTCTGTTTATTTTTTGGTCTTATTTTCCACTGAGATCACCGCCATGTTGAAGTAACGCCACAGAATCGAAACTCTGTCAGAGCTCTTGAAAAACTTTGGCTTTCCAAGTAGGAATTACGAGTTGGAGAGCCGGTCAATTCCCACTCGGTCATGAATGCAGCATATCACACCCACTTCAACTCAAGAAAGGCTGGTAATTAGCTGATTGGCTGTATCAGGTGTGTTCAAGCAGGGGAAATACTAACCATGCATTCGAAATCACGTACTGGGATAGTACCTACTGCATTGGATTCAGTACCTACTGCTTGGCCGTTGATACAGTATGTACTGATCAGTATATGTGTGTAGTAGGAATACAACCTGGACATATTACGTCTGCCATGTTGCCATTGACATGTGACCTATGACATCATAATAACCGCAAAAACTTCAACACTGTGGCAACTGTTTTTTTCTTGTTTAAACCTTTAACAATTTACTCAAGCGTTGTTAAGCAAGTACAGTTTAACCGCAAGGAACAACGTTTAATTCCTATAGCACTTACACTTAAAAAGAGCTGACATGCTGCCTTCTGCCATTTTTGATTCTAAGAGCTCTTCCGCGCCAGTCCTGTTGCTTTATGGGATAGCACAGAAACCTGCAGAATCTCAGCAGAAGCAGTAGGTCATCTGGGTATTCCTCGCCTACTGTTTTATGAATACTGAGAATTCGGACATACTACTCCTTTGGCGTACTGCTTTTCACCTACTGTATAGTAGAGTAGTAGGGATATTTGGACGCAGCATAAGATGTGCAGGACTCCATATCTCCACTCTGAATTAGGAACTGGTAATGTAGAAGGTCCTTAATTCTTCGCCGCACCTAATAGTGAACCCAGACCAAGACCAACTGGTTATACAGGTGGAATCAGGTGTGACTTCTGCTTGGCTGAAATGAAAACCTGCAGCCATGCCAACTCTTTTTTGGAAAGGATTGAGAGTTTTCAGTGGAAAAAAGCTCTGGTCAAAATGCTTGATCTGGTTAAACAGAACAATACAATAAAGTCAGAGTGAGCTTAATTATAGCGTGCCCGTTTACTCAGCTTAATTAGCTCTTTCAGACTCTGTTTTCCTGTAAAGGGCTGCCACTCATCAAGACGATGAAGCACATATCACTTTGAATAACTGTTAAGATTGGATTAACACTGCAGTCATGCCGTGATCTGTCACATTCCCTCCATCTCGTTATTGCACTTCACCTCCAGTGCCATTATTTACACTCCCACCTGTGTGTACACCTGCCATCAGGAGGATCCTCGAAGCTGTCAAGGGGTTTTAGGGCTCCATTTTTCATAAATATTGTACAGATTGTAGAAAATTGAAAGTAAATGAGAGAAAGATGACTATCTGGCTTAATGGGTTATTCTCTGATAACTAAAAGATAAGAGAAGAACCTAGGATAAGTTTTTTTTTTTTTTTTTTGTATATATAGTGATATGCACAATTTGGATGGTTTCCTCTATCTTATCCATATATAGTCATCAAACCCAAGAATTATTGGCACCCTTCATGAAAAATGAGCATACATTCATTGTCAGTAATGCTTTATCCTGGTCAGGGTCATAGCGGATCCAGAGATTATCCCAGGAATACACGGTGAATAACAGAAGTGAGCCTCTTCCTGTAACATCTAACAAGGTTGTAGTCACTTACACTTTCCTCCATGTAGAACTTTTCCAGCTCCTTTATATTCTTATGCTGCATTCAACTCTAGGGCACAAATTCTAATTCCCAAGCTCCAACCAGGAAAAGCCAAAGAAAACACCCCCTCAAGTTGAAATTCCTGCTTGACCGCAAGTTCCTTCCAGGAACCAAAGTGTCAATGATCATCCATAATTTCCAGCGGTTTTGGGGGATTTTTTTTTTCTCTACATCTACATCTACAATTTTGCACAAAAATGCAGATGGCATGCATAGCCAAAAAGTTTGTCATTTTGTAGTATTCATAAAAATCCAGTGAGTTCGTAAAAATGTTCATATCCTATGAACACTCTTGAGCTTGTGTCAATTTACCTTAAAGGAGAACCTCAATTGTTCAAATCATATAATTAGCGAGTTACTACAAATTTATATACCCATTACCTTATCAAGTAAAAAATACTTATTTATCAAACTAATCAACAAATGAAGACAACATGAAACATTCAATTAGGACAAAAGTAATGGCATCCTATAAAAGATACTGCCAACGCACTGCAGTGGCTGAGCTACATAACTGGAAGATTTATCACACACTGTGTTTAGGAGGCGCTCTTTCACTGTTTAGTCATTAATTTGTTGTTTTTAAGCTCTGTGAGCTTTGCCTTTTATGGAGTTTTGTAGGTGTGGCTAAAAGCAAATCTGGCAGGAAATGTTTGTTCAATTTGGACTACGACAATATTCACACACAACTTTACTAATATGTTGATAAATGAGGGCCATTTTGTGTATTGCTGATTTTATACCATTTCTATTGATGGGTGCCATTATTTCTGGAGGAAAATGGTAAACTTAAATATATGTAGATTATATGAACACAGTCATGCAGTCATGCCATTTTGAAATTTCAGAACACTTCCTTATAATATTTCCTCATATTATGCTGACCGGAAGAGCTGCGAGTGAAGCGTAAAATAAGTACTCAAATAAGTACTCAGTCAGGAATTTGTTTAATAACCTTCAAACACCTGGCATGAACCAAAGTTACTGCTAGGTTTCCTTCTGTTTTGCAAACAAAAGAGTTGAAACTTCCTTTAAAATCTCTCAGGCTTTGTCCACCAATCCAAGCTGGCTGACTGATTAGAGTTCATTCTATATCTGGATCTTCCTCTCATCAGGCATATTTGTTACTGTTAAGCTGACACAAGGTGCTGGAAGAGGTGTTTATGAAGGTGTGTGGAGGTTCTGTGTGAAATCCCGAACCCCGCTGATCGTGAGGAGAACGGTGACGGAAAGCTCCGGAGGCTAAATATAACTGTCACAGCGTTATTGTTCATGAAAGCAGGGTGTGATGAAACGTCTTAGCGAGTGGTGTGAGACGGCGCGTGTGCTAACACTTCAGCCCAGAGATCACATTAATCCTGTATAGAGCTTTCAGATGAACACTGAACTCTATCTGGGGCTTAGAGGCTCTCTTGTGCTCCCTCTCTCCCTTTCTCTTTCTCTCTCTCTCTCTCTCTCTGGAATACAGTATACTCCTGATGCTAGTCTGGATTCAGTTATGTGTCAGAATAGCTAATATGCAACAGTAAAAAAAAAATTGATTTCTTAGAGATGATGTTCTTTCTGAAATGAAACAAAAAGATGATTTTAGTGCACGTCACGTAACCT
Organism: Pangasius sanitwongsei; assembly: GCA_037576675.1. NCBI lineage: Eukaryota > Metazoa > Chordata > Actinopteri > Siluriformes > Pangasiidae > Pangasius > Pangasius sanitwongsei. The sequence goes on along the minus strand of CM075024.1, from coordinate 3,031,185 downwards.
CAGACGGGTATACTGGGGAATTTAAGCAAAATTTTATAACAGCAATGATATGAAATGGCCACAAACTCAAATTTTTGAGGTTATGAGTTCTAGCCTTCTAAAGAAGTTCTCCTTGGAACCTTTTCTTCCAAAAAGATTTGTTGTAGGATTGAGGAGTATATCAGAACACACAATTAATATACTAAGTATAAGACAAGACGGGGATTGCTGGTATGGGAAAATAATCAACGTTTGGTGCATCCCGACCTCAAAGTTGATTAAATTTCTATAACAGCACATCCCAAAGTGTTTTATTCCTCTTATATCACAGCAATTTTGCAACAGTTAAAATTTTTTTAAATGTATAAAATATTAAAATATTTTATTTATTTATTAACGAATACATCATCCTGTTTATTTGTTAATTTTACGTTTTGTGATGGGAACACCCACAAAGTTAGGTTATAGTGGCTATAAACAGTCATTCCCTCACCCAAAAACTTAAAGTTACAGCTTTGCCTCTGAGCATTGCAAACGCTAACACTGGAGACTCCTTAAACTTCACCTCACAGAAAACTTCACCATATCAACAATTACACATTTTTTTAAATCAGCTATATATATATATATATATATATAATAAATAACTTAACTTATATAATATATAAAAGACAATAGGACCAGAAAGTAATTTTTATTTAAAAAGAACTTTTTAAAACTTCTGACTGTGATGTACATCATGTCAGTTTTATTATTATTATTATTATTATTATTATTATTATTATTATTTTGTCTAAAAAGAAAGTCTCACATTTTCTCAGATTATTTCTTAATCTGAATCGGTTGTAGGTTCCAGTGTAGCCGGTAAAACAGAAATTAATTAATTAATTAAAATTGTGTATTAAATAAAAATGCACAAAGTGTAGAATAAAATGTAAAATTGTACAAAATAATCTAAAAATATGTAATGTATTTAAAGGTACTGTATATTAAATAAATATGTAAGTACATAAATAAATAGATAAACAAACAAACAAATAAATAACTTTAATCAATTTTTCACTTTTTTCTTTGTGATGTTTTTTTCCATTCATGCTCTGCAGCTCTTTTTTCCCCCAAAGAAAGCATTTGTGCTCGATAGCTTGAAATGTACGTTATACATTTATTAAACATTTATTATCATGATGTTGATAATAAACCAAATTGTTAAAGAAAATAGAAAAAGAACAGCAAGTGTATGATACCAGTATGAGGACAATAAAGGCGAGTATGTGAGATTGCCTCTGCGAGTGTAATGATCCCTAACTCTGCTCTGCTAGAGAGACTGCGATGCTTATTGCTTACTCATATTAATCAAGTTTATGGTGCCATGGTCAAATCCATGCGTTCATCTCCCAGCAGACGTGTATGAAGCTACAGCGTGTTGTGTTTACGCTGAACATTACAATCTAGTATGATTAGGAGGAGCAGACAAATCGTTCATAGATCTCATAGACAGTGAAGCGTGCCAGATGGTATAATTACGTCGAAGTGTACCGTCAGGAGAACAAAGTTATCAATTTAATATGATGCTCAGACATGACACCCACTTGAACATCGGCCTAAATTAACAGCGGAATTTCCCCTCGAGGGGAAAAATCGACGTGTACAGCGTTAAAGAAGCGCTCGGCCCAAGAAACCAGACGAATCGACCGTGCGCGCTACTTATGATGTTTGTCACGTTCCTGATTTTCCATGAATGTGATTTTTCGACTGCTTAAAATGTCAGGTAGATAAGGGACAGAAAACACAGTGGCTCCAGGGCCGAGTCAGCACCACACACCCTCAGGTTCTGTTTACTAGCGGGAGAAATCATTTTTAGTACAAGTCCACCTTCGACCTGAGCGAACGAAAATAAACTCACACACATGAGCGGGGCAGTGAGTCAGGGATCTACAGGGAACTGAGCTTCTTCTTTGACCTTCATGTCTTAAACTGGCTTCTTCCCGCTTTTCAGCCAAAGCAGTAGGAGTCGATTAGGTGTGGCTCAATTTAAGGGGGAAAACATGGAGTTGCCTTGGTCCCGGCAGGGCGATTAAACTGTTTTGGGGGACGTAAGCAAGATTCCCTCTAAAAGCACTTTCTTTAAAAAAGTTGCACTATTATTATACTTATTTTGCTTATTAGATAGAGCACTATCTTCTGTTGTGCTTGTGATATTTACTACTGATATTGAATTCTATGCATATTTACAGTTTTCACACTGCTAGCCCTTTGATATATCACTGATATCTATTTTTTTATGTCACAATTGCAATTGTTCAAGTTTTTTTTTACTAGGTTGATGTTTAAACCTTTCAGATTTACTGTTATTTTCTTAATAATTTAAGTTTATTTAAGAGCTAAAACACCACAATAAGCTGGGGACTGGAGACTCCTTCCATAAACGTTAAATAAACGCTAATATGAGTGAATATAATAAAATACATTCTTTGCTCCATCGAATGATTACCGCTACAGATCAGATGGTTAATCATAACTAACATCTCGCTCCTGGTCATATATAAAATCCCACTATTCCGCACTCCTAATATATTTTATATAATCCGCTGCTGTCCTTCACCCTCCTGCGTAAGTCATCTTGACGTGATCGGAGAGTGTGAAAGCATATTTATATGCAAAGATGCCTAATAATGCGAGAAAGTAACACTTCGTCTAAATGGCAACATGACTGATGGCACGACGAAGGCTACAGGGGAACAGTCTTATTTTGCAATGCTAACCGACCACTTAGGAGCTTTCATTGATTAGCATTTTTGGAAGAATGCAAATTTGAAATACTGATTAACAGATCAGGCTGAGCGCAGATTGGGAGGTGAAAAAAAGTATGTTGTTTTTTTATGTACTGGATTACAGCGAACGAATACTGGAAATCCCCCCCTGCATGCACGCACAAACACACACACTCACATACACACATACACCTCCCCTTCATCATTTCACCACCCAACTCAGATGGAAAAGGACTCAGCGAGAGACGCATTCAGGCAAGAATTCGATGGCCATTTGGTTCGCCGCATTGCTTTTCCCCATTTTGCCCGAGCTGTGTGGATGACTGCCATTGTTCTGATGAGTCCACGTACACAGACTGCAGATCACTCCCATTCTGCTAAATAGAGGCAGCCTAGCATTCTCGGCCCTCAGCATCTTTTTAGAAAAGATTGTCTGTACATCACATTGCCTGCAGTATTCAAGTCAAGTCAAGTGGAGTTTATTGTCATTTCAACCATATACAGCCAGTTAGTACATAGTGAAACGAAACGACGTTCCTCCCGGACCAAGGTGCTACATAAGACAAACACAGAACAACGCAGAACTACAAGGGACTACATAAACTTATGCATAAAGTGCACAAGTGCAATCATGTGCAGACTATTGGAAAGTGAATCCAGTGACAATAGTGCAAAAAGAGTACAATAGAAGTTGCTGTAGGTGTAAACATAAGAAGTAGCAGTCTAGTAGAGAGTGTAAGATATGTACAGTACAAGAAATATTTGTAGCAGCCTAATGTAATGCGGGGATGTGCAAAAAATTGCAAAGAGGATTGAGGGTGTACAGGTGTGTGTGTGTGTATGTGTGTGTGTGTGTGTGTTCTTTCAGTCCAGTTTCTGAGTATTGAGGAGTCTGATGGCTTGGGGGAAGAAATTATTACACAGTCTGGTCATGAGGGCCTGAGTGCTTCGGTACCGTTTGCCAGACGGCAGGAGGGTGAAGAGTGTGTGAGAGGAGTGTGTGGGGTCATCCACAATGCTGGTGGCTTTGCGGATGCAGCGTGAGGTGTCAGTGTCTGCGACGGAGGGAGGAGAGACCCCGATGATCTTCTCAGCTGTCCTCACTATCCGCTGAAGGGTCTTGCGATCCGAGACGGTGCAATTCCCA
>CM075024.1:2977919-3027188 GCA_037576675.1 Pangasius sanitwongsei | reverse complement strand
AGGAAGTCCAGGATCCAGTTGCAGAGGGAGGTGTTCAGGCCCAGCAGGTTCAGCTTACCAGTCAGGTGCTGAGGAATGATTGTGTTGAATGTTGAACTAAAGTCTATGAACAGCATTCGAACATACAGTTAGCTCCAGAAGTATTTGGACAATGACAGTTTTTGTGATTTTGCCTTTATACACCACCACAATGGATTTGACTCTGCGTCCTTCAATTCTCATGCTAATACTGCCACCTACACCATAACTAACTCAGGCCAACCACGTCGTATAGCTACATTGTATTCTGGAACATTGAGTTTTGCACCAACATCTACACTTTCTATGCTGTATTTCTTATTAATATGACCTCGCTGGAAAATGGTGAGTAGGAAAAGAAACTCTGTTATCCAGACTTATTTTTCAGATCGTAGAAATTTTTCTCCTATTAAACATTATTGTAACTATGCTAGCAATTACATTGTGATGTCAGAGCACCAGACAACTGCTTCTCATGGAAATAAAGAAAATAGCAAATTATCGCCAACAAACACACTAAACACAGTACTGAGCCTGTTTCCGGGTGCAGTTTTCCATTAAGAGCATTCAGTGAGAATGCAAATTCGAAATACTCAGGACCAGAGCAAAGAGCATGCTAGTTTGTATAACTAGCAAGCTAGGGTGGTCAGCTTGCTAGCCAGTTATACATTCTGCTTATCAGATCTTTTCAATATCCAGTAAATCTTCAATTATTGGATCTCCGTCTGGCACAACATGTGATTCGACCCAGCCTTATGATTTAAACCTAAGGGCAGTGACGATCGTTGGATTCAATCACGCTAACAATGTTATATCACTGTAAATCGTATAATACAGCACATACTGTCACTTTCGCAGAGTTCTAGCTCCATCTTGTAAATAGATTTGTTTACTGACGTGCGCTGAGAGTTCAGGTCAGCTTGAACAATGGCACCATGAGACGACTGTCAGCTTCCTGAAAGGTTCGATATGAGATATGAAACTAGCACTAGATTTCTCTTACACATGTCAGAAAAGCTGAGCGTGCGCACTATGACAGCTCCTGTCAACAGGAAACGCAGATCTGTGCACAGTTCCTTCCTCCCCGCGCCCACGGTGTCAAAGCTCAGCTCGCTGAACTGCGCTTTAGCTCAGGAGGAAATTCTCTGCCTCCTTCCTGTGTCTGGGGCACTTTTTTTTTTTTTTTTAACTCAGTACCTCAGTTCGGCCCTGCGCTCGATGTGGCATGCTTACATCGCTAAACGTTTCCCCCCTGTTTTTTCAGTGGGAGTTTGAATGGTTCTTCCTCTGATTAGATTTTCCTGGCAGGCGCTTGCTGAGTCTGGTTTGGTTCATGTCGCTGCTCAGGGGTGTTTGCCTTCAGCTCTGGCTGTCATTATCGGCTTGTGTTTAACATCTGAGCATCTGCTCTTGTCTCTGAGAGAGAACAAGAGACAGAAAATGCTGAACGCCGATACTGTATATCCCTGATGTCTCTCATTGTCCTTTTCCTCTTTATCCAATGTGACGTTTTCGACTGTGTGGAAATGCAATCTCCAAAATCTGTGGGAGAAATTGAACAAAAGTCTCATTGTATCTCTCTCTCTCTTTCTCTCTGACGTCGTCCAAATGAGACATAAATGCTATTTTCACACATAAAGAGGCCTACGCTTTCTCTCCAACTGCCCGTGGTTTTCTTAGGAAACGCTATTTGTGGTCATAGCCCCATAGTCATTCGTATTGTGAAACTAAGCTAATCAGCATGGCAACTACTCTTTTCATTATTCCGTTCTCCATCACTCTTTGAGCTTATCACACTTGCAGTATTTTTAGCAAGCGTTTCTAGTGAGAGCAAATGAATTATACTGAGGAACAGGGGTGGAAAAAGTACAAAGTACTTTTGTACTTTAAGCTGAACACGAGTTCATCATGACTAGCTAGTTCGCTAAGCAATCAGTCACATGGAAGATATTCTGCCCAGAATTTAGCTTTCAGTTTAGTTAATAATATGTTTAATAACAAGCAGCAAGTCGCTAGTAGTTTGTCTCCTGTAGAAACTGCTACTGTTGTCTCTTGTGAGTGTGGACTGTGCAGTGTTTTGTTGTTGTTGTTGTTTTTATGTTTCAATGAAAAACATTAGTAACATTATTAAAATGTATAGCCTGCAGTCCACTACTATTTATACACATCACCTTTGTTTAAAATGTATTTAAGTTTGATTTACATGCTACGTTATGCAGATTAGCAAAGCAAGCTAATTGCACTAGCTGGCTACAATCACAAATCTGCAAAAACAAGTACCTGTTATCGCTTACGATATAGCAGCTGTGAAGTCATTCCCTCTCCAGCCTTTCTGTTTTCTTTCTCTTGAAGTTAGTAAGACAAAAAACTTGACATGTATACCTTGTCATGTTAGAAAGAAAAATGGAAAGCGCAATGTCCTGAATCCTTACTGACCCTGGAGACTCCTTCCATTAATACTAAACAGACATATCCGTACAGAAAACCTCACATTTATACACTTTTAGTCTTAGATTATATGGCACGTCCACCATACAAGTCCTTGTGAATGAGTTATCCCCAAAGAAGCGATAATATATTAGAACGTTTGCATTAATATTAACACCTTCTGACGAATCAGTTTTCGGAGAATTCAACAGTGCTGTGGTGTAAAGCAACTTAATCGCCAATTTATCATTTGTAGCTTGACTAACTGTTCTTCTGTTGTTTCTGGTCAGTTTGTGAAACTCACTTTTGCAGCACTGCATCACTGTCAGCTCCTTTAACAGCTTTGCAGTTGGACTCAATTCTGCCTCACTTGTAAATCATTTTGGATAAAAGTGTCTGCCAAGTGAATAAATGCGAATACGAATGTAAATGAGAGGCCCTGGTGTGGTTCCAGCTGGGAAGCCCATCCCACACACACACACACACACACACACACACACACAAATTTACAGTACAGACTCCAATACGGTGCACCCTGGAGGCCCACTTTCACTGTTCATTTAAAACTTCAACATGTTTTATTAGAAAATCTTTTCAAAATGAGAAATGTAGGGTGTCTAATGACAAGTATCATTTACACATCCCCCATTTCAGTGCAGATATCATGATCGAGTCGATCATTTTCCATCTTTGAAGCCTGTCTGACAATAAAAAAGATGGGCTGCTTGCTGCGAATCCAACCACATTTGATCAGTTATTGTGCATTAAACACTGATTTCATGTTACAACATGAAATGCTGACAAATTACCCACTCGGATCAAAGCCGACTCGCTCAGTCGGGGATCATGAAATGTGGAAATGGGAGTCAGCTAAACTGTGTGGGAAGCAAAATCCATTAAAAACTGGTTAAAATGCTATTTTTTTTTTGTCATGATGAATGAAAGCAGGCATTATGGCTTTAAAACAAATGCATGATGTCTCCACACCTAACTTGCTCGAGTTTCGGACTCGCAAGGGTTTCCATGGAATCCGTCTCCGCGCCGGGATCGCGGAGCTGTTTCCATGACGATTGGCCACCTGTTGTTCTGGGGCTTTTGCATGTCTGTCAGGAGACTAGTGGTGATCGGGAATCTCATGTTACATCAGTCCTTTTCTTTGTTTGATCCATGGAGAGCAAGTTCTGTGTGGTTACAAATTCTATGACACATATTTATAAGTCCATTCACTTATAGTTATATGCATTAACTGTGCATCCATAATTAGCCAGATATCTGACATTTGTCAAAAAAATTGTCAAAATTAGACCAAATGTTACCTTTTTCAAACATCTAATCTATCATTGCATAAAATGCCATGGTGCCACTTGACCCTTTATTCACATCTGAGACAAAATTCTGAATGACTCATCACCCCATTATAGACCTTTTATCATGAAAGCATTAACTGTATTAGCTTTCATCATTCATTTACATTGCATTTATTCATTTGCCAATCGTGATTTAAACTCACAACATTGCAATCCCTAGCACAGAACCTTAAGATACCTCCAGGATGAAACAAGGTTTTGCCCTGTCTTTGAAGCCAACACATTTTGTACCCGCAGAAACACAGGCCTAGTCCAACTGGCCAATTCTCATCAAACCACGTTCTTGTCTGATGACTCATCACCCTCAGACAAAGATCTTTTTAACACAAACTGACTATTTGTGGCGTTCAGCTGCTCCCTGCAAACTGCATCATGCTCCCTTCAAGCCTCTAGCATGGTTTAATTTGACCCACCATCCCTCAAGACATGCATCAAGGCTTTACTCTGTCCTGCACCCAAGTGGTGCCATGAACTTCCCCTGGCTGTCCAAACAGCTGAGTCACTCCTCAAAGCAAGAATGTAGGGCCCTCGGGTGACACAGCAGAAAAGCTTTTGTCCTATCATTGGGAGATCGTTAGTTTGAATCCCAGTGATGCCACAGCCTTCCATGGCTGGGAGACCTAGAGAACAAAATTGGTCATGCTGTCTAGGTGGGAGGGATGGTGATTCTCTCTCCTCTGGCAATCAGTGCGATGCTAGCCAAACACGAATGCCTGTGAGCTTATGTATTTGGACGCGGGCAGATAGTTTGTTTCTTCTGAGTGTGGTGGTTTGAAAAGATGTGGTCGTTGGCTTCACATGTTTGCCCTCCCCGGTTGGTAGCTGTCGTATGATAGGGAAGAGCTTGCTAGTGAGTGGGAATTGGATAAATTATAACTAAATTAGGGAGAATAATGGGTGAAAAATCCAACGTCTGAAGCTTGAAAACTCCACATGTATTGTGTATGTATGTATGTATCTTGCACTAACTCCTCTCTAACAGATTTTAGCTTGATAGCATTCTTAAACTCTGACCTATTTGTACTAGCATGAGGATGTTTTCGATGAAAACTACAAAGCATTCCTGTAAGTCACTCTGCAAAGGGGTGTCTGCCAAATGTTGTATCCCAGGACTGCTAGAGACCCCATGCTGGACCCCTGAGCAAGACCTTTTAACTGCTCGAATGTTTGGATTAGATTCTGCCTTATAAATCACTGTGGATACAAACATCTTCCTAATGAGTAAATGCAGCATCAAGGAATAACACAAAAGCCACTAAGACACAGATAATGGGGTGACGAATATGTAAAGAATTTTGCCTCAATTTTCACTGGTATTTGAATAAAAAGGTCAGAGAAGTCGTCTAGCATTTGGCATTTCCTGTTAACCCATTCTTTCTTGCACTGACTTATAGCTGGCTGATTGCTGATGTGTTATTAATCGATCTTTGGATTGGATGTGGATTGGTCACTTTGGATGAAAGCATCTCCCAAAATAAAGAAGCATAAACACAAGTCTTCTCCTATGCTCTCTGGCTGTAATTACACTGACTCTGTGAAGCTTTCTTGGATTGTTTAAACTACAAAGGAATGCTAGGGTTAGACGGGGGGCATCAGCACGGAGAGTTCCCTTTACTGACCGCACACTCTTAAAAACATGGATGCAGGATTTGAGGAAAAGGAAATACCTTGTCAGTTAATGTAAATTAAAAATGCAATTTAATTCAATTATCCAAATTGTAGTTTTTGAGTTGAAAAGGGTGTTAAAGCAGGGAATTGAATCAGGTATGCTAATACTGTATATATGTGTTAAAGGAAGGAATTGGCAAAAAAAAAAACGCAACTTAAAATATTCCCCTTACCCCACATATAGTCGATCAGCCAAGAACTATATTGTGTCGGATGTCTGGTTCTTTAGTTTTGCACTGAAGCTACAAGGCTTATGTAATTAATATGCTGTACTTCTGCTTGGAGCTTCTGCACTTGTGACTCACTTTCTCCTGTTGTGGATTGTCCCGCATGGATACCGTAAAGATTTCAATTTATATGCAGGTCTCACCTTGATTCAGTGGGTAATCTCATGTGGATACTGGGGCTAGGGGGCAGAGTTATTGTGCAAAAGAAAGTGATTGCGGATGTTCAAGCTTTGTCCGTTTGTATAGATTACAATAATCAAACCACACTGGCAAGGCTTTGTAACGTAGAGAAGTGGATTTTGGTGGATTTTGGTGTTTTGCTATTATTTTTAATTTAAACTCACAACCTTCTAAGCAATAGACAAATAAGTAGCTTCAGTCATCATATACTGTAACTCTCCTGTTAGCACAACACACAGAAAATGAAGAAGCTACAACATGACTGAAATGTTCGCTTGTTCGTTAGTATGCCTTGCTGACTTTTTGTCAAGGTCTCAAACACAATGTACATTTCTCATTCATTTCTCTTAGTCTGTATTAATGCATTTAACTAGTTAAGTAGCCTGCCAATTTTTATTACATTATCTTAGCTACCACTATTGGGCTCCCAGGCGACCAAAAACATGGCACTTGGATCTTTTACTTGTCTAAGTAATGAATTTATCATTTGTCCACCCCTGCTTCAGCTCACTAGTCCAGAACCTAGGCGTCAGATCTTCCAGTGCCCTCTTCACTATAACTCTTCATTATGTTGATGCAACAATTATGACCAGTGACAGCACATATTTTACGCTCATGTGAAACAAATGTGCACTGTTATGAACAAGAAGAACAATTCACATGTCAAAAAGTCTGTAATCAGGACGCATCAAAGTGATGCCTGCGAACTCCAGGGGCGTAAAATAAGCTGCACGACAAAAGCACAGCGACAGCCAGCCATTTTCATCTACGCAGGAAGAAACGATGCTGATGAACAAGGCTGCCTATTTAAGCGAGCTTGTCTTTCAGGAGGCGTCTCCAAGCAACAGGGCTAAAACCCGGCGTCCGCCATATCCTGTCGAGCAAATACGCTGTTGAATTCCACAGAGTGGCTATTAATAGACTTTTTTTTTTTTACCTGCAAAACAAATCACTCATGCTGCTCTCCATTAGGCTCTGAGGCTTTCTTGTCACTGGAGGATTTGGTTCTGGGAAATACTGGCACATTTAGGATTAACTCTCTCCGTGCACTGCTTCACAATGAATGTTCAAACCACAAACTTTTTTTAGTTAAAGGTTTGACATAGTGGCCAAATCCATATTGTATATGGATCATTTTCTTAGTAGACTTCTTCATCTTTAATCAAAGCCTGTATTTATATCAGACTAGTTGTATCTGATAACTGCAAGACCATTTTTTTTTTTAAATAATAAAAATAATTTGCTTGGCTTGGCAACAGAAAAAGGCACAAATTTTAACCTCATAAAAAAAAAATCCAGATTCTCTGAAAATTGGAAACACCCCCAGCCCTGATCACCCCACCCCTTTTTTCCTTATGAACTAGTGTTGCATGAGATGAATTTGCATATTAGAGCATGATTGGCTCCTATAATTTATGACAGAATAACTCTTGCCTGTCAAGTCTTCAATACTAACTCAAAATTTCCAGTGAAATTTTCATCTCTGTTGCACTTTGACATCTGGAATTTATTCTTATAAAAAGGACTAAATCATAAAAAAAACAATATTTAATAAAGTTTAAAATGCATCATATAGTCATCTTCTATATAAATATATTATAATATAGTGCACATCATTTTGTGTCTAATATGGACTTCAGAATGATGCTCAAATTTGTTTCATATATTCAGCATCCTTAAATTTTAAAAGTAAAGAACAGTAACTTTAGCTGTTTTGAAAATATACTCCATGCGTACATCTGATATATCACTGATATGTAATATAAAGTTTGTTGGAATTCATAATCACAGAAATAAAGTTGTGAGAAAAATTATGATAGCTAAGTCTGTTGCTAGTTAACCTTGTGTACGTAAACATACTGAAAATTTGTGATAGTTAACAAAATGCTTTCCTTTGCTAAGAATGATTGCATGCTATATTGGTAAGTAAGGTGATCTTGTTGGATGTGGAACATGTATGCATTGTAAGAAAAGCTGTGATTACTATGTTGCTAAGGTTCTGAATCTTACTGGAAGTAACGTTTCATACAAATCAGCTTGTGAGAATTTGCAACTATCCAAGTCTCATGCTGAGAGTGTTGTGAAATTTTAGAGCGGATGCTAGCTGGTGGATCCAATAAGATCTGCAGCCGCATGAAAACTTATGGGAGAAGAGTTAAGTAAAGCCTTAACGTTCCACTAACACTAAGTCTGATTGGGTCTCTGGGGCGCAATAACTGCCTCCTGTTCTATCCATCTTCATGGGAAAGTTGGCGTGTAGGCCATAAACAAGAGGAAAGAGGAAACTCAAGCAGCAGAGAAGTGAAGGAGCCCAGGGAGGTGACACACAGGCGGAGAAGTGGAGGATTGTGGAGAGGTTAGTGCGGTGTGCTATAGCTTGGGGGCTTGAGCTTAAAATTTTCCATTTTCCACTACGGGCATGTCATACAAAGCTAGGTACGGCCCAAAAATGGGCTTCAGAAGCTTAGCGCTATCATCTATTTAGATTTATTGATTCAGCAGAAACTTTTATCCAAGAAACTTACTAATGAGGTTGAATTCATACCAAGTAAAGAGTTGAGCAGTTCAGGGATGGTCCAATATAACTGGGGATGCACTGGTAACAGGTTTTTTTTGTGTGTGTGTTTTTTGGCACTCATCAGTACCAATAATGATACCAAAATGAGTAACCTACTAAGTATTAATCAATCAGGGGCATCACAGAGCATTTTATTCAGCTATGTTTATTTTTCCCTGGTTTACATAGTGGCAATGAAAAGTGCACATATACGTATCCGTGCACTTGGGCTATTAGAAACGCCCTTTCTTTATAATGTTAGCGAGCTGATTGTAAATGAAGTGCATTAGCTAGCTACATTAGTTACCTTGAATTGATTAGTGTTGCAGTGGATTTATTTCCACTAAAACACTATAAGCACTTCTGTACAACTGTAAATAAAGTACGTTTTTGTTTTCATTGCGTCGCAATCCTTCTTTTTTCAAGCACTGATAGTAGCTGATTGTCAAGAACAAGTTACTGGGTAAGAGCTGTTATTTCCCCTCACCTAGCAATGTCTGTAGACATTTTTCCCCACCATTTGCATTTTCTGTTTTGTCAGGTTACTTGTATTTTATTGTAGGAAGATTCTGTAGCTCCTCCTCTCAACGTTTTCACAGTATAGTTTGCAGTCTGTTTTGCTTTGATTGCCATTATTTATCTGAAGTATGTTCAGATCATCACATGTGGTATCGGATGTCGGTATCGGAGCACGAGTAAATGATCATAATATCAAATAGATATCAGTATCAGTATCAATGCATCGCTATTTATAGTAGGTTACTATGAGTGAAGGTGGATATGAGAACAAACATGACTGTCTTTTTTTGCAAATGTTTTGACACATTTAACATTTTCTGTTTCTTACGAATACTTTTTTTTTTTTTTTCATTTTTTGGTGAACTATTTATTGGCTGTCAGCATTATGCAGCAGGAGAGCAATCTTGCCCTACTTGTGCCATTCCAAGCGAAAGTACATTATACCAGATGCATTATATTCATTAGAAACCCGACTATCCCATTTTATCAAAAGGTCACTAGAATGAAGGCTCCGAGAAAGGAAAATAAAGGCATCTTTATAAGCACCCATTAGCCATTTTCTTCATTTGACAGCACATTTCAAAATATCTCTGACCTCGCGCCAAAGGTTTTCAAAAGGCAGATGGCAGGTAAGAGGTCTTGCATTAATAACAGCATGACTTAACATTTATTAAAACGGGCAGGAATAGAACAGTGGTTAAGGTTCTATACTAGTTACTGAAAGGTTGAGAGTTCAAACCCCAGGACTTTCCCCAGGTCTTTCTCTCCAAAAAAAGAAAGGTTCAATCTAGCAGCCTTGCTCCTCTGAGAGAACTCTTTAAGGTTCTATGTAAAAAGAAGAAAAAAAAAACAGAAGGTTAAGATTGGATTCCAAGTAGAACCACCTTTAGGAAGGTTGCCTATCTAAAGTAACCTCAAGAAATCATTGAGGAACCTTATTTTTCCCAAGATAGATGTAGACTGCTAAGTAATTTTCACATTTTTCTCACTACTTGTACTGGTTGAATATTAAATTCGACATCGCTGTCAGCGCCCATAATGAAAAGACAGCGAAGCGTTACTTTTCTGTGACAGAGGGTTAATGCGAGAGGCATTCAGAAGAAAGAAAAGTGGTTGAAGAATACTACAAGCCATGTCTAGGAGATAATCCATTCAGCCTCATGAAGACTCAGAGAAAAAAGCTCCTTATAAGAACACTAGCCTTAGAATTAGCATCAAGCTTTAGAAGAGATCAAGAGATCAGTGATCAAACTACAAACGACAAGCAAGACATGCAATACAGCAAAAAAAAAAAGGCAGGGTGGTCTATGATGCTAATTGGAGCAACATCAAGATGGTGCAAATTTCATGAAAGAGTTTCAGCATTTATACCACAGTGCTGTTGAGTTCTCTGTTCTGGTCAGAAACTGTTGATTAATTTTCTATAACAAAAACCCTGGCAATAGTGCAGCTTCAAATGACAGGTTTACATATATTAATGCACTTGTTTTAATATATTATTGTTTCTATAGTAATTACATAAACAGATTTAAAAATAAAATTAAAAAACAAGTGTATTGTTTGTAATATTGAATTGTAGGAAGTAGTCTGCAGTGTCAACTCTTTGTAACAGCTATCTGTTTCTTTAAGTTTTCCGACATAAGAAGAAATTCAGGGCAAAGGGCTGCATTAATTTTTTATTTAGTTAGTTCGTTTTTAGTCTTAACTTCAAGAGAGAGAAAAAAGAAAGGCTGGTGAGGGAACGCCTGTTCATCACTGCTCTGTACCTGACAACTCTTTTCGTGGATGTTCAACAATATTAAATATAACTATAAATTGTTGTGGAACAGGAGGAATAAAGCACATCTGGACATGCAGTTATTGGAAACTGATAAATTAATAGTGGAGTAACAGTGACTCTGCTTTATCACACCACCCTGTTGTTGACTCCTATAATCGCGTGACCCCAAGTGTTTTATCCCTTGCCTAAAGAATATAGATTTGATATAATATCTAGAAAGGATATTAGAAAGATATCTAGAAGGAATGTGTTAGGTACCTATACAAGAGCATCCTAAACTAAATTCTAATCTAATGTCTTCTATTATACGTAAACTAGAGAAACACATGCTGGCGACAGCTAATGTGATGTATTGTGAATAAATAGACCCGGCATCTGGCTGAAGACTGTCCAGGAGAGGACTGTCCAGCATTAAAGTAATCATCTTTTTCAGCTTGAACAGTATCAGCCTGATTGCAGTACTGATTACACCATTAGTTCTGCAATGACATCTGGATCCAGCACTAATTCCCAGCAAAACTGGAATGAGTCTGATAGCACCAATAGTGCATGCCATGCCCGGCGAATAAACACTTGACATGGTGTAATTACTCCAGAAAGTGTCATGTTTTTGTGTGTTAACTGGTGATGAGACAAAAGCGACCCTGTTTTCTCCAATCACCAGGTGTACACACTGCCTGCATAAGAGCACCGCTAAAGTAGGTTGTCATTTCTTTTCAATGCACCCAATCAGAATGGAAATCATCTTCAAATGTCGGCCACACGCTTATGCAGCAGGTTGGTGGAATTGTACAATTAAAGGGAAAAAAACACTTGTTCAGATAGCACTACATTTACACAGTGGACAGACTTGATTATGGAAAATAGACACAAAGAAAAGAAAATAGACAATGTAAATCATTGTAGAACAGCAGAAAGCCAGCAGAATTGGTCAGGGAATTCATTTGTGCGTCTGAATCATAGAGGCTTTTGGGTAGGATGAAGCAGTCCTTGTTCTAGTTGGCATAAAGCATTTTAATGGAATTCTTGCTTTTTAAGTGGTTGTGATTAAATACATTTATGTGTTATTTTTATTCTTCGTCCCTCCGTACTTTCGACATAGGGAAAAAGGGCTGAGGCTGAAATGGCCGACTTAATGAGCATAATGCATTTCAGTGAAGTGACATTCCATTAGAACAAGGACATGTTTCTCCACCCATTGCCTAAAGCTGCACTCATAAAGATCATCATATCGTGGAGTGCGTTAAACACCAAAGAGTACAAAAATACCATGTGAAGAGACTGGGTTCCGGCCAGAGCAGTAGTTCCAAACCATTAAAAATGGATAAGACTTATTCTGATTTACATTATCATACTGTCCTAGTCATTTTAAACCCTCAAAGAGAGCAACACTTTGATTAAAAGTATATAAAACCAATCCCTGTTAGCCCATTGAAGCTGGATATTGGACATTTTCAAAGTTGTATCAACTGACTGCAATAGACCCATATATAAAACCTGTCCCTGGCCACATTTTGAGTGTTCGTTCTGTTAGGAAATAGGGATTAAGAATACTACAGCACACCTGACACTTACAAAATAAGATTAATGAATGTCAGAATTTAAATCTTACTGGCTTACAAATTTCGTGCAAGATTGAGTCAAATACAAGGTAATGCGGTTTTATTTAAGTCATGTATTCTGTATGCTTGGGCCTCAGCCACCACTCCAGAGGTCCTTCCTTTATTTTTCCATTCAGACTCAGCGTTGGAAGACCCAATAAATGCCATTGTGCTTGCAGCAAGACTCCCTGCAGTGTAGGCTGAATTAAAGTGGGAATTACCCCTGAGCAGCTAGAACCCTGGGAGAAAATAAAGCTCCTCTGATCCCTGACCATGGTCGGGAAATAGCTCTGAAAATCAGGCACTTAGATGGACTGCTATTAGTTCTTTTGGACCAAAATCTATACACAAGGGTGAGCTGAGCTCTGTAGAAACCTAACACAAGGCACCATGGCCCCAGAAGGCTGCTCTCACAGAGGGTTATTAGTGAGGTAATTAACGTGTGCAGCGGTGCCCCTGGGCTCATATGCCCACAATGAGCAATGACTACTAATGATAAGAACTCGCTGTACACACAAAGTACTACCAGAGTATGTAGTGATAACATCAATACTGTATCACTAAGGCCTATTTCACTACCAACTCCCATACATAATACTGAATTTATTTGTCCTCATGTATTTTCACAAATCTGAGTTTCATATTCAAAGCAACTAATGGGTGAAGAATTTAATCCAAGCATCTAGTTATTAAATAAGCAGTGATACAAGTACTATAGGACTATATTTTACCAGTGAGAAGTTTCCCCCAATTGTTCCCCAGAGACAGAGGCCAGAGATTTGCCCAACTGATTCCCAAATTGACCAGAGACTTAAGCAACTGATTCCAAATTGACCAGAGCCTTAAGCAGCTGATCCCTAACCTGACCAGAGCCTTAAGCAGCTGATCCCTAACCTGACCAGAGCCTTAAGCAGCTGATCCCTAACCTGACCAGAGACTTGAGCAACTGATCCCCAAACTGACCAGCAACTTGAGGAAATGATCCACAATTGACCGGACTTTTGACCAACTGATCCCTAAACTGACCAGAGGTAAGTTGTCATTTTTACATTATTAAGTAATTTTGGAGGTTTTGGGGTTTCTGCATCAATAATCAAGTGTTCTCAAAATAACTCAGTCAAAGCTGGGCAATTTATTGCACCATTGCAGAACCACAAGTGAGTAAAATCTGGTACCATGAAATTAATCTGGTGGCATCACCAGGCTCCATTCACTCATAAATCATAGTGATCATGACGGGAACATAGGCCCTAATGAATTACTTTATGTAGCTAAGTGAATGGGCGTACTCTGGCAGCACACACACCAGGGATTTGAGTTTGATGCAAGTTGTTACAGGAAACCAGTGTTCAATTTAGGCCAGTGCTTCCCAAACCAGACCTCAGAGATCCCTCTTTTACTCTTTCCCATCTCCCAACACCTAAACCAAGAAATCAATGAAGAAGAATACGTGGTACAACTGTGTTGGATCCTGAAAGAGTGCAAAAACACAGACCATCTGGTTTGTCCCTGTGGACTGATTTGGGAAACACTAGTTTAGATTGATTGAAGACCAGATGTACCACTGGATTTTTGGTCTCATCATATTTTTACACATTGTAACATAATTCCATTGTGACTTGTTTGCCTGTGTTGAATCTGTTATTGCTCACTATAATCTGTTATTGCCAGCCATAATATTAATCATAAAGACCATCTAGCCACTTTCACCTTCCACAGGTGGCAGATACTCACTGGTAATAAAATGCTTTTATGCTATAAAAACAAGTTAATAGTGTAGTTGAGAATAAACCAGTTAAGCATGTTAGTGTCTCATCTTCTTGTGTTACTCTCTCACTCCCAAACTCCTCCTTTATATCCCCCAGCCTCAATCATATCATAATTACTCATTCAAACCATGAATATAAGGACCCTGGGGAGTTTGGATCATTGTTAATAGTGTGCACACACGGAACAGACCCGAGCACACAGGCTAGGAATCAGATGAATAGTGAATGCTTAACTGAAAAAAGTGAATGATGTTTAGCTGTTAAAGTAAACTATAAGTAAAATCCTGTTAAACCCCAATGAGGTTACGGGACTTGCAGAACGTGGAAAACCAATATTATGAAAATTAAGACTGAAGAAAAAAAGCCCAAACTAGTTTTGTCCTTTTTGCTTCAAGCGATTTCCTGCTCCACTTCAATGCGTAGCATGTAAAAGTAAATGAAGAAATAATTACATTTCTTATTAATAATCTTCAGGGTATGGCTAGAAACTGCTGCCGTAATTTACTTTTTTCAGTGTTGTGTCTTTGGGCAAAGGTTATGCCGGTCAGCATTATTATTCTGTGGCAGGCAATTTGTAAGGTAATAAAATTTACAAAGACGCTGCCTTAATTATGAAATCCAAACCAAATGTTTTTTTCCCCCAAACAAAGTATTACGACAGGCCTGACCTTATTGGCATTTATTGACTCATCTGAAATGTCACGGACGAGTGTGTTGACTTGCAAAACTGTCTTTATCCTGTTTGCTAATGGCCCAATTTACCCTTCCCAGTGGTGATTAGCATTATACATTTAGTAAAAAGCCAGACTAGCTGTTCTCACATCAAAACAAAACATGAATCATGAGAATGGGCCGTAGTGTTTCGGTGGGAGTTCTCACTGCGATTAAGGCCAACTAAAGCGAGTGCCCATGGCTGTTTTCCCAGCGGCATGTAATGAAAACCATTCCTTATTTATTCCCCCCAACGTGGGGGGTGCACGAGGTGCTAGAGCAGTGACTGTGAGCGAGTTAATATCCTCAGACTCTGGGAAGGGCAAACACAGCACGCAGCCTCTGGGGACTCTCAGTGTTTGCAAACCAAAAAGTCAAATCAAATCAAACAGAGTGGAATTAATTATACTAAAGTGAGAAAGATTTTTCAATGCATTTGTGATTGTGTCCCATTCCCTCCATTTTATCTCTATCTGGTGGACATCATATTTTTTCATAGAGAGCAGAGAGTTGATTGAGAAATCCAGTGTTATTTTGAGATGGCCAGCAATTTGCCTGAAGGGAACTCTTTCACTTCCAATTCGCTTTCACAATGGAGCCTGAAAATGGAGACTGAGGGCTGAGATCCTGCTGGAATCAGCTCTTTTTTTTTTTCTTCCTCTTCCACTCTTTTATACGCCTCACTTCATCTTACATTGCATGGAAGATCATTGGAAGAGAGAATGGATTTGAAATTGATGTTCCAAGCAAAGGGGACATTTCTGTGATATGATTACCTGCCGTCTTGGTCTCATCACATAAAGCGTGTTCAGAGAAACACATATGCAAAGGCTGGAGAAAGGGTGGAAGGTTTACCCTTGACCTTTTGGCCTCCATTTGGAAAGAGATGACCAGAGAACTTCTGACTTCCTTTTTTTGTTGACCAGCTGGTTTGAAGTTAATGGTTGTTAGCCATGAAGTCTCACAGTAGCAATCAAAACAATTAACAGTAATCAGCCTTTATAAAAAGGTTAAGTCCTCTGTGAGGGGCTAGACTAACAAGATTTAAAGGCTAACATGGTCAAAGCCTTTCTCATGACAGAGACTTTAACTTGAATGGAGTGGTAGTACGGGTATAACGGGTCAACGGGTATAAATGGGCTAGCAGGGCTAAGCCCATCTTCTCTTTCAATGATAATAAGACATCATTCTTTTTTGGCATCTACATCGCATTATTTGCTGTTAACAAATGCCTTAAAACAGATTATTTTGGACTTTTGTGGAACCAACAGCAGCAGCACCACCAACAGTCATAAGATAAAGCCAGTAGCGAGGCTGGGCCTGATTTCTTTCTACTCCAGACTGTAGATTCATACAGTGACAGTCAGGTGATTACACAGAGTGACACGCCCCCTAGATTTGACTATTTGGGCTGATATTTCCAGCCTGTTTCACAGACACATCCATAACACGTCATCACCAGTGATTGAGAAGGCACATCTGAAATACAGTCACAGGTATAATGAACAAGAACGAGATGGATTATTTAATCTATCATCCT
Organism: Pangasius sanitwongsei; assembly: GCA_037576675.1. Lineage (NCBI taxonomy): Eukaryota > Metazoa > Chordata > Actinopteri > Siluriformes > Pangasiidae > Pangasius > Pangasius sanitwongsei. The sequence continues at coordinate 3,010,824 of CM075024.1, read as the reverse complement.
TTTTTCCCCCAAAATGCCACGAAACTAATAGTAGATATACTAAACTACACATTGTCCAATCAAAGTAAAAATTACACAAAAAAGACGGAGGACAGAACCATGAGTTTAGTGTTTTTCGGTTTGAACAAAATGGTTTGAAATGGTAGCTTTTCTGTTTAAGAGTTTTGGTTTCTTAAACACTTAAAAAAGATTAGAAACCGTGGATGCATCTGCCTATCTGCCTTTATATGTGTGTGTGTTGATGAGACCTAATGATATAGTGCATTGCTCAACCCTCATAGTTGAGTCATTGTCATGCTATTGATATTATAACACTATATGGCCAAAAGTTTGTGGACACCTCGCCATGGCACCCATGTGTGCTTATTGAACATCCCATTCCAGATTTAGCCTCCCTTTACTGTTATATTAAACTCTTCTGGGAAGGTTTTCCACTAGATTTTGGAGCGTGGCTGTGGGGATTTGCGTTCATTCAGTCACAAGAGCATTAGAGAGATCAGACACTGATGTTGGATGAGGAGGCCTGGGAGGCAGTCGGTGTTAGAGTTCATCCTAAACGTGTTCAGTGGGGTTGAGGTCAGGGCTCTGTGCAAGAGTTCTTCCACTCCAACCTTGACAAACCATGCCTTCATGGACCGTGCATTGTCATACTGGAACAGTTTGGGCTTCTTGGTTCCAGTGAAGGGAAACTGTAATGCTACAGCATACAAAGACATTCTATATGATTATGTGCTTACATTTTAGGGAAGAAGCACATATGGCTGTGAAGGTCAGGTATCCACAAACATTTGGTCATGTAGTGTATTAGACTTTAGCTCTCTATCTAGTATCAGCTAACTCATCTCTTCGTGTATTGCTCTTGGAAAAACCTCACCTCAGCCAGCTATTTGGACTTTAAAATGCCACCATTTTTGGAACGGCGCCCTGAAAGCAGCCGGCTCGCCAAAGTCTTGGCCCACTGCATCTTTCATTCTTGTCTCCATCTCTCTCTATGTTTGTCTTTCGCATTAGCATATGCCTATCTTTGATTATGCTCTTTGACGGGATTCATGTACATGTTGTTGCACAGCTGGGTGGCTCTGACACTTTCTGTCTGCTGTTTTCTCATGCCTTGTCTCTTTCGCTTTAGATTGAGATGAGGCTCTGCTTTAAAAAAAAAAAAAAAAAAAAAAACACAGGAGAGCGAGCAAGTCTCTCGCCTCCCCACCATCCCTTTCACAATATCAGGTCAGTCTATCAAACATACCTCATTAATGCCAGAGGAGGGTGTGTGATTGGCCTCGTCTGCCCTGCCGAGAAGCTTTCAGTGCCCTAGTTTAAAAGGCTCCCACCTCATGTCGAGCTAAACAATCATGTTTAATTGGATTTTCATCCAGGCCCATTAAATCATAGGAATGGTTAGAAAGCCACCAGCATGCCTCTAATAGCCAAAACAATTTCTATTTTTTCCTGTTGCATACTGCATGAACAATGCAGTGCAGGCTTCACAGTAAGAATAAAAATAGCTGTGTTAGACTCTCCTGAGTTTCCTGATTACAATTTTGAAAAAAAAAAAAAACAGTTTTACTTCTCGCTATTGAAGGTGCATCAATAATTCATAAATAATTCAACAGCTACACAGCTATGAAGAATGCATATATTTATACACAATCCTTAATTACTCAAGTGTAATTCACTAAAATGAATTGGTTCTACTTAAATGACTAGGTGGAGTCATTCTGTAGTATAAATCACAGGTTTTATTTTTATTGTTTTTAATATGTTGTTAAATCATGGTTGGGGAAAAATGTTAATACACAAAACAGAGTTTGTGTAAATTTACATATAAGAGACTCATTAATGTGAATCTTAAATGGAAACATTGACTTTTGAACATCGAACATCGCTGCAGTTTATTTATCCAAGCATCAGTGATTTTCTGACTTTAAAGAGACTAAGGAAAGTAAGCAATCTCTGAACTGGAATGCAGCCAATTAGCCTTCAGTGTTCATCCCTGTGTGGATTGTACCAGCAATTCTAGCAGTCTGACCACTCAGAGTAAAGTTGTCTCACCTCTTTCTTGCTCTCTGTGTCCTCTGGCAGATGTGACGTCGACCCTGTGCCTGTCCTCGGTACGGGAGCTGCCATCCCAGCTACAGGATCTATACCAGCAGGGCTTTGTCCTCATAGCTGTCCATCCCTTCGTCCACCCCTGTGGCCCGGAGCTTGCCACCGTCCAGCGACAGCTTTATCGAGCGGTACTCAGCAAAGTGCCTGAAAGGTAGGCAAAATGAAAGGTAGGACTCCCCACAAGCTAGACAACATCTGTCCACCAAACTGTCCAAAAGATATCCAGCACTCACTTAGCTTTCAAAAAGAGAACACGTCTAACCAAACTGCTGAAAAGGTAGGCGTTCCTCACAAAATTGCATGGCGGTTCATGGAGAAAAGAGGATGGGTGAGTGGGAAAGAAGTTGCTTCAATTTACAATATGTGGGGGGTGTAAAAGGCTGAAATAAGCATATTTATCATTCTGATTCATACATGGAGAAAATGGTGGGAAAGCCAGGAAAAAAATTCTCCTAACAAAAAAATTCCCAAAAGTTAGCCAAACCTCACTGCTAACCAAACTGCTGAATATTTATTCAGACCTCAGTGTTGGAAAGGGTTTAAAAAGCTAAACTGTTCTCCTAACAGTGTCATCATAATTCTGCAACAAAGCAGAAGTTATTTTAAATTATAACACTTTTTATTAGAACTGGTGCCTCCAGTTCATTGTACATGGCAGTATCAATGATGAGTCATGAGAAAGAGTGAGAGCGAGTGTGTGAACGCTGAAGAGTAGGTCTCTAATCCTCTGGCAAGCAGCAGTCACCACTCAAAGTCACATCCAGCCCCTGCTCTCGGCCCATGCTGGCTGCAGCCTGGTGTCCCGTGTGTGTGTGTGTGTGTGTCCAGAAGTGGAGTGTAACCAGCCAGACAGGCACAGTGAAAGTCAAGCCACTGGCCTGAACTCCCACACAGCTGTCAGTAACTAAGCAAAGCCAGCATTTTCACTGTGTGAGTGTGTAAGATTGTGTGTGTTTGTATACAAGGGTATTATTATGTTTCTATTTGCATCAGGGTTTTTGCTTCAGTAATAGAGCGTTAGTGGCCGTCATCGGTGTTACACATCCATGACCAGCTACAGGATCAAGGTTCAACATCAGCTAATGGTTCCTGTTCCTCTTCCCGCTGCTTGCTGTAGCTATACGGTCCATTTACATGCAATCATGCAGCATGATCATTTTTAGTGCCAAGAAGTTAGGCCAGCTTCATAGAGATGTCTAGAAGGCAAGAAGTTCCACAGACATTCCTAAAAGGCAAGCAGTACTCACAGAAGTGCCCAAAAGTCAAAAGTGCCTAACTGACAACCAACAGACACCCAGTCCTCACCAAACTACCAGAAAGGTAGACAGACCTCACAGAACTACTGAAAAGGCAGTAGCCAAAATGCCTGATGGTAGTGCATAAATGACAGAAGCCCTAACCTGTAGGCTGTGTAACCAAACCACCAGAAAAAAGTCTTCACTAAACTGCCCAAAGGGCAGACAGTTAATGTTCCTACACTGTTCCTCTCAATCTCCAATCTCAAGTCCATTTGTGTTTGTGTGTGTGTGTGAGAGAGAGGGAGAGAGAGAGAGAGAGAGCGAGCAACACATCAGACTTCAGGAGCTCAGGATCTTGTCTTGATCTCTGAGAATAGACAGCGATTCCCCTGAGGAGAGGTGGAGAGGCGCCTATGCCTAAGCTTCAGTCTATGTTTTACAGCCTCCTGTCTCTCTCTCTCTCTCCCATTAAAGTCTGCTTTATTGCTTTCATTGTTTTTATTTACAGTACTGCTGAAGCAATTCTAAGGTGGTAACAACTATAAAACACGTAAAGCAAAGAATGCCAATAACACTAGTATTAATAGCAAAACCATTAGATATACAATGTCACTTAAACTTGTTCGCTATTATATCAATATTGGTGGCCTCTGTGCCTGTCAGTCCCAGCAAAGGAGGAGTGGCCTTTGTGCCTTTGTGCCAGTCACACTTAAGAAAGTGTGGCCTCATGCCACATTCATATCATGTAGCATGATTCAGAAGGACAAGAAAACTTCGCATTATTCCATCATGAAAATGTGGCTTCTATGCCTGGCAGTCCCAGTGAAGGAGGTGTGGCTTCTGTGCCTGGCAGTCCCAGTGAAGGAGGTGTGGCCCCTGTGCCTGGCAGTCCCAGTGAAGGAGGTGTGGCTTCTGTGCCTGGCAGTCCCAGTGAAGGAGGTGTGGCTTCTGTGCCTGGCAGTCCTAGTGAAGGAGGTGTGGCTTCTGTGCCTGGCAGTCCCAGTGAAGGAGGTGTGGCCTGTATGCCTATCAGTCACACTGGAGGAAGTGTGGTCTTTATGGCTGTCAGTCACGTTGAAGGAGGTGTGCTCTAGTACTATTTGCTATAGTATAGTTTGTCATGCTTACAGAGGTAATTCAGCTCTATCTTGCAACATTGCTTTACAGTCACCACATTGTCCTTTCCCTCTGGGCAGCCTGGATTTTTTTTTTAATGTCCACCCTTTCTCATGCTTAAAGTGCTGAAAAATTTCTTGTTCTCTCTTCTGGAACTGGGGGGCAGTTAAACTCACTAAATCCTAGGAATCTCTCTGACTTTATGGGCACAGCAGGGGTCCAAGCTGCACATTCCTCACACACGAGCATCTGACACACAGTCCTGAGACGACTGGGATGAATCAGACGTGTGTACATGAAAGAATCCATCTGATACTTTAATATATGTGATGATACTCTTCATGCTCCTCTTTCCCCTGAGGGTGCATTTTTCCCTTCAGGAGGAGCAGTGTATATACTTTATGGATTGCACTTGTACACTGGTATTCTGGTGACCATCACACTCATTTAACTTCCATGCAGAAGTGCACACATGTTCACTCCTCTCAGGCCTTGACACCTGAAACACATGTGCTCCTTCATGCATGAAAAATGTGCGGTAGACAGGTGACAGGAGAGATGCATTCAGAGAAAGAGGGAGGGAGAGAGAGAGGGAGAGAGAGGGTTTAGAGACGTTGGAGCTTAAATGTGCATGCCTGAGTGAGAGAGAGGGGTGGGGAAAATGGAGAACGGAGAGGGTGAAGGTTTGTCATCCTTTGATTGTTTGTGGCCAAGCTGTCCTGTTTATCGCCAGCATCCGTCACCGTGGAGACAGTCACTCGCATCAGCAGCAGCCGTAGGGGAAAAATCTAAAAAAAAAAATAAAAAAAATAAAAAAAATAAAAAAAAAAAAGGAGAGGAGAGGAGCCGTGAAATGCAGCACGGCATTGCTCATGTTCTCTAAACGACATTGAGAGAGGAAGGAACAGAAAAGATAGAGTAGAAAAAACCTCTATCTATTTATACCACTGATGAAGAAGAGAAGAGAAGAGAAGAGAAGAGAAGAGAAGAGAAGAGAAGAGAAGAGAAGAGAAGAGTAAGAGCAAGGAGAGAACAGGAACAAAGAAAAGAAGTAGAAAAGTGTAAGATAAGAAGAAAAGAGTATGAAAATTATTCGGTTCTCATCAATTATTAGTAAGAAAATAAAATAAAAAAGATAAGGAAATGAAAAGGAAAGAAGAGAGTGAGATAAGCAAATAGAAAGGGAGGGAAAAAAGTGAAAGCAAAATGAAGTGTAGGAGATGAGAAGAAGAAAGAAAGAAAGAGCAGAAAGGAAAAGAAAAGGGAATAAAGAACAGAAAAGTAATGAAAACAGAAGTAAAGAAAAGAAAAAAGAATATAAAAAGCAAGAAACAGTAAAAAGAAGGGAGAAAGATTGTTAAACAAAATAACATCCGTTCAAGAGAAAAGAAATAAAATTGAAATTTAAAAGAAAATTCTTAAATATGAGATAAGAGAAGAGGAAGAAAAGATTAAAGTAAACAAAAAAAGAAGAGAAGAAAGTGTAAGAGGGGAAAAAAATGGGAGAAAAGAAAAGAAAGTTTAAAAAAGATGTGATGATATTGTAAAAAAAAAAAAAGAAAAAAGAAATTACGACAGAAACAAGAAATAAACGTGATAACCTCTTAGCGTGTTAGCGCTGCTAGATGCATGTGAGGCTTTTAGCATTCAGAACGTGTGTGTGGCTCCAGTCCAGTTCTCCCTGTGTGTATTAGCTTCACTGCTGAACCACCGTGCGCTACAGTTCACTCCTGCTGCCGACACACCACAGCACTAATCCATCAGCCCACCTGTCTCACAACCTACGGGCAGGTAAACAACATGGCTGCCTTGACAGGAACATTAACGTTTCAAATATCATAGGCTGGACATTAGTCAGGACATAATGGATAACTGAGAGAGAGAGGGAGGGAGAGAGAGTGAGAGAGAGAGAGAGAGAGAGGCTGGTGCCTTTTCTAATTTCAAATGTCAACTCTCTGAGGTCTCAGGGTTCCTTTTTTTTTATACACTGTTCCACTTCAGTGGGGAATGCTGGGTAATTTATTCAAGATCATTGGGAAATTGTAGTGCGCTGCGCTCTGGGAGAGGTGCGACGGGGGATCCCATTAAGGGCGATCTGCTCGCAGAATATTATTCATGGTTGGGCAAATAGGCAGTGCTACATAATTAATGCACTGATGAAAGATTGTGAAACACACATTCAGTGGATTCAAAGTGACAGTGTTGTCATGGCAATGCGGTCATAGACACACACACAGGGACACACACACGCACACACATACAACAGGATGTTGCCGCAAGACCCGGAAATATCACCTCTGGTGTCTGTCTGATATTATCACTAAGAGTCCTATAGGCAAAAACACACACAAACAAACAAGAACACACACTTGAATCCTCCACAGGCCGAGTTTTGCCAACAGTGCAACCCAGCTGCGATTATCAGTGAAAACAGAATCAGAAACAAGTCAACATCTGTGCTGCCTACCAACTAGCTCCCTTAAAGGCGATGATGTCCTCTAGCTGGAACAAATCGTGTTTTGTAAAATTCTTAGCCTACTTCTGCATGCAATTTGGATTAAAGGTGTAGTCAGCAATTTTCTAAGAATACTCAAATTGCAAACAAACTATACCAAAGCCACACCTCCAGTCCTGCACATAATACACACAACACCTGGGTTGGAGGCACATCTTTCTGGATTACTAGCCTAGATAATTGACAAGCTTATCCTGATTTAATGGATGTTGAGGCTAGAGATTAATCCCATTCCTTCCCACTCCTGAAGGAATTCTGACCAATCCCGCCCAATCCACAGAAAGTTTGACCAGCTGCTTATCATTGTTTACAAAAGTCTATTGGTTCCAAAGGTCCAAAGGTAATTGGTTATGCCTGTCAAAATATAGACAAATTACTAATTTAAACCACCAAGACCCTAACCAGGAAAAAGCATTTACTGAAGAAATGAAATGAAATGAAAGCAGTAAGCACAGCACCCAACATTCCGCATATACGCTCATGAATACGACATTACTTTGTCCAGCAAGCTTGTCTGGCCAGCCACAAGAAAGTAAAAAATGCCCACTCACGTGACTTTTTTGTTGTGTCCCACGGGTCCCACAGGAGCCCTGTCCCGATGTGGTGGTCCACAGCAGTGCAAAATCTGAGATCATGAGAAAAACCACTGACTGCACCTTTAACGTTATGTTCACTTTACATGCAGTATAATTTATCAATCCCGTCAGGCTGATGCATATTACATGCTCAAAAGGGATCCATTTTAATCACACATTTGTTTTCCATAGTCTAGTGACATCATGCTGCCACACTACTGCTTTTGCTGAAATGATTAAATATTGATTGTATTTTGTTTTTAAATATTATTTAATTCATATTTGAGATTTACACTCCAAGTTCCACTTAAGTTAACCAGTAAACCAGTTTGGCATTAATAAAACATTACATTTATCATATATAAGTTTATAATCTTGGTATATTGTCTTAATATTTGATGACATTGTTGCATTGTTTCACCTAATAAGCTAACTAGCTAGCAAGACAGGTAAAGCTAGAGGGTAAAGTTAGAGTTCTTCTCAGTGTGAAACTGGTGTTTTGGGCATCTTCCGAGAAATTATTAAATAAATAAATAAATAAATAAATAAATAACTACATTTTGTGAAATCCAGTAGTAGTTTGTGCTATAGCTAGACAGCTTTAGCTATACTAACTGCTATGCTACAAGCTACATGACAAAAGTAGCAAAATATATTGAAGCTACATCCATGATTAATATTATCTTTATTGCTAATAAACTAGCTTGACAGGTTGTTCTCGTGAAGTAATATTCTTTAGTCACTTGTCGTCATTTCAACCAACAGACAAGACAACTTAAAACTAAACTTAAAAATATTAGTGCACATTAAGTATGAAAGGTAGCATTTATCTGCTCTACCCTGTTACTCAGTCAATAAAACAGTCGCTAATGGCAAGCTAATTAAGCTACTTACCTTGCTACTGGACAATAATAGTTATGTACTAGCTAGCAAATTGCGTCTATAGCAATGTAGCGAAGTAGCTAGGCTAAACCATAAGTTGTGTGGTGTCACCATTCAACACTGACAGCTTAAAATATGAAAAGTTGATTCTGTGTGAATTGTACACCAACGTTTGACTACTTTTTTTACACCTACCATCCGTGTACCATCCCTTAGTGCATCACTTAGCATTTACCTCATCTTAATTAGCTAAATAAGGCAAAGCCATAAAGTGCACAATTGAAGAACTTATTGTATTTGTAACAAGGTTTCTGATACCACATCACAAGACATAAATAAAGCTGATATTTGATACCTAGCTATAGATAAAAGCTAGTAGGTGCTGGTTAGCGTTGCGCAAATAAGATCATCCATCAGATTTCATTGCTAGCCATGTTCAGATAATTAGAGGAGATGTGTTTTTGAGACATGATTTCTCTGAGACAAGATATTCGAGTTTGAAAGAGTGTGTGTGTCTGTGTGTGTGTGTGTGTCTGTGTGTGGAGGCAGGAGCAGGTTTGAGCGTGTGTCAAGGGACTCGCATGGCGACATGAGGGAAGCTGTATGTAGGCAGCAGATGGCTGTGTGTCGTCAGGAGGCGCAAATGTGTATGTGTATGAGTGTGTGTGTATGTGTGTGTGCTGTGCCCGAGGTGAGTCTAGTTCTTGCTGGGCTGTGTAGCAGGAATAGCCATGCTGGTGGGTTGAATTCTCTGTGGTGTCTATCTCTCCCTCACACATAGACATACACACAAACACACACATATACACACACAAACTCACACATAGGAAAAGAAAGAAGCTCAGAGCTCAGAGTGTGTCTTGCGTGTCAACAGGATGGAGGGTGGGTGTAAACTCTGTATGGGGTAAATGTACATTTCAAACAGAGGAAAGAAATAAAGAACACCTAAATTAAAAGTCGCTGTAGTTTTATACAAGTTATCAAATTGCACAAATCTTTGTGTGTGTGTGTGTGTGTTAATGTATGCCATGAATTATGCGCGACTCATGTCGATTCGTCATTTCCAGATGTCATGAGCTCTGAAAATAAGCCTGCATGCATTAGAGTTTCACCGTGAACTACATGGAATGAAGAAATAAATGCACGAGTGTTGCAATATGTTTATTTTGGACAGGCAAAGCTTCGTTGAGGCGAGACTGTCTCGGTTTTATTTCCAGTAACAGATCTAATGAATACACAAACTGAGATTTTGCAGTGAGAAAATGAACGCAAATGGATTCTTGCATAATATTACCTTTAAATCAACGCTGAACAATTTAATCAAACTTAAAGCAGCAAAAAGGGAACTTTATTTATTTATTTACAATTTATACAATTTTCCACAAGCAATCAAACAATATATGTTTGTTGACCAACATTTACCCTGTTAGTGTTGCAGTAGAGCTACGACTCTAATGTAGCTATAGCAAGCAATTTCACACAAGACGTGTTTTTACTCAGGTGCCAACGCACAGTTTAACATGTAATGCTATAGCAAGACAGGTGGAATGTTGTCACTAAAAAAAGCAGAAGAGTGTGTCTGTTTTTTTGGGGGTTTTTTTTCATCACACCTGACTGTTTACAAAAGTTACAAAAAAGTTAAAAAGCAGAGAGTGACTTCTTCCTCCAAACCAATCAGGTCGCAGCTGGGGCAAGTTAGAAAAACCAACATGTAGGACAAAGTGCAATCTACGACAAATATATCACACACAAAGCAACCCGCAATGGCAAATTCAAGCCTAAAATCATACATTTTACACCTGGTTTAAATAGATTTCAAGATGGAGTTAATGAAAATTTAAATTTTTTGTTTTTTTTGTGATGTTTTATAATTTTTGTAATTTTTTTGTTGTTGTTGTTGTTCTAAATGTAGCTACGCTGTTAGTTACATTAGACTCATAGCTCCAGTGCAAAACTGAAGAAACAAATTTCAAACAGAAAACAAGTCAAGGATGTGCTACATTTGAAAAAAAGAGTAAAAAGTGATGTAAATTTCCTCTAAGGGGTGAAGCAGAATCAAAATGTGCAAAATGATAATAATTAAAATGCATCTTCCTGTCTTAGATGACAAGAAAAATATGCTAACATACAATGATTTGTGCGGATGTAACACTTTCATTTTTTGTTATTTCTTCACCATTCTTCATGAAGTCAGCTAATATTAAAAGAATAAAGCATATAAGATATTAGGTTGTATATCTTATTATTTTCAGGCATTTTTGTATTATGAAACACTCCAAAAAAAATCAAATGTATGTAATAAATTGTAACAGAGTGCTATTTTCTGCCTCGTAACTCACAGTCTGTTTTCACAGACACCGCCCACTAGTCATTAATATTCATAAATCAGACCACTAATTTCATTAATATTCATTAGCTTGCTAATAGCTTTCTCAGTGAAGGGAGAAGCACAGAAAAAGAAACTTTACCCAGAAATTATAGTGAGTTTTGCTTCTGGGGCATGAATGATGGATTTATTTAGTGCTTTGTAGCAAGAATGCTCATTTTTTCCAGACTCTTTTTTCACTCGTCATTTTGAGCTGAAATGTGAGTGTTGTCCCAAATCGCATACTAGTGTACTGAATAGTATGTGCAAGTAGTGCACCACCAGCTGTTACAGTAGCATATGAAATGTTTCTCAAACCACTAAACCAAAGGAACCACCAAGTACAGATTTTCTCATTGTTGCTTTGCCTTAATATTAAAAAAAAATCACAGTGTAGGACCAAATAACATTCTGTGTAATGCTATTGTCTATATATTGTCATATAGCATAATCTCTATCATCTCTATAATCTATATCCTGTAATGTTAATGTTAGAATATATCTGATTTCCTTGTCATGGTACACTGTGATCCATGTACACCATCAAACCGCTAGTCTTAACAGATAATTAACACGTATAGACACTTGAGTTATGAAGTGAAGTAAGGAATAAATCACCTGGGGTGTGCTATTATAGAAAAATTATCAACGAATGGGTTGTGATGTTACCTGAGAAACCGGGACACTCTCTGGAAACTCATCTATCCTAAAGACTTACTCACCAGAAAGCTTACTGACACTGGAGACTCCTTCCATAAATGTTAAATAAATGCCTCCTTACAGAAAACCTCACCATATCAATGATTATACATTTTTTCTTTGTTAAATAACAACACTAAAAATCTGTTTATTATTAGTCATAAATTATGTGAGTTGTTACTATAAAAACAATAACGTATTCGAATGAGTACATTACCTGTGATTTGCTTTACAGCCAGATGTTCAACACCTTCTGGCAATTAGAATCCAGAATTCAACATCATTGTGCTATAACGTGTATGTCTCTTTCTTTCTTTTTAGTTCGGAGAAAAGTCCGTCAGAGTTCGAGCCTTACCATCTGAAGCTGGAGGAGTGCCTGTCTGCTGATCATATTTCGACCCCGGAGCACATCCAAGGATATGTGAAAAAAGTAAGTTGTTGTTTTTGATTTTTGGGCAAATTGTTCCACATATACACATCCTGTCCTTGTGTCAGGTCCAGGCGTTACAAGCAGGAACACAAGCTCTTCATATGAAAGATAGCACGACGGAAATCTGAATCCATAAAGGCATCACTCATCCTGTGATTGGATTGATATTAAAAAACAAAAGGGCCCCATAAGGTTCAGCGTCTCTGTGAACTTGGTTCTGTGATATGCATATCTGCCAGAGTTATTACTCCTCAAAGAACCATCATGACATCAATCTTCCACGGCTGCGTCGAAAAAAAGGAAATGATTCTGCTGCCCTTTCTCCGACGACAAATGAATTACTATCAGAGCCGACGAGAGACAGAGCGACGGCTTCTTATCTGTGCAATTTCATTTGCCGTATTGTTGGAAATATAATGACGGACCCCGGGCGTAAATGTGCAGTAATGCATTAAACAACACGGCTGGAAAGGACGGGATGGTTCTGTGGGTTTTAATGATAGACAGAATAAACTGGTGTGTGTCGGCAAAGTGACTTCGTCGCCATCAGCGTATGAGACCTCAGGCTGGGTTTTATTAAAGCAGCAGAATGGAGAATGGCGTCATTAGCATTTCTTGACAGCCAACAATTCAATTTCATTTGATGAGAATTCGCATATTGGCTTCCAAATGCAAACTGACAAAGGCAAAGGGGGGGAGGAAGGCGGCCGATTTCAGGACGCACTGAGCACAGCGAGGCCTTGGACTTCAGCCATACTAATCAGAGTAGTTAATACTGAATAAGCCAATTCCAGCGAGCGAGGGTGGCCCGGTTTGTAAATAATTGCTACAGATACAATGTGATTGTTAGGAATAATGTGGATTATTATTCAAGCTTGACACTTTTGACAATAAAGAGAACTAAAAAGCTTTTTTTCGTCAACTCTAAGACAATCAGATCTGCTTTTTTTCCCTTCATTACATATGCAAATAGTGTTGCAGTGGGATTTAGCCTTCCTTTCATCTCTAGCTAAGAGAGAGATGCAGCAGCACTTTAGTCTTTTATTCTGTCCAGCTCCTCATCTGTATAGTCTGCTCAAACAGATCAGCTTCCAAAGCTTTAACCTTCATGCTAATACCGCCTTCAACAACATCACGCTCGTCATCGCGTAGATCGCTAACTAGCTGAGTCAAGTCTCTGCCATAACTTGCATTGCATTCTGGGACTTTGAGTCACCTGGAACATTTGCACAAACGTCCCCACTACTACTGCGTTGGATTTCTCATTAATATGAGAAAAACGGTGAGTGAGAAAATAAGCTAAATGTTTTTAGCGGCTAACACCGAAATCTGAATGTTATTCCTTATGTTTGAAATTGTTTCATTTTTTTTTCTCTTCTTGAACTCCATTGTAACAGTGCTACCAATAACAATGTCCCCCTGTGATGTCAGCACGGCACACAACTGCTAACCTCTGACGAGAATAATGAAAATACAACACTAACCAACAAATTCGCACCAGAATCACTAAACATATCCCAGATATTTCAATATAAACATTTAGAATGTGTTTCAGGGTGGACTTTTCCTTTAACACAATTTATTCGACCATTTTCTTGTTTGTGATAATGAAGGAGCATCTCTGAACCCCAAGACACTAATTGCAATGTTGCTATCAATTATATTTCTTTGACGTTATGTCCTAGGGGTATGCAAACTTTTACACTTAAGCATGTTTTTCTTATGGTATGACAACATATGATAACAATATTATTCATTTAATACTTACTATTCAAAAAGGTATTTGAGACAAAAAAAAATCTGACACTATGACCTTCTAAGGGTTGAATATTAATACAGTATTATTCTGTTCATATTAATCTATATCCACCACGTGTGTGTGTGTGAGGGTGTGTGTGTGTGTGTGATCCTTTGACCTCTAACACCCTTTTTTTGCTACCACTTGATGTGACTTTCCTGCCTTTTCTGGTGTCCTGCTGTTTTATTCTGTGATCATCCTCTGAAAAAGTCAAGGTCAGGTGCAAAAAAAAAAAAAAAAAAAAAAAAATACAGAAAAAAAAACACGCTTTTTGTTCCAGGTCTGAAAACTTCATGCTGTGAACATCTCTGTGAATAAAGGAACAGTCATCATCCACAATACACTGCTCTTTTGTTATTAAGTCAGTCTAATATATCATTTAACAGTTATTTATTACCCATAATTGAATAATTAATCAACTATTCATTAAACAGTAGTTACTATTATGTAACATATAGAGTATCCATAAGCTACCGAATACAGTTTCCTGATAGTTCAGTTGCTAATGCTTTATAATAACCTCACCATATAGATGATATGGCAATCATTTATTAATTATGCAAACCAGGTTATAACATGTTTATATACTTTTGATTTAAAAAAAAAAAGTACTAACTCATATACAAAAAAATAGTAAAATTAAATGTTACTTTTTAATTATGAACTTACATCAAGTTCATTAATAAGTATTCAATTATTTATTAAGTATTTACACATGCATAAAGCTTGGCTCCAAATCCATTGTACAATTTCTAGTTAACATTTAAACTGATAACATTTGGGGTTTTTTTCCCCCATAGTTTTTATCTTAACCTACAAATGTGATTTTTCTTATTTATGATAATGAAGCCAATATACCAAGCATTTAATTTCTTTATCTTCTTCATTTTGGGTTAGGGTATACAAATTTTTGCACTCAAGTTTATATAAAGTTTATAATTTGGCTTTTTATAAGGTAAAAAGTTATTGTTGAAAAAGTCCATTATCTATCTATCTATCTATCTATCTATCTATCTATCTATTTTTAGCTGAGGAGCTAATTGCTAGGCTGGAAAAAGTCAACAAGCAGTAAATGAAAAAAAAAAACTAGTGATATCCATTGCATGGCAATATTATGAATATTATGAACATGTTATGAACAAGTAGCTTTTCTGATGATATTAATTAATACGTTTCAAATATTGTTTTTACACTCAATATGTAAATATAGATAATTAGCTTAATTCTCTATTATTATTAGTTATTATTAGCTTAATTAACGTGACTAATACAGAAAAAAAATAGAATGTTGTCTGTGCTGGCAGTGTGCTGTGGATGGATGCGTTTATTGACAATTCAGCATTCATAGACTAATATGTCAATAAAGGGTACTACAGTAATAATAAATTATTATTATGTACCCGATAATGTAACGGGTAAGCAGCAAATGTTTTTTTTTATACTTTTAATGAATGCTTGCATATAAATTAACTCTGTGTGAAAAGCCTATTCCCACACCAGTTCCTTCATTTTTATTATGAATTATGGCATTGATATTGTTATTGACCTGACACTGACTCAATTAGTAGAGTTTCTATGCATTATGTATAATCGTCCCTACTGCTTTCAGTCAATTTTAATTAATTTAAATTAATTTAATTTTAATGAAGACTAGACTCATCATGTCATTTTCTGAAATCTAATTTGGAAATCGTCACTGCAATGTGGCCTTTGTTAAAGAGGTATTCAATCCATTTTACTGTGACTGCACTTGTAGCTGTCTCGCATGCTTATTTATTATCTAGTGAATGTGTGACCCTTAATCTCCAGCAGATTCAGGATGCAGCCGACCAGGGCATCGTGTTTTCCGGCTTCATCCAGGAGCCAGCCGGCCTCCACCCTCGTGTCACATCACGAGGAGGCCTTGGAGAGACGTCCCTGTCTTTGCACTCCAGTCCGAGTTCTCTACGCTGCTCTGAGCTTACGGCAAGCCCAAGTCATCAGGGGGAGAGCGGCACTGAGGACTGGGCCGCAGATGGAGAGACGGAAGAGCCAAGAACTTCTCGAGATACAGGTGCTGATTTTGTGAACATGGCAACTCTCATTCTGAGTGTTTTGGGAGTTTTGGTGGTGTTGGATAGACATTACAATAATAAACCAATCATTAGTGATTATTGTTGTTACAGGTGGAGACGCTCTCTCAGATGTGATGTCCACTGTTTCCAAATCGGAGTGTTGTGATGGAGAGCAGGAAGACGTACCGTCGCCCAACAACAAGGCCAAAGATCAGGAGCGGAATGAAAAACCCAGCAGGCCCTCTCTAGGCAAATGTGGTGAGGACATGATTTGTGATATGTCAGTACTGTTTTCAGCATAAGTATTTCCCTCCTTTGTAGTGTAGTGTTAAATCCTTGAACTCATCACGGTGAAGCATGATGGTGGCGGCATCACAATCAGCATTACCCTGAAGGCCCTTTTGGTTGTTTCTCTGATTAATCCCCAATCACTGACTTTCGGTGGACTTCAGGCAGAGTCATGGTTGTGCCATATTCTTTCCATTGTTTAATAATGGTTTTCAGGTTGCTTGAATACTTATTCAAGGCACTGTAGATGTATGTGACACCAGTGATTACTGGTATAAACAGGAGAAAAGGGTTTAACACGAAGCAGATTTTTTAGGTAGCACAGGAAGTTGTCTCATTTGTCATTTACGTAAAGTTAAATAAAGTTAACTAAAGTTAAGTGCTGGAAAAATGAAAAGATAAATTGAAATCTGTTTCACAATGTCTATAATGTAGTGTCTAGGATGTGTGTAAAAGTTTCTATTGCCTAACAAATATGTAGATGTTTTTCCAACATTCAAACTTTTCACTCTCCCCTAAACATGCCGAGTGGATGTGTGACAGCTTTGCAGAGCTTTGCCTCGGCATTTCTGAAAAACACGCACAGGGTTTTAGATCAAGCCTCGTTTGGGCTGTTTTTGTGAAAAACCAGATGGCGGCTCTCGCTCTTGCTGTTTGTGCGAGAATCAGAAAACATGGCGGTGTTCATGCCGTATGCCATGTAGTGTGAAACGAGGCATGCTGGGATGCCTGGTGATCGGAGCTTGTGCTCCATCTGGACAAGGAAGTGATCGAGTTGGAGGAGGAGGAGGAGGAGGAGGAGGAAGAGAAATCCCAGGGCTACCATCAGATCCTGGCCTCCTAATCCTCTAGACGCAGAGCTTGGAGAAAATGTGATGGCGTGCATTTTTTTAGTATTCAGTCAAATGTTTGCTCATGAGGTCACTAATGTGAAATGGAGGTGAAGTCGAGGTTTACTCCACAAGAGAAACAAAGAGCAAGTCAGGAAGGTTTTATCAAAAGCTCATCTGATATTCTCATATTTTGCAAAAAAAAAAAAAAGATGCATATCCAAGCATTCCCAAGGTTCTAAGCCTTTGGGAGGACAGAGGTCAAGGCTTTAGGGATTGTAGAAATGTGTTTATGTGGACTGAAATAGTTCAGAGAGAAAGGATTAGGAAAGGGGTTGTTGAAATTCCAAAGAGAGAAGTGACCCTGGCATGGTCCTGACAACATGCCGACAAATGTGATGGACTATAATTGTGTTCATGTGCTCGTTTTCTTGTTTACAGCAAGACCTCTGCACTTGACTGGTGCTTTGGTCCAAAACAGCTTAAACAGTCCCACACTGACTTCCCCTCTCTAGTTCCCTCAGGATACATGAGGTTCTTATCGGTTCCAATATTTTATCAACTCAATTGCCACTTGTTGGAGGAGTTCTTACAGTTCAGAGACATTGTCAACATGACTACAGACTTCAGGAGCAAAAATTATGATTTAGCACAATTTTCATTTGGAAATAATGGGGGATCTCAGGTTACTGACTTTATGAAATTTTACATGTTCTCCCTGCATGTGCATTTCCTCAGGGTTCTCTGGTTTCCTCTCACCTCACAAAAACATGCCAATAAGTGGATTGGATATGTTAAATTGCCCCTAGGTGTAAGTGAATGTGTGGATGAATGTGTGAATGTGTGTGTATGGTGCCCTGTGATGAACTGGTGTCCCCTCCAGGCTGTATTCCCACCTCACAACCAGTATTCCCAGGATAGGCTCTGGATTCCATGTGATCCTGACTGAAGTGGTTAGTAAGGATGAGTAAATGAATGAAGCTCATTACTATAGTGTTCATGCTAGCTATTTAGCAAGGTAGGCAGAATATCTGAGATCTTGCAAGAACTACACACTCTCAAGGGTACTTCAGTTGTCTCTCTTGGGGCACTATTAAAGATTATACGTTTAGAGTGTTTCCCTATTAGAAAGGGGTCCAAGCACACCAACTGTTGCATCTATAACAATAAATTAGTTAGTTAGCAAGAACCATGTAGGTAGCACAAGAGAGAACTCCTTGTAACTATAAATAGGAACAATAAAAATGCATTTTCTAAAATATAACATTTGTTTTCCTACATGCAATTTGGGCTTTAATTTGGGCTACCTCATCTACACATGACAGCTGACATAACTCTATTACTTTGTTCAGCATACAAGCTAGTTAGCAAGTTTAATAGTTTCTAGCATTTTAGGTAGTAAGTTAGCTACAATGTGCTGTGTTAGAATTGTGTTTTATGTAGCCAAGTACACATGAACATCTGTATATAACAGCTTACTGTACATAATTTATTACGTTATATAGAAAGTTATAGTTAGCTAGCAAGAAAAATAGTTAGAAAGCTAGTTAGCTACAAAGAAGGTTTAAAGCTCCAACTATACATAGAGGTATCTATGTAGCAAGAACCCCACATAGGTTAAACAGACCGTACAAATCAGTGAATAAATTGCTAAAACACATCTGCGTTAACTGTGAACACTTGTACATGGTGATACACAAAAGCATCAGTACTTGCAAAGCAGCTAATGTCACACATAGCTTGTCATCTGATTCCTTTCGTTTTTCCCACATTGCCATTATTTCTTTTGATTTACAGGATGACTAAGAATCTGACTGATGTCAAAAGTTAATCGGAAAGTTACAGGGCCATTTTTATGCTGTCATTTGCGAGTGTCGTTGTGTTCAGAGTTGTGATATATGCACAGCTGGTCGTGGGACGAGGGCTGTGACCGAGCTGTGAATTCTCTGACTGCCTGTCATAACGCTCATCCAGCGCTGAAGAGATGATTCATCCTTCAAACTGAGTTTGACAGAGAACCACTGCGAGTAAAGCCTGATGATTTCTGAGCATTTGTGTGTGTGCGTGGGTGGGAAACATCCTGTGCTCACATTTGCTTTGCACAGTCCTCAGAGAGACAGTAAATGGCTCGGACGCGGTCACTAGCGGTCCGAGCGACGGCCGCCAGAGCAAAAGTGCATCTCTATTTATCCTTTCGGTCAAATATCCATTAGTTCCAATATAGATCTGAAAAATGTGTGGGGGAGAGGTCGAGCGCAGCTGGATCGAAGCACACAAACAAATTCATCATACCCTATTTTAATCCATTAGATGCACTTTGTGCTTCTATATTTCAGATGTAAAAGCTAATTCAGCATACAGAGAAAGCAAAATCATATTGAGAAGAAGCAGACAGTCAGCTGGGGACTTTGTGTCCTTATTTGAGCTGTGTAGCGGGTTATCTGATTTAGCTAATTAGGTACCCCGCTTTCCCTTGCTTTCTTTGTAATCTGAAAAATTAACTGCCGAACTGGATCTCAAACGCAAACATTAGCACAAGAGGCAACTGCTGCTTAGAGGATAACTGGTTAGCCATGAACTGCAGTAGGTCTGGTTACCAGTTGCAGAGCTATTATTTGATGCTAAAGCTAGCATCTCTTGTGCTCTCTTGTGTGGAATACACAGCTAGCTTTAAACTAGTTACAACTAAAATACATAAATTAAAGCAAAGATGGGAAGCAACAAGGTACAATTTAGTCTGTTTTTTAAGCATCTGTACTTTACTTAATTTACGTAACTCTTCTTACACCTAATTCGTTTGACTTTTACCCACTGTATTTCAAAAGAAAAATCTTTACTTTCTACTCACTGCATTTTCAAACACTAGATTAGGGTTTTTTTTCATATCATTGTCAGGTGCTGAACTTTTCGGCTTGTTTAACTACCCGGGTGGGCGTCAGCAGCCGCTGAAGTACTACACGGTGAAGGTGCCTCTGCGGGTGCAGCCTAGTGGTGAGGGCAGTCGCGCCATCGAGGCCCAATGGCTGGATCACATGACGCAGCACTTCAACAACGGAGCCTCGCTGGTCGACGGCTACTTCAGTCTGAGCAAAGACGACGGTGAGAACACTTTTCCATTAGTGCATCATAGGGAGAAATGTACACACATACAGACATGCTTACTTTATTGATCTTTTAATGGAAATCCCAAACAAAGCACACTGCACAGATGAAGAAAAGTACACGAGTAGCAAGTAGGAGTGTGAAAATATACCAGTAAGATGGCTTTGCAAAAACAATAACTTTTGAATCAAGCTTCAACTCAACGGACAAATCTTTAATCTTTATTCTTATTTTTAAATATCTTCTCTTTTCATGTGTTTAATTCTATTCTGGCTTTGAGAGTGATTAAAATGATCCATTAATTCATCTCCTCCAGTTGAATGGCTCAGCGGTTTTTGAACGTTACAATTAACCAGATCGAATTAGCGAGCTCTGCTTTATTTTCCATCTAAATAATTAAGCATTTGGTTGCGGCGCCTTTTGAGACTTTGCGCACCCGAGCGCAGGAAGTGCGTCCCCCACGATGCCTTCTGAATAGGCAATTAGAAACGATGAGTGTTATTTGATTCATTTTCACTTTAAAGAAACACCCTAGAGATTTAAGACTCCTGCTATTCGAAGTTGTAGAGATGAAGGACTTTGTGTGGTAGGAGACATTTGTCATCATTTTGAATATTACACGGCTTTGTGTTGTAACAGTTTGACGTTAACCACCTTTAAATCCATGTTTCATTGGCAAGGCCACTAATGTGGAGAGAAAAATATGGGACTATAGAGGAATGTAAGTCATCATTAGCTTGATCACCAAATTACTTCACTTCCTGTTTTCACACTGGGAAACCAAAACCTTTTTTCTTTGCCTTAAGACATTTATCTAGTATTCCTTAACCAAGTCTATTATATTTTATTATACCACAACGCCATTAAATTCTCTATTCTGATTGGTCAGAAGGTGATGATTATTCTTCTATAACAGCAGCTCTGCAAGAAATTCGGCTTCAAAGCAAATCACAGGTTTATATTCAGGCATTCATTCTAATATGTTATCATTTTTCTAGCAACAACTTACATATGGACTTCTATGGTGGACACCTTTTAAAAAATAAATGTGTAATTATTGATATGGTGAAGTTTTCTGTAAGGAGATGTTTATTTTGCCTTCATGGAAGGAGTCTCCAATGTCATTGTTTGTAAGAGAGGTAAAGCTCTAAAAAAGTCTTCCGACACAGGAAAGTCTTCAGGACTTTTTATACACTCAAATTAATTCAACAAAAAGAATGAATCATACAATTTTATAATAAAAACAGTTTATGTTGACCCTCACCCTGTGCTCAGCTCACGGACTGAATTGAATTCTGCCTTCCTTATAAATTGCTTTGGATAAAAGTGTAAACATAAATGAAAAAAAAAGGCTCCTAGCAGAAGCTTAAAAGTGGAAATACTTGAAGATAACCACTCTAATTAGTGATAAAGGAGATGTTTGTCCCCAAGTCAAGTACAGAAAGCGAGAGAACGGGCAAGGAGGGAGGTGTTTGAAGAGTCCTGCCGAGCTGTAGAACGGGGCGGTATCGCAGCACTATGAGAGTGTGTACTTTATTTATCAGCGTCTAATTGCAAAAGGCAAAAGCGCATGCATTATCAAACCACACGGCTCAGATCTCTGCAAAATGAGCTCCTCTTTTCAATCATCTCTGTGATTTCCTATTAAAATATACTCTATCCTGAGTGCTTTGAATCATCCCATACACGACTAAAATCCCACCCTGGATCTTCTCCAGGTATGATGTAAGAATGTGACAGGAGCACAGGAACCCAGAGGATTCTGGGTAGGCACAACTTACAGCCAGTTTCAGCTGAAGAAGACTAAGGAAGTATAGTATATCTCCTTTAATCTGTTTACACAGGCGATGAGTTTGGTATGGATTAGGAACTCCTGATGGATTTCTCTGGACCATGGTAGGTATTGTTGTCGTTGTTGTTGACCTGTCATTTTGCTCTGCTGCTGCAGTTCATCCATTTCCAGCTCCAGGAAGCCGTATTTACTTCTTCCTTGGACAGGTGGTCCAGATATTAGATGGAGAGCTAAAATCTAATATTTATCAGTAGCTCAAGCTCACAAAGCTGTTAGGCTTGAGCAATCCTTTTTTATCACAAGGTCTAATTGATGGCATAATAAGAAAGATGTGTGGTAAACTGTTACACACACACTTTAAAGCAGATAGGCAGCTGCATTCATGATTTTTTCATGAAGTGTTTCAATCCATAATGGCCGAATTGGTTGCGGCGTTTCCTCCGAATACCAAACACCATAAACAGAAAAGCTGTTCAAACAACAGGAAAAAAAACTACATTTAAATTTAAATTCTGTTGTCTGTCATTTTGTGTCAGTTGTACTTTATTTGATTAGTCTATCTGCTTAGACTAATGAAGACAATAATCCACAGCATTCACATTCTTGAACCCTGTGAATGTCTTTCACATTTGACTTCTAAATCGCAGCTGATGACGTGTTACAAATGTGTCTGAAAACATAAGCCCAAATTGAGATCAAATCTAGGGGGCATGTCACTCTGTGTAATCACCTGACACGACTGTCACTGATAGGCTGCATGAATCTACAGTTTTGGCTAGAAAGAAATCAGTCCCAGCCTCACTTTTTCATACCATTCTGTGTGATTCTGTTGCGCTTCATTCCACAAAAATCCAAAATGAAACCTTATATTGATGCCTTTTCATCTTTGCAAGACGATGGGTTAACTTAGCCCTGCTAGCCTATTTATACCAGCCATCCCTGACCCTTCTTTCAAAGTCAAAGTCAAAAGTCAAAGTCAACTTTATTGTCAATTCTGCTATATGTACAGGACACACAGAGGATTGAAATTTCGTTTCCCTCAGACCCATGGTGTGAGAAACCAACATAACAAGACAAGTAATTAAAAAAAGTAAAATAAAATACAATAAAAAAATATGATAAAATAAAAATACAATATGTACACTATAAACCCACAAATGGCGCATGTGAGTTTGTAGATATTTACATTTCATTGAAGGAAAACCAATAGATGTGAAGGATAATCTTAAAATGCAAATGTATACTTGTCACAACATCCCTTTCCATGATTGGGTGTGGGAGTATTTCTTACGTTTTTATTGCTGTCTTCTTACTCTCAGATCAAAGTGACTTGAACATAATTGCTGTAATCATTGTAAAACTTGCATTTTTAGTTAACACCACAGTGTTAATTAACACCTTGGCCGCTGCACTGGAGTGCATGGGCACTCTGTCGGAGACTATGTTGAGGGTCAGATATCAGCCATTTGTTGAAGTTGTAGATTCAGTGCCAGATGAAAGATTCATATAGTATCAGACTCATCAGGAGAGCCACGTGAACCCCACTGCTGAATGACTCCTGCTCCACCGTGGCTCAAAAAGGCAAGGACAATGTGGACTAAAAGGTTCCTTTCGTCTGTTTCTTCTCACCTCCCCTCCTCACCCTCGTCAGAAACGGATTAGTATCCGCAGCTGTGACACATTCATATGCATAACTATTCATGCCGCACCTTCTATATTCAGACACCAAGCGAGGCAGGGGTATTTTGCGTATGAATTTCCAATAAGGTATTATACTGCTCTGAAAGGAATTTCGAAGATACCTCGGCTGACTTTCTTTTATTCGGGGGGGGGGGGGGACACAAAGGAAGGCATTTGAATGAGGCTAAATTTCCTGAGAGATGAGAGGCAGATGCACAAACATGTGCACACCTACACTCACCACAACGTCTGGTATTCACCTTCAAGCAAAAGTGTGTAGTACACTTGTAATAGACATTAATCCTGCATAAAACATGTGAATGCTGACCTTCTCAAAAATCTGCCCAGCAACCCAAGCTTCCTGGATGAATGTGTCATATTTAATCCTGGTGTATTGCAAAAGCGAGTGCTTTTTAAAATATACATGTGTCAGAGATGTTATTCAAGCATTTCCACAAGTCACACTGAGTCCATGGCATATACTTACTTACAGTCTGAATGGGACACCAGTCCATCACAGGGCATCATGCACACACATTCACACCTACAGGTGATTTAGCATGGCCAATCCATTTGCTGGCATGTGAAACTCAACCCCTGAGCTCAGGATCGAACCAGGTACCCTGGAGCTGTGAGGCAGATACGTCACATTGACGTCCACAAGCAAATCAGTCATATACAGTATATATACCTGTAGGACAAGATCTGTGTGCAATGATCAGGGTATGGCTAAAGGAGAACTCAATCAGGTAGTCATGACAACTGGTATAGCACTGGACTGGTCAAATGGACTTTCTCTCATTCCTTCCTATATCAGCATCACTTAAGTGGTCAAATGCTAATTATACAGATGCTCATGGTCTAGAGACCATCAAAATGGTCTCGCAAGTGGACTGTTCCAATTACAGCTAACGTATGGTGGTCGGAACAATAGCCGCTGTTTGAAAAGGGCACTGAGATGTCTTCAATCGAGTGAGTCAAGCTTTAAATAGGTTTTTCCTCCCATTGTCCCCCCATATCTTTCTTCCTCTATATCTCCTGAGTCTAGCCATTTTTCCACCCCCTACCCCGCCTTCCTGAGCTTTGCTAATGAAATTTGAAGAGCCTTGGCAAGCAGACACAAACAGTATTAGAGCGAAGATGGAGGAACTGAGATGAGAAAGCAGGAGACAGCACTCGACCCAAAATAACACCAGACTCTCCAGTGCATATATATTGCCTCCTGCCGAGCTTATTAACAGTACACTTGTGGTAATGTATCTCAATCAGGGCCAAGCGCAGGGACAGCGGGGGCCATCTCAGATGCCAAACTTAAATTCAAAAATGAGCCTCTTGTGGCTTCTTCATTTTATACTGAACATGTTTCAATAGTCATGGGTCATATTAAGAGGACGAGCTAGTAATTAGAGCTGTCTTTCATTAGTTAAAAGCTGGTTTCACTATGGACAAACAGTTGAAATTGTACCCTGAGGTGTCTTTCTTCTCGCTGCAGATCTTTATTACCTCTCGCTTTCTTTTTATCTCTCTTTATCTGTCCAGCACATCGTTACTGTCTACCCTCTGTTTCATGTTAGATTAACTCCTCTGGTTTGAACCATGCTGTTAGATTTCCATCTTTAAATTCCACTTCTTTCTCCTGCAGATCAGCTGCCTAAGGTCATCGACAGCGTGTTTATTTTCCAAGAGGGAGACTCCAGTGCAAGTACAACCTACGATGCCATCGTGGTCGAACAGTGGACCATCATTAATGTGAGTGAGCTCTTTCGGTGTTCCATACTGGCTTATACGTACAGAAGAACATGTTGAGGAAAACAAGATGCCTTCTTATGGCAACAATTATCCAAAAGTGATATTAAGTTTACTCAACTTCATAGTTAAAATTTCGCAGAGTTGAATTCACTCCCACACTGCCCTTTGGATGTAGACCAGAAACATATTGTAGACTGCGTCCACCTGTTTTTATGCAATTCAAGAAAGAAGAAATAAGATATCGGAAAAAGAAAACCTGAAATCCAAAAGCATGTATAATTTTATTTTAAAAAAGTTCTTATGTTTGCATTGAAAGGTTGTTTTACAGATAAATAGAAGATTTGATAAAAGGTGATGGAAATAAATGAGGTGATTTTTGATTAAATGACAATGCAGCAAGTGTGCATTCTAGTCTTGTGGCTTCATATGAAAATATTTAATACTTCAATATTTAAAGCTACCCACTATGCCACCATGCCACTCTTAGAAAAATTGTTCTCCAATAGTTCTCTGGGTGATGAATGGTTCCAATTTGGATCTATTTCTGATCAGCAAAACTTCTATTGTAGGATTGTACATAGGGTAGAACCTTTAAGGGTTAATAAAAGGTAGAATTTGTCCTAATATGGGTGGAGGAATGGTTGGAGGAATTCCATGTTAATACTTGTCGGTGGATTGCCAGGGCTTTTTCGTTGTATCTCATCTGTTTGGATGACTCCCACACATGCACGTTTGCACACTGGAGATTAGTCAGTCAGTGAAAAGTCCTCTTCTAGGCTCACCCACGTGGCGCTCTGGCAAAAATATAAGAGCTGACCTCAACTCCTGACTGTAATTAGCACCTGCAATCCCTTATGAGTTATATTGTTGTGTCTGGTTTGTCACACCTGTGTCTTGTTTTTGTAACCCTAGTCTCTGTTTATATACCCATTTGGTTGTATTGTGTCTTTGTTGCTTTGTTTTTTTAATGTTTGTAATGCTGTTACTAGTCTAGGTCTTTGCCTTCTCTTTGTAGTCAAAAACATAACCTCATGCTAGTATAAATAGGTCAGAGTCTAAGAATGCTATCAAGTTAAAACTGTGAGAAAGGAGTAAGTGCAATGATTTAGTACAGCAACAAAAGCAATACAATTCGAGGGGTTTGGGGTTATTTTTAGTGAGCATTTAAATGTTCATTGAAGAGGTAGTGTCTTTAGTCTTCATTTAAAGACAGCTAGGGGAAGTTCTTTCCACCACCTGGGTCTAGGACAGAGAAAAGTCTTGATGCATGTCTTCCTTATATCTTGAGTGATGGTGCTAGAGGCTCGAACGTGAACGTGGTACAAAGTGGGGAGTTTACCTCCGCCTGACTGTTTTGACTTGGATCTGCCTATGTCAACCGTGTCTACCTGTGCCTTGCAGTGCCTTCTCTTTAAGCATGCAGCTCTTTTCATTCAGAAATATGATAGGTTCGAATGTACTTGAGAGCCTGAACTCCTTCCCAGTGAAAAGAAAAGAAGGATAAACAGTGAGGTGAAGGTAAATGGGATTTCTGGTCAGCTCCACTTGTTTGAGTGGCATTAATGTTGCAAGGATTTGAACCCCAGACATGTTTTGTTCACATGAGCTGTCGTGCCGGGTCTCCATCGAATCATTCCAAAGCGGTCACACTTGGATTGGTTTGTGATGCTCTAATATGTGTGTGTGGGCGTGTTGTCAGAAGCGTTGTGTATTCTGATGCTATCAGAGTAATCGAGTTTTGAGCTTCTTCAGCCTGTGGCTCTCCCTGCCTTTCTTATTCACTCGATCTGTCTATCTTTCACACACTTTCTCTCTACCCCTTCGCATGCTGTATGCATTGCGCCGTGACCTGTGTTGCTCACTAGCTAACGACAAAAAAAACAACACGACTGACATTAGACTGACATTTCTATTCTTCATGATATGATTTAGCGACCAGAACCTTTGCAGGATGCCAGGATACTGACGTTGATTGTTCCCAGATTAGCAGCATGATGAATTGTTCCAATAGGCCTATAGAAGATAGAAAATGCTGATCATTTTGGATCATGTGACAAAGAAAACACGCACTTTAAATAAGCACATTTCCTGTTTTGACATTTTTTTTCCATTTCAAATGTCACCCAATGCCCTTGATGAAGCAATTTACAATAATGAAAGAACCATTGGAAATGCAAGCGTGTTCGGCATTGCATGTTGTAAAAGCTATCCATGCCATGTACAATGCAATTCAAATTGAGCGCACACTCTATTCTTGCTCCTCGAAGAAAATCTATAGACAAGGCAACCTTGGACATATAATGCAATGAAGACTCGGCCTTATCAGTGCATGGCCAGCTTTTTCCCATTCAGAATTCCTGCAAGGACTAATCCTTGAAAATTTACTCCTTGTCAGTGTAGTTATTAGTTTTAAGCCACTGAAAAGGGAACCATCTTAATAGCATTTTATTAGACCCCAGATGTCCACTGTCTCAGAAGCAACATTTTTAAAATGCACTTGGTGATTTCAAATCTGTCTGAAGGCCAAACTACTTTCCTTAAAAAGTAGTTGATTGAAAGTAGTGATTGGTGGTAGAGCTCTGTGCTGAAAGTGTGATGGGAATTCTTGTATGTGTCAGCCTGATATTGTGCAGATACAGAACTTGAAGAGGTGTTGAAAGGATGGTTCTGTTTTTAGAGTGTAATTACCACTTAGAGCTCCAATCCTCTTTTGCAGATATTGCAGAGTTTATCACACAAAATGACAATATGTATGTACCCTGTTTCCAGATCATTCCACTAATAAACACAGCAGGAACAGAGCCTCGAGATATGTTAGGATGAAATGCACTGACTACTTGAAATGATCTGTCTGCCCAAGGCTACATTTTCAAAATTCAATCTCTCAGGAAAAACAGGCTGAATTCATATCTTTTCAAATGATTTGCATGTTTATGGGGAGATCTAATGCTTGGTTAATGTTTCCTGTGGTTCTCCTGATTCTTGTGCTTGACTCACTGGGCAAATAGCATAGGAATTTAAATTAATGCACTCTTTTCTGTCTATGGGTCACTACATATAATCTGATTCATGGCATGTTAGTATCAAGTCAAGTCAAATGTTTTTATTGTCATTCATGTGTATCTATAGCTTGTATACAATGGAATGAAATGTCGTTTTCCCAGGATTATGGTGCAACACATAGCAATGCAGTGGCATAGTACACAGGACTACATAAAGTGCAGATACACAACAGTGTGAGACAAGTGCAAACAATGCAATAAATACACAGGACAGCCCACGTCAAATAGACAGGACAACAGAACTGATTAGAAAAACTAGTGTAACAGTTGTCTGTAAACTATTGACTATAGTAGCAGCAATCAACTGTGGTAGCAGCAATAAAAGAATCATAATAATAAAATGTGAGCCATAATAATAAAGTGTCCAATAGCAGTATTATAAATTGCAGGTGTGCAGTGATGGATGTACAGTGGTCACTGTTGGGAGGTTTTGATTAGTCCAGGTGAGTGCTGGGAGGCAACAGTGTGTTGAGTAAAAAGTCCAGGAGAGTTTAGTGAGGGGTCGTCCACAACACTGGTGGCCTGGCGGATGCAGCGCTTGTTGAAGCAGGCATTAATGGTGGTTGGAAAGACTTACAAAGGTTCCTCAAAGGTTCTTTGGATAGTTAAGGGTTCTTCTTGGAGCCTCTTCTGAAAGGGAAGCCTTCTGTTGTAGGATTCTACAAAGAACCAATTAATGTTTACTCACAGGGACAAGAGCAAGTGAAATGTTGTGATGTTAAAAACTGCCAGAGAGCCATTGTTATACTATTAGAGGGTAAACCTAGCACTATAATGGGTTCTTTTAGTTCATAATTTTGGAGGAATCCTATGCAGAGATTTTCCCTTTTACATAAAGTTCTAACTTGGATGCCGTTAGAAATCTACAACCAGTAACCATCCAAAGAAATCTTGAGGAATACTGTAAGTTTAAACATAGCTACATACCAAATGCAAAACTTTTATTTTGGGAAAGTCAATAAGGTGCTTTTTTTTCTGGCTTTTGAATGTGTTTGTCTTCCTGTTAACTAAAAAATAAAACCTAATAGTTCAGATATTGAAACCTGATTGTCCCAGACATCCAGGACTGATTTGTCCAACCCAGTTTTTTTTTTTTTTTTTTTTTTTTTTTTTTTTTAAATAAAAGTGCCTGTTGGCCTCAAACATGATTGGTTGCATGAATTTGCAAAAAAAAAAAAAAAAAAAAGAAAAACATGTTCAGGACAAGATTCTGAGGATATGTGCAAAGTGGCTCAGAATTGGGGCTATTTGAAATGGGAAATCATGATGTTGTTAGCTAGCAAAGGCACAGTTTTTTGGTGAGTGATGTGATATCAGTCACCAGAAACTAGATCAGATATATGATTAGACTGGGCCTAATGCTGTGACATCAGGATGCCAATAAATCTTCTCATGAAGAGTCATTAATGGCCAGATCATAAACATAGTCCAGTATGAAGTCTCTAATTTGCACCACTTCCTACAGTAAAAGCAAGAAAGTCTGAAGGTCGATGTAGGCGTTGGAGCAGTGTGATATCAGAAAAGCAGAAAGATCATTAAAATGTGTCCTTTGGCAGTACTTTCCTGTCCGACTCCTGCAGAGGTGAGAAAAACATGCAGCAGTGTTTTCAAAGGGACAATTTTCACTTGCGATGTGTGAATCCATAAGGACACAGCTGGACGCGAAGAATGGAAATATAACTAAGTTAAGAAACAAACTGAAGTCAGAGGTTACTTCTCCTGAAAATATTAAACATCTTTAGCTTAGGATAGGAATGTGTTTTCATTGTAACTCGTGTTTTCATTGTAACTCGAGAAGTCTGTATTTTCCTTCCTGATGTGGTTGTAATGAGAATCAAAGCACTGATGTTTGTATGTACACAGTGTCCTAGTTTTGACATTTCCGCCAAAAAGATGCATGTGCAGAACATAATATTTAGACATAACCCAAATTCTTTTATAATAAAAATGTTTTGATTGAGGTCAGGAAGGAAAACATGGTGTGTTTATTTATTGTCTACTCTTACTTTATGCTTTTGTTATGTGTGAATTAAAGTCCAATATGGCTGACCACAAGTGGCAAATAAACTTGACCTTAGACAGCATTAATAACAGCGCTTCTTCTAATAGTTCATTATTAATAATTCATTATCTATTCAAAGTAAACATAAAACAAATGTCAAATTGATTTTTGAGGTTACAACAATAAAGAAAAAACAAATCACAAACAATAATAAAACACATTAAAAATAATAACTACACTATTAGGGGGAAAAATAATCCGTTAAAGGGTTTTCGCTTACTAAAATGGTTCTGCTTAGAGCCCTTTTTGATATGGGAACACTTAGTGTGGTTCTACATAAAACATTTAAGTATTCCCCCCAGAGGCACAAAGAAAGATTTTAAAAATAAGAGCACAGATATGCAATTCTGGAAGGAAGAAGATAAAGACTGAAGTTTTTAGATAAAGTTTAAGGTTAGTTAAAAGGTTAAACTTTTTACATGAAAAGTTAGGGAGAAATGAAAAGATGAAGGTATGAAGGTAAGAGAAAGGGAGTGAAGGAAGGAAGGGAGTGAAAGAAGGGAGACGAGAGTGATGGATGGATGGATAGATCAAACAAAAAAAACTTTCTGGATGTTAGATGTAGTGTTTATATCCTTCTAGGATGCTCTGTATGCTAAATGAGAAAGTGTAACGCACAAAATACATTATAGTTCTGAAGGCACAAGTATTAAATATTGTATGTATGTTGTTTTGGAAAATTAAATATGTGTCTTTTTAGATACAAGACCTCAAAAGGCACAGTTGTTCGGGTTTGGCTTCAGTCTGCCATGTTTAGAGAGTGAGATACTGCTGACTCAATAAAAATAATGTTTTTCATAAAAAGTTTTCACTTTTGTGTCGATGTGTAACCCAAAGCGCACCACCGGGCCCGATTCCAATACAAACACATCCTCACCTTATCTCCAGTCTCTCCAGGAGCCGCCGCTGCTGCTCAGGCCAATGTAAATAAGTACACCCGCGTTTAAGCCTGTGAAGTCTGCCTCAGCGTTTTAACACACTGTCCAATACAGCAATACACTCCAGTCTGGGCAAAAGGGCAAATCTACTGATGTAACTGTGGCTCAGAAGCTCCCTAAAGAGAGGCTTCATTGATCAGTTATGGAAAACAAACAAATCCTTTCATTCTACACTAATATAACCTGAAACTTTACTCTCTTATTGCAGGAACAATAAAACATACAACTCAGTGGACTGTAATAACTGAGCAAATATGCAGTATATGCACTCGATCTAATACGTTATCCTTTCTATTGTGAAAATTTACACAGGGAATTGTGTGATAGATGCTTCACATAAACAGATTGAAAAATGTGCGTAATTGTTGATACGGTGAAATTTTCTGTAAGGAGAAGTTTACTTTTATAGAAGGAGCCTCCGGTGTCAACACTTTTCCGTTTACGTTTTCCGACACAGGAGGGTCTTTAGGACAGAGGAATTTATACTTTGCAATTTTTTTGCAAAGTATAAAAAAAAAAAGAGAGGCTGGTGAGGATACAACAGTTTATAGCTACTGTAACATAAATGATAACAGGAAATAACTTTAGCATTAAATGTAACTATAAATGGCTGAAAAAGGATATGTTATTCTTTAAGAAATAAACCCCTTAGTTGATTATTTAAACAACTACTTGTACCTAAGTGTTTTACTCCTTACATATATCATAAGAGGATTTCTCAAACAAATTTAAAAAATATGCTATTTATGTTGATTAGATTTAAATAGTTTTTGTAAGCGTTTTTTTTAATTCATGATTGAAAGTAACACACATGCACAATGTTTATGTGGCTGTGAATGTTACATTATATATTCCATAACTGTGTGTGTGCCTGTGTATGTGCAGACCCAGGACCATGCTTTACATTAGGTCTGAGTGTATGTCTGCGTGCTAACGAACGCCAGATTGACACGCGACATGGTTTCCTTTGAGGACAGCTGCAGTTAAACCACAGTGACTTGTTGACTCGGCTGTTATCGACATGAGTGCAGCATTGAGCTCACTGAAACCACACACTTTCGCAAAAACAACCCTCATTTGGTGAATTCTGAGACATGAATTTATTTAAAACTCGCATGCAATACTTCTTCTCTAATTAACATTAGCATTAACTTTAACATCTGTCCTTATAAACCCTGAGGATTATCAATCCTTTTATTTCAGGCTTATTTGGAATTCAAAGCCTTTTATAATAAACTTCAGAGGAGCTTAAAAACTGGATAAATTTATTTTAAATTTATTAAGCACAAACCAGGATTGAGGTAAATTTCATTACCATTACAAATGCTTTTCATTATCTGGATTTTACAGTTTATTCATTTGAAATATGATGGACATAAATTTAAATGGATTATCCATGGAGCAGTAATCAAGAGAGTGTGTGTGTGTTGTTCTGTGAAATGAGCACATATTGTAAAAATCCTTACTACACTGTTCAATCTATGGCACAAATGGCACATACTATATTTTGTATTATATATATATATATATATATATATATATATATATATATATATATATATAGAAACAAATATATATATATATATATATATAGACACAATAGACACACACACACACACAG
>CM075024.1:2959534-2977819 GCA_037576675.1 Pangasius sanitwongsei | reverse complement strand
ATTTCAGCAAAATGGACTAGCCTGCTGCATCATTTTTTTCACTTTGATTTTTGGGGTGTCTTTGAATTCAGCCCTCTGTAGGTTGATCATTTTCATTTCCATTAAACTATGTGGAATCCTTTCGTTCCTAACACATTACCCATTTCCATATCAGTATAGATATCCAGCATGATATTTTTCCCCATTGAGATCTGATGTGTTTTCAAAGTGTTCCTATATATATATATATATATATATATATATATATATATATGGTAATGTAAGGTAATGTAATTAAAATACTATAACACCTTTAAAGTCACCATACTGAGTTTTATGTTTGTTATCCCACACATTTTTATTACTTGCCCTGTTCAGTTCTTTAACTTCTCCTTATCTTCTTATTCATCTGTTCGTAACTCTTGTTTGTTCCTCTGTTGAGCACTGGGGAAGTCAAATTCTTTGTAAGTGATCTCTTCCTTGGACAGTGCTGATTCAGACTGTGGCTGTTTCTTAATAACAAGAATGCAAAGCCCAGACTTGTGTTCTTGGGAAAAAATCTTTCTGCCAAGTTTCCTTATTAGAACAAACTCGCAAGACACAAGAACAGAGAAACTCCTGTAAGAGTTTGAGATGTGTCCTTAGTGCTAAGAGCTTACTACTTCAACAGTCTGAACACATGACAATGCTAACATAGCTACCTATATAATGTCATCACAGGAGGGTCTTGCTGGCTAACGAACTGAAAAGAAATTAAACAGATTGCCTTGTGGGTTTGTTTTCAGTTCATCGACAACTGATGAATCATTGGGAATGTTTTACTTTTCTCAATAATTTTTATTTAAATATTTCTGCATGGGAAGTAAACATTTGCTGGATTCCATTTGAGTCTGAATCGGAATCTGATTCTAAGCCAGACTCTAATTCTTGTTCTGAGTCACATGTTTGAATTGGACTCTAAATATGATTCTGACTTTGATTATTAGATTGATTCTGCCTCTAATTGCAATTCTGATTCACAGTCAGATTCTAATTTGTACTTGATTCTAATCTGACTTTGATTCAAATTCTGAATCTGTTTTTTTTAAGTCTGACTCTGATTATGGCAATTACTCTGATTCTGACTCAGATTTTGACTGCGACTATGATTCTATTTCTCTGAATATACTTCTCATTCTATTACTCTTATAATCTCATAGATTCTGGCTATTATTCTGATTTGACTATTATGCTTATTCTGATTCTCTTACTCTGATTCTGACTATTATTCTGATTGTGACTTTGATACTGAAGCTGAGCCTGACTTTGATTCTGTATTTGACTCTGAATCTGATTCTGGTTTTGATTCTGATCCAGATTGTAAGTCTGTTTCCAAGTTAGACTCTGACTCTGAGCCAGAATTTGACTCTCAATCTGACTTTGAGTATTAGATTGGTTCTGACTCTGATTCTGAGTCTCTCTCCATTTCTGATTTTGATTCTGACTCTAGCTGATTTAGTTCTGACTCAGATACTAATCTGTTTCTGAATTTCACTCTGATTCCAACTCTGACTCTGATTCTGTATTTTGTACAGGGGGTTCAGGTGAAGACAGACTACATCCCTCTCCTGCAGTCTCTGGCTTCATTCGGATGGAGGCTCACCTGTGTGTTGCCCACACCCATCGTCAAGACCAACAGGTAGCTCTCTAATCTAACACTCTTTGTTTTAGTCACTTTTTCTGAACATAACCTGCATACAAACTACAAACCCTCCATACATTTCCCAGAAAAAAATATGCATAATTTGCAATTCTCACACATTACACTGGAAATAATTTCTCCGTTCCAGAGGAGGAAAATGAAATAGTCAGGTGAAAATGAGGCACCATGCGAATTAAAAAAAAAAAAAAAAAAAGCTATAATTTTCAAAAGCACATTCTGCCAGAGTGTGTGTGTGTTTTTGTCTTATTTGTGACATGACAATAGGTATTCCTTTGTATAGTATAATACTGTTTTCTCTCTCTCTCTCTCTTTCTCTCTCTCTCTCTGTGTATGAGTGTGTGTATCTGTGTGGGAGTTTAAAAAGCAAAAGTTCAAATTCCACTACTGCACTTTAAAAAAAGAATAATCCCAGTGCAGAAAACAGTGTAATTTTTATATAAAGCGATTATGTGAGCATCATGCCCTCTCTTTGTTACTCTCCTTTCCAAAGCATTTTGCTCACTTTTTCACCAGCAAATTTCAAAACAGTTTAGAAAATCTTGCGAAACAGCATAAGAGAAAGAGCATGGTGAGGTTGGATCGATTAGTAACTCATCTGCCTCACTTTAAAGAAAGGTCACAGACTGTTAGCTACAAACATAGACTTAGCTTGATAGTTAGCTATCAAGACAGAGATCACTGAACATCTTGCTGAATGTATGACGGTTTTCGATTACCCAGATCACTGAAATATCTATTATTAAGTTGACATAACTCATGATTTAAGTTCCTGTTTACAAATTTGAAGGCTTCTTATTGGATCAATCAAGACATTATTACACTATAGAGCATCAAAAAAAATAGTTTGCAAAATTATTTTTTTTAAAAATGTAAAAACTTTGTGATTGCATAAGATTTCACACCCATTGCTGTTAAACCCCTAACTTAGAAGTCACATAATTAGTTGAGTGGAGTCAACTGGTGTGCAATTAAAGTGTCATGTGACTTCATTATAAATACATCTCTTTCTGGAAGACCTCAGAGTTTGTTAGAGAACATACCTAAGCAAAAAGCATCGTGAACACCAAGAAGCTATCAGAACCAGCACTAAGTTCTTTTTGACAGGGCACCATTAAATCCGTTATTAAAAAATGGAAAGATTATGATACAATCATGACTCTGTCTAGAGGAGCCCCTCCACCAAAATCCAGTGACTGGATAAAGAGTGGATTAGCCAGAGAAGCAAGCCAGAGGCCAAGGGTAATTCTAAACAAGATGCTACCACCAGCATGCTTCACTCTAGCGCTGGTGTTCTCAGGGTGAAAATCAGTGTTGGGTTTTTGCAAACAAAGTAGTGGTTGTAAATTAATCATTTTAAGGTTTTTGCTTTTTCAGGGCAATTTTCAACAGCCGTACAAATCAAGAATAAAGTTGTAAGCATAGGAAAAATGATTGTGTTTGAATTGTCTATATTTAACTTTGGTGTTTCTTGGTTTGTTTTTAAATTCTATTTCAGTTGTTTCATACAGCTAAATGTCTACAGTTTCCTCAGTAATGAATACATTATACAAAAAAAACACATTTTATATCTTTTATACTGTATACATTTTGCAAAGGTCTTTAAAATTACCCTCTCCTTAAATATCTCTGTCATTCTTATATCACGTCCAAAACACCTCTAACTAGCTCTGCATCTGGAAAACTATAAATTAATATCTTAGGTTTAAATACATGTCTGCATTTCTTCTTAAAGGTCACAGAGAGATGCGAAGCTTGTGCAGGCAATAAGATAAATAACATGTCAACATATATAACGTTTATATGTCACATCCGTAACATGGGAATTTCCCAGAAACACCATTGTCTCAGATTTTTACCTGGCATGTTTCATTTTAAAAATGTAGACTGCTATGTTTTTAACATTTATATGCATCATAACATTACTGATGTACATATTTTTGGCTACCTTTTCAATATATAGTGTCATATCCATATATAGTACAAGTCATACTGCTGAAGCCCTTCTGATGAAGTTCAAGATTAAACCATAAGTCTAGTTGTTTTGACATGTGGACAGCTCTGGAGTTGCAGGGTGATAGATGATTTGCTGCTGTGGCACCTCTTCCTGCTGAACTGCTCAGGAGAGCTAGTGTGGAGCTCAGGCCTAGTTAGTAGATTTAATTGGGGATTTATATACAATGTGAAATTCTTGTGTGTTACACATGGGGGGGGGGGGGGGTCTTATTTAGGCTTCATATCTCTCACGTGACAGCATGAGGATGAGAATCAGAGTACTATTTTTAGAGCACAGTTGTAAATGTCTTCTCATTTCCTGTTGGAAGAATCCCCTTGTCTTCCCAAGGGCTGTTCCAATAGTTTATCTGCTCAAGACAAGTTTATGACTTGAGTCCTTGGAAGGAGGAGGGATCAAGTCGACCTTAGAAATGACCTTAGAATTCAGGAGCAGGACTTGCCTAGAAGGAACTGTTATTTCATAAAAAAATGTCCTTGTTAATGCAGCAAAACTGTTATCAGGCATAACTTGCAAGCTAATTACCATGCTGTCAGGTTAGCAAGCCGAAGTGTTGCTGTACATAGTTAAAAGGGAAAAAACTGTACAAATCACCAAGGAAAGAGCTTTGATCACATTGTGCTTGCTACCAAGGTCAAATGTGCTTCAGTAGGAAAGTGATGTAGATGATGACACTTCAGAGTAAAGAGGGAAGTTGACAAGGGTGCATTAAGAAGCATATTGGAACCACTGTTTGACACTGATCCCAGATTTTCCAACAAATGTGTCAAGTTACAGTTCTCTCCAGTGCTAACTAAATTCAAATGAACACTCTATGTGCTTGACATCAGTAAAATTTAGGTTTCTGTTTTTGGCAGGTGCTAGTGTGGTGGTAAAATTATGTTACATTGACCAGGCTATTTCTTTTTTACTTTATAGTAGGGGTGTAACAAATGCCACAACCTGTATCCAAATATCTGTATCTATATTGGAATTTAAACCCAGCATGGAATAAATTGGAAGGGTTGTTTTTTTTTTTTTTAATCAGTTCTACTACTATGCCTACGGAAACTGTGGAAAACACTGGGAAAACCAGTAGAACTCGATGTCAATGACTAGTCCTTCTTGTTTCTAATTTTAAATACCCATAAAATATACTTCAAATAGGAAGAAAGCTATTGAAGAAAATCTATTTCCGACGTTTGCCCTTGTTGTGACCTTGACCTTGTGTGGATCAATTCCAAAATGTAATCGGTTATATTTGCTGGTTATAGTGATAATTCCATATAAACCCTACAAGCATTCAACCACTCATTCTGGAGATATTGCGCTAATGAAAATCTTGGACAGATGCACAGACCATGGACAGACAGACAACTCGAAAACATAATGCCACCACCACGTAGAGGTGTAGGCATAAAAACCCAGAAAAGAGACAGAAGTGACAGCACTGCCAGCATGGTGTGTGAATTCTGGCACTGACAGTTCCTCAACTGCAGCTACATCACTCTAGGTGATAACTGATTTCTTCTGGGTTTTTTTTTTTATTTTTTTATTTTTTTATTTATATTCTGCTCATGTAGGCATTAATTTTTGTTTGTACCTGCCTGAGATATTTTCAAATTTAGTTAGTTCTATTATCCAAAATATAATCAAACTAGTAGCCTAATTTAAACCACTGCGACCCTGACCAGGCAGTTACTAAGGATAAATGAATGGACTGTAAATGCATCAGACAGTGTAACATTTCCCTGTTAATAAGCATGGCTTG
Source organism: Pangasius sanitwongsei (assembly GCA_037576675.1). NCBI lineage: Eukaryota > Metazoa > Chordata > Actinopteri > Siluriformes > Pangasiidae > Pangasius > Pangasius sanitwongsei. Next base: position 2,972,377 of record CM075024.1, on the reverse strand, counting down.
TCCCTTGAGCTTCATATCTGACTGCTCACACACACGCCTGAATGAAAGTGAAAACCTCTTGCTTGTGTGGCTTTTTTGTTGCGTGCCGTGGGACCCCAGTTCTCATGCTCACCTCTAGTTTCAACCAGATGCCCTGTGAGCCTTTATGGCAAGCTTTCTAAAAAAAAAAAAAAAAAAAAAATTGCGCTCCCAATTCATATCTGTTTTTTTTTCTGTTTGTAAAACATTATCTATTCACTATCTATTCATTATGAATAATACAATATATTCATATTAAGTTACATTCCTATTGTATAGTATATTAAAAAAATACACGCGACATTTTATCTTGTTTATAGCAATATTTATGACAGAATCTCCAAAACTGGGGGGCACTATTCATGATAGTGAATTAATACAAAGTTTTCAGTTGTTTTTTTTTTTTTTTTTTACTTGTAATTATATACATGATATTTAAAGTCATTTCATAAAATATTTTATTTCATAAAATAAATCACTTTGAGTCAAACATATTCTAAACTCTGAGGTTTCACAAACCTCTCCAAATTCAGGGAGCTTTGTAGCGACTCTTTCAGTGTGTGTTCAATGCGACGGATTGTCAGTGGAGCAAATTGATGATCACTGTAACCGTCTCTGGAAGCTTCTGGGTGTATACATTCACTGCACGATCCTCCATCTGTCATAACGCCACCCATGTTCAGCTGATCCCTGAGCACATCCCCCCATCATCCAAATGCTGTCAACTTTCCTACCATTCCACTGTCATATCTGATTAATTACGGGCCTATTTTAAACTTTACCAAACGCCACGACGCAACACCGGCCAATAGGGCTAATTAATCAAAGCTGTCCTAGATTCATGAGATGTTTCATGCTTTGGAGTTACATACTCTATAGTGCTCATATAGTAATTAGGGAAGTTTAATTGTCTGCTTTGAATCATCGTAATGTTTTAATGCCTTAGCATTGTTCTACTGTCAGTCCACGTTTCTAAATAATAAAGACCTCATTGTTATGCATTGTGTCAAAGATAATACAACTCAGTTCATTATGTTCAAAATTGCTTTAGATGCCTTTTAATTAGGTCCTTAATAAGTGTATAACAATGAGGTGTGTGAAGGAGGTGTGGCCTATGTGCCTGACTGTCTGAGTAAAGGAGGTGTGGCCTCTGTGTCTGATTATATTAACAAAGGAGGCATGGTCTCTCTACCTATCAAACCCAGGCACTCTCTGGGCCTGTCAGTCCCAGTGAAGGAGGTGTGGCCTCTGCATCTCAAAGAGGGAGGTGTGGTCTATGTGGCTGTCAGTCTCAGCAATGGAGAAGTGGCCTAGAGCGATGAAAGCACAGGCTTGAATGAAGGAGGCGTGGCTTAGAGTGAATGAGGTAGAGTCTAGAGGTAGAGTCTAGGCCCGGAGGTGTGGCCTAGAGTGATGGAAACATTGCCGAGTGTGAAGAAGGCATGGCCTAGAGTGAAAAAGGTGTAGCCTCTCTTCAAAACTGAAATACATTACATTAAATATTAAATTATATTATGATATTGTATCAAATTGAAACAGCTCTAATCTGCCGGTTTAAATGTGTCATTCATGTATAGTGTCATCTTGTAAAGAGAGATGCACAGCCCACCTCTTTAATTTTGGTATCTGTATAAATTATTGGTTTGCAGCATGGAGAGAAAGGATGAAGTCTTTAAAAAAAAGAGCCCTACTTTGCCTTCCCGGCCACTCGTTTACATTTTAATAGGGTGAGCCCCTTCTTTTCCAGAGTCCTATTTTCCCTCTTTGATTTTGAAGCAGGAAGATTAAACATCAAGCATGAAGAAAAAGGAAAAGTGGCGGAACGGGGGGTAAATGAGGCATTCGGTGTTGATTGCCAGCTCGTGCCACAGATCTGAGGCCTATTTGATGTCGGCAAAATCTCATAGGCTGAGTCGCACCGTGGGTGTGCATTCTGCTGTGTGAAGGTGAGGTGGAGGATTTTTTTTCAAGGCTTGACCACATTAGGGACCTTCTAAGTGCTTTACTGCTCAGGGTTAGAGCAAGCAGGCAGCGGGTGAATGAGAGGGGGTTAAAATGAAGAGAGAGAGAGAGAGAGAGAGAGAGGGAGTATATGTCAGGAGGGAAAGAAGGAGAAAGGGGAAAATGGGGGAGGGAGAGGTGGGAAAAAGGGAGTGTGAGGGAGATGAAGAATGTTTAGAAAAACAAGTTGGCCTCCTCAGAGGATTCCAAACCTTATTTGAAGTGTGTGTGTGTGCAGATACACACAGATCGAATGTGTGTGTGTCTGTGTCTATGTGTGTGTGTACTCTTGGACTGCACTGCTCTGGAGGCTTTATATGAGTTTATATGACTTTTATATGAGTTGAGAAACTCAGAGCACCCCGCTGCTCAGGGTTCACACTCAGCTCATCTTTACTTCTTTTTTCCCCCAATATCTCATAATGATGGAAAGAGAAAAAGAGAAAAGTGAATATTGCTCACAGAGAGAGAGAGTGTGTTTTCCTTGTGCATGTCTACCAGCTTGCTTTTTTTCACATTAGGCTCACACGGAAAATCCACATGCTTCAACTGTTAGATTCTGTCTTGTTTTGCAACTCTAAAAATCTGAACATACGGCAAGCTGTTGGGAGTTTAATAATAGTTCTGAAAAAATGTCGTCCTAAAATCATAACAACTGAGCTGTAGTGCAAGTGCTTTAGAGAAACTTCATAAATCAGCGCTGTTGTATTCTCGGGAGGCATGGTTGCTTAGTGGTTAGCGCTGTTGCCTTGCACCTCTGGGGTTGGGGGTTTGACTCCCACTTCCACCCTGTGTGCGCGGAGTTTGTATGTTCTCCCTGTGCTCTTCTCACTGCAATATTGATCACTAACCTATAATGTAGCATACACACTACCTGCTGGGGCGGAGTGTTGCTGATTTTAATCAGTTAGAAAACAAACGTGAAGCTTTTAATATAACACTGCTGTTGTTTGCATGTATGTTTCCAAAAAGATGATCAAAACTGGCTGAAAATCGTTCGAACGCTTTTTCCGGAAAATATTAAACCTTTCATTGTTTTTGCTTATTTAAGGTGTAGCAGACTAGAAGTAATCAAAATGGCATAGAGACTACTGAAAGAGAAAGCCGTTAGAAATATTCCTAATGAGGGTTCAGCCTAGAAGTGTGTATATCACTGAACCTTGGCTAATGTCTTTTTCTTTGCTTATTTTTCTCTCTTTCTTTTGTGTTTTTTTTCTCAAGTGATGGAAGCGTGTCCACTAAGCAGATCGTGTTCTTCCAGAGACCAACACTGCCCCTCAAGAGGAGACACTCAAAGGTGCCAAACTTCTTGGTTCATGTCATTTTGCATACACATACACACACACACACACACAGTTTTTCTTCAGCTCCAATATCTTTCCTGAACGGAATATTCAGAATGCTGCCCAAACATTCAGAGTGCTGGCTAATATACACCAGGGTGCCAAAGTAATTAATTAATAACATTTGTTTCGGTGTTAATTAGTTCCAGTTGAGTACACACAATATTATTATAACCCTGTTGGTTGTGGACTTGTGTCTGTGTGATTGTACAACAACACCAGGGTTAAGTTCTATGCCACTAGATAGCAAACTGAGTTGAATGGATTTAACCCTGATAAATTACCACCACTCACCCCAGAACCTATGACCGTGTCTATAGACTGCTCACACCCTTTAATCATGGAATAAAATACTTCAGGATGTGCTATTATTGAGTTAACAGCACATCCTGAAGTGTTGTATTCCTCTTATACCACAGCAATTTTCTTAAGGTTCTATATGGCTCATTTATTATAGAATGCCATATCATGCTTTTTATCCATTCATAGTTACATTTAATGTTGTAGAACATCTGTGAAACAAGTTAGCTCCTGTTATCACTTATGTTATAGTTGCTACAAACAGTCGTTCCCTCACTAGCCTCTATTCTTTCTCTCTATAATAAGTCTCTTAAGATTTTAAAGTTACAGCTTTACCTGTGACACTGGAGCCTCCTTCCATAAATGTTAAATAAATGTATCTTTACAGAAAATTTCACCATATCAATAATTATGTATGTTTTTATCAGTTTATGTGGATAACGTATCAGAACAACTGCAGTTTGTATTTTATCTAATTGTAATATATTGTCTTCCAGAAAATCATCTTCAGAACCCGAAAGAACTCAAGCAAGAACTCGGTGAAAGACACACTGAAAAACAAGAAGAAGAAGAACGCAACAGAGAAGGAGCTGGATGATCAGAAGATCCAGGATGGAGTGGGGAAGGAGGGCAAAGAGAACACAGAGACAGCAAATGAGAGTAATGGCGCAAATGAGGGAGGGGACAACGACGAGACAGACAGAGAGACGATGCAGAAAGAGCCAGTGGATCTGGAGGAAAGGGATGAGAAAATGGAGGAGGTGGAAGTGAGGAGAGAGATGGACGGAAAAAAATCGACTAATGGAAAGCAAGAAGAGGCAGATGATGAGATAGAGACACTTTCTGATGTGAAAAATGGAGAGATGGAAGGTGAAGAGGTGAAGAAATGTGAAGAGGAAAACTATCATCTGCATAATGGTTTAGATGAGCAAGAGCCATCAACCAATGAGGCCCAAGATGAAAACGGCATTGATGTGGACATCAATTTAGCTAATCAGGAGTAAGAATTTTGCTGCCATGAATGTCACACAAAAACCTCGTCTTTTCTTATAGACTGCGCTGAATGCTTTTGAACCTGGGTGAACATGAACGGTTCTCACTGCGACTAAGGTTTTTATCAGTATAAGCACTGGATTTTAAGACCACATGAGGATGCGTATGATGTATATAAGGAGCTCAAGACTGATGACACTTTTTCTTCACCTTGCTCTCAACTTGTTCAAAATCGACTAAGCAGCAGATGCATCCAGTGGACTTAAATAATATGAGGAATGGTGGACACCTTTTTTGCGAAAGGCAATCTGTTCTGGAGAAGATATCGTCACCTCTTTTTGTTTACATGTCGAAATATGAATGCTGAGTCGCCAGTTTACGGGGTTCGGCAACGTTCTAGCCACAACCAGTGACCAGTTTATCAGGTCTTTACCTTATAGGCCACTTAGTATGTACACAGGAATACACCCTGGATGAGACACCAATCCAGAACCAAATATTGCCAACATCCATTAAATCACCAGTAAGCCTCATTCTATCCATTGGAAATGTGGACCACATGCACATAGAACCACTGGCCCCAAGGACCGTTAATATTGTGATATCCGGTATGTTGAACCATTATAAACCGTTACGAACCATTAAGATCCATTACAAACAACCAAGAACCAACAGAAACTTGACCATCCATACTGTACTCTATTTATCAATGGAAAAAGATCACCGAAAGGTCCACATCTGACCAGATATAACTTAGGTGCCCCTTTGGTGATCCCGTTGAACTGATAAATGGGGTTGTGTAATCCATTAGAAAACCATAAAACCATCAGATGGACCTAGTACCAGTTATTGGTCCCTTAGTTCAAAACTAGGACCATTTACGTTGTAATATTTTAGTGTTCTAACGTATTACGAACCATTACAACCCATTACAAACAACCAGGAATCAACAGAATTTGGCCAGCCCTACTCTACCCCATTTTTCAATGGAAAGAGATCACCACAGGACCATCTCTGACCGGATATTACTTAAAAATAGTCCATTGTCAGCAGTAGATATAATTATATGTGTAAATGAGCTGCTATGAGTGTATTAGGTGCCTCTGTGGTAACTGTACCTGATAAAATGGACAATCGTTGTAGCTAAAATGCAGATGTACCTGATAAACTGGCACCTCAGCGTATACAGTTATACTCCTACAATGCACACTGAGTAGAACAATGTTTTGAGCTGTCAGCATTAGAGGAACATTTTGATGCCAGCCGAAAGAAGTGTTTCATATTTAGAGACAATCTACGCTGACTCTGCAACAGATTTTTTTTTTTTTTCTTTTGGTGTATTTCTGACTCACCGAGGTAATGAATGTCAAAATACCCCGATGTCTGCAAAATCTCCAGAAACCAAAATGAACAGCTCTCAAGAGCATGACAGGCAAATGAGGTCCTAATCCTCTCTACCACAAAGCAACTGTTACCATGCAAGCAGCTAAACATCCATTTTAAGGGACCTAAACTAAATGTCTGTGACCTTTGGAGCATCACAGGATAAGGACGCACCTATTAGCCGAATGTCATGACCGCTCATTTATTTGTAACGAGCGATGGGAGTTTCATTCAACTCTCGATCCATAATTCATTTCACGCTCTGACAGCAGATGTATGCTGTCATACGACTCAAAGCGTGAATTTCTGTCCGTGTTAAAGATGTTACGATTTCAAAAGAAGAGCTCTTGTCAAGGGTGTTTGAAGCCGACGCTGCACTCCTGCCAGTCGCAGCTGAGGGGATTATGATGAAAAACGACAGGGAGAAGAATTTTAGTGATCACATGATGCTGACTGTAACTTCCCGGACAAAGATTAAGCTCGGGAGTCGAAGCGATTTTCCACAGAGAATCACCAGTGACGCTACCGATTAGCACAAGACTTAATCTGTGCTCAGGAAACTGGCCAAGCTAGTGTTTTTAATGCCAGTTATTTCGTGTGGTGAGGGAAACAGAATAACAGATAAATGCGTGTGGACTGTGGGCTGACGCTGTTTACCCACAGTAATTTATCCTGGCTCCTTGTGTCCTCGCGGTTCGGCATTTCTTTCCATGTTTGGTTCGTTTCTATTGAGATGTGATGCGTTTCACTTTTACAATTTCCAGTCTCGCATTTCGAATAAGCAGAGGAGTAATATGAGGTATAGCATATACACAAGGGTTAAAGACGAATAGGAACTGTGCTGTCATATATATGTCATATATGTCATATATTCATTCAAAATAATGAAATGAAAGAAAACTGAGAACTGAAAAAGAAACTTGAATAGTGTTTTAATAGTATGAAAATACATGCTCACAAGAATTTTTAGAGAAAAAAAATAATAATTATACCAGCAAAACATAAAGACATCAGTGATAATGTTTTTTGGTTGTGTATAATTCTTACATTAGTTCCATACATCATCTATAGCTACAAATGTGCCTTATACAGAGATGGACCAATTGCTAGCCCAGATTTAGTTAGATTTTTTTTTCATAGTTTCCCAGTGGACATGTAGGTTCAACAACCAGAGAAAGAAAATAACTAAAATAAATAAATTGCCTTCCTCAAAACAAACATTTTTATTTGGTCACTAGAGTTGCTGTATGTATTGTTCGCACTAATCGTTCTGAATCCCAGCGCCTGCTGCGCTACACACATCAGCTGAGGCACGATCTAGGTTAACAGAATGATATTTGTGAGTCAGATTAATTAGTGTTCCCGTGAGCATAGCGTGACAGATGATCTTTTCAAAATCAGGACCACGGAGGTATGTGGAAACTGATGAAATCGAGCAAAATAAAATTTGTCTTATAACTAGCACAATATGTCACCTTAAACATACTGAGAGAAAATAAAGACGCTCACTAGACTTATATAATGTCTTTCACGTGCGACGCAAGGACGAAACATCACTAATGATTTGCTAACATTTTGTTGAGTGAGCAAACATGATGTGCGAAACTTTGTTAGAAGAGGATAATAACCATCTACATTTAACATTTTAATTTTAATTTAACTTAGTCTAAGTGCACTAAACCAGTCACTATTATTCAAGTCAATCTGGTTTCCGGGCAACAAAAATATCAGAGTTTTTCTTGTGAGCTGGCTAATGAATTTAGGATTTTTTCCATCCCTGCTTATGATGTTTTGACAATTTGTACAATGGCTAATATGAAGCCATTTTTCTTTTTTTTTTTTAACAGTTTTGCACACCCTATTTCGTCTTTGACCCATAAATAAACGTAAAGTTTGATTCATTCCGTATCAATCTAAATAAAGCAGAGACACTTTGTTCATGTGAAAGTTTCCTCGTTTCAACAATACTAAGTGACCTTTTTTCTCGTGTCTTGTAATGGAGCAGCATAGCTCGATGGAACGTTTTATCATCGTTATGTGATGTCGTTATTGTCTCTCCCAATGTTTATTATTAACAAACAGAAAAAAGAACATTCTGTACTCATCTTGGTTTTTTCATCCACTCATCCTCAGCTCTTTTTAATACTGAACTGATAATTGTTATGTTCTTCTGACAGGTGGTTAAGTGTACTTTGTGTTCCGCTGCTGTCTCGTCTGCCGCGTGTGTAATTCAGGTTGTCTGTCATACACTTTGTCTGTAGTGCTGAGATAAGATTCATTAATGTTGACTAGCAGTCAGGTTTAGAGCGCTCTGTGAATCGTGACTACCTGAAAGGGCCTTAACCAAAATCCGCCGTTGCTTCGTAGATGCTGGACGTCAAACGGGACGAACGTGTTTAGACGATAAATGGTTTGTGTCTGCTCGGTGTGTAACATACATACTGCCTCCAGTGTTTTGTCATTTGTTATGCGTACATGAATACAGTCGTGACCCCGCCAGCTTTCCATAAAGGTGCATTTCCATCTTGGTCGATTCCTCCTCCTGCAAACGAGCCAGAAAAAAAAACAAGCGCAGGAGACAAAGCCTAGTGACATTTACCCCCGCTGCGGCTAATGGACTACTCGACCCCCGTCTGGAATGTTCTTGCCCCTCATGGACAGAGCTAATATGCACTTTGCTCGTTTTTACGCAACCTTTTCATGTGTCAAAAACTGCAGCGGTGCAGAGAGAGGTCATTACGCATAATAACCCATGGTTCCTTCAGTCCATTTCCTGTTTGCTTTGTTTCCTGGTGTGCTAAAAGGGGACCGAGGCAGAAAGGCCGTAGGAGGTTTTGTCTGCTTCTGGCCTCTGTATGGAAAAAAAGATGTTACTCTTAAAAAAAAAAAAAAAAAAAAGGTTGCATTTTGGAGGTCGTTTACTTTTTTTAATATAATTAATATTATTGTTGTCCATCGCAGCCGTTTGTATAGCATTATCTCCATAAGCACAGCCTGTAAGTAATTGGACATGATCACGTTTTTTTTGTTTCTGACACACTGGATTTGTAAAATAATATCGACGATGAGATTAAAGTGCAGACAGTCAGCTTTAATTAAAGGGTATTTATATCTACATTAGGTGTGAGTTCGGTATTCAGTCAGCTTCTTTTCACATCCAATGTGGAGAGCTAAATAACAAAAACCGTGTCAGCGTCCAAGTATTTGCAGTCTGCATTGTATGTTAATGTCCCCTGTACAATTTGTATATTATAAATATGATTTATTTTGGTTTGCGTTTGAGTAATTCTGACATAAATATTCTAAATATGCTTATTGTACCCTGTTGTTGTGTCCTCATTTATTATGACTCATAAATTAGCCTTCTGTAAGTAAAATTTGCTAGCCAGGTAAGTAAAAGCAATGTTTATTTCAGGAGTGATTCAGTCTTTTTAAACGATTAGCTAAGGTGAATGAATCAGTTTCGGTCACTGAATCATTTCTTTCTTTCAGTTGCTTATGATGCACTTTGTCTCTGCAATCCGCAAAACTGAATTGTGTAAACTAAAGTACTGCATTTCCAAAAAAACTTTGTCAAACAATGTTTTTACATATGTTTCTGTTATATCTTTATCTGTCTGTGTTTCTTTACACATCCATGTATTGCCTAAGTTGTATTTGTGTGTTCGTGGACAAACCTGATTCATGCCATTTAAGTCAATGAATCATTTAAATAATGACCAAGATTCACTCCACTTGTGTTCAGAGGATCAGCGTTTGAGTCAGTGATTCAATTTGGTCATGACTGAGATTTCCTTTCTCTCTCATTCAGAGAATTAGTGTTTGAGTCACTGAATCTTCTTTGTCATGACCAAAAATTTGCTTTGATTGAGTTCAATGAGTCAGTGGTAGAGTCAGTGAAAGAGTCAGTGAATCCTTTCGATCATGACCAAGATTTGCTTGTCTTTCATTCAGTAAATCAGTGCTTAATAACATAATATACAGTGGATATAAAAAGTCTACACACCACTGTTAAAATGGCCGATTTTTTTGATGTAAAAAAAAAATGAAACCAAGATAAATTACTTTTTCCACCCTCAAAATTAAGTGACAAAACACACTTTAACAGCACTTATGCAACCAGGTTATTGTAAGTTTTTTATTTTTCCTATTTTTCCCCAAAATGTCCCCAAAATAATTTTTATACATTGTAATTTCACATTGAGGGTGGAAAAAGTTCTGACATGATTTATCTTCATTTTTAGATATCTTTTTTTTTTTTTTTTTTTACATCGCAAAAACCTGCCATTTTAACAGGGGTGTGTAGACTTTTTATATCCATTGTAATTTTAATAAAAAAAATTTAAATGAAGAAGAAGAAGGACAGTAATTTTTATATACTTTTATATTTTTTATATATACTTTTTTTTTTTATAACTTTTATATTTTGTATACATTATATACATTAGATGTACTATAAACCTTGTAAGCTTAAAAATAAGAAAAAGGAAAATAAGCAAAAAGTGAGCTTATGACAAATAAGCAAATGACAATGAAGGAAAAGAAAAAAAAGAAAGTCAGAAAAGATGCAGTCAGAAGAAATCAACATGGGTGTCAATTACTAAAAGCTGTCTAAAAGGACATGTCAAAGATTTTTTAAGACTAGGTTGTGTCCTAATCTCCTCAAGTAGCACTCTCCACCTGCAGACATCATGGTCATCGACGGTTATTTAAGCCTCTAAGTGCTCTTCAGAGCTCAGCGAGTTTTAACCACGGGCATTTTGTAAAGACTCCACAGCTGAGTGAAGCGTTCCAGTAGACGTGGGAATCTCAGAGGGACACGAGTCTATAACCTCAACGCCAACGGCACTAACCACAACCACCATATCCACATCCAATCAATGCTGCATCCATTACCGGACGACTCTAATGATGCTTCAGTTGCCCAGGGTCTCTAAATAATGTATACAACACAGTCAGTTCATCACGAACAAGCTGAGAAACATGACAGCGCTCCTGGATGTCAGGAACATTCAGGCATCATTAGTTTGTCAGAGATTTGTTTAGCTCCAGTCCTGCGACATTTACATCAAATCTAATCTGTTTTAACTAGTAAAGAGCTTTAAAGACTCTCAAGACGTCAGCCATTTTAGGAAATAAAACAAATGACAAAAATTTTACGTATGCAGTTTTTGAAGAAATTACGAATGAAGTTATAACCAGCATTACCACCAATCAAAGAAGTCCAGAATCAGTAAAATGGTAACTTTTAATATATTTTGGCATTTGTCTTAACATTACACTAATTGTTCTATTTAAACACAGTAACTGTGCTATTTCTTTAGTACGCTAGCTAGTAGCCGACTAATTGATTCATGTTGGTTTTATTTCTGATGCAAGCCAGTTTACGATTCATTTTTTAGCTTTGGGTTTTAGGACATTTCCACACCAATTTCCAGAAACTTTCAAGAATAAAAACTTTGCTAGCTAAGATTTTTCCCGAGCAGAAAAATATGAATTTAAATGTAGCTATAATGTAAACCTGTTGTTTGAGCCCCCTTACCTTTTTTTTTTTAAACAATTTGACTATTGTGTATTACCCATAATGCACTGCAAGCATGCCAGTATTAATCGCTCTTAATAGCATTTAGAAATGTAACCTTCAAATGATTGTGTAGTGAAATAAAGCAGAACATCAGCTACATTATCTGTAACATCGCTAGCATTCATAAAACGTGCTCTTTTAGGTGATGAGGTTTATTAAACATGTGCTTTTTGAGGTGAATAATAGAAAACACTGATTACATTTTAGCCGCGAATTAGCTGTGTAGCCATGAGGTTTTCCGTACTACCCCTTCTTTGTGGAGTGTGAAGTTATTACTTTCTTTTTTCTAGACTCTCCTTTGTTCCTTTAACTTATTAAAGGAATTAACAATCCTAAATGACCTAAATACTGGATATATCCTAAATGCTAGCTTTGGAAGCCAGTAATTAGCCAATTTAGGTGTGGGATGATCAAGCTGTGATCACTGCTTTAGCTCTTGTAGCTGAGACACTATTTGCTCAGCAAACATGTTAAGATTCACCTATATTCCTAGATTTATCAAGAACTGTATTTATAATGCAAATGTCTCTGCACTCAGGTCAGATAATAATCAAAAAGGTAAAGTGTGTTTGATTCCTCCATCTCTAGAAGGTCACAGTGCCCTCTAGTGGTCAGTTACCCTCAGTGCATGACACAACTGCGTGTGTAAGTGTATTTTATTTATTTATTTTACTATTTTTAAATAGGCGCTTACAGGAACAGGTTTGGCTTGGATGTCTGTTCTCTACTGCATTTTATAAATAATTTAATTGGGTAATTCGGTTAGAACAAAGCCCATTTCGAAGATGAATGCTGGTTTATTTTTAGACATCCTTCAGGCCTGTTTATTATATAATTTTATTACATTGTATTTCAATACCTTGAGTATTTGTAAATGCAGTTTCCTACCTGTGAGGAAACTGTGGTACATTTATAAACAGGTCTTATTAGAGGAGATTCTGTATTTATCTTGACTCAGGTTTAAACAGTGAATAAGATTTAGTGTCAGTCTGTTAGCTGTGATCGAAAAGTGTCACTGCTAAAAGGATGCAGGAAAAAATGTCCAGGGTGTAAATTACAAGCAAGTTTCAGAGGTTTTGACTGCCCTAAAAAATCAAGACAAAAGTTTAGGGTTTCTGAAAAATCTCTTTTAAAAGAAAAAAAAAACATTTTCAAACATTCCTGCAATGTGTTCATTGTTGGAAGAAAATCATTTGTGTATATATATATATATATATATAT
>CM075024.1:2943857-2959434 GCA_037576675.1 Pangasius sanitwongsei | reverse complement strand
AACATTTTCAAACATTCCTGCAATGTGTTCATTGTTGGAAGAAAATCATTTGTGTATATATATATATATATATATATGCTTCCAAAAAGATAGCTACTTAAACTACTAAAATAAATTAAGCTAACTGGCCATGCTGCTAATTCAATATGTAAAGATGTCGTGCTGTTATAAAAAAAATAATTCTGGGGTGATGGGATGAAGCAGAATTACTGTTCCCACCCCGAAATGGAATATTTTCCAATAATAACATGTCTACAACCAATAACAACTGCTACTACTATTGCTGCCACTGCTACTACTACTAATACTGCTACTGCCACTGCTGCTACTGCTACTGCCACTGCTACTACTACTGCTACTGCCACTGATACTATTACTACTACTGCTACTGCTGCTACTACTGCTACTGCTATTACTATTGCTACTGCTGCTACTGCCACTGCCATTGCTACTGCTACTACTACCACTACTGTTACTGCTACTACTGCAGGGATTAAAAGCTCCCCATTTTTCTGGTCTTCTCCTGTTTTTCATTTGGAATACCTTAACATGGCAAGCAATGGATTAACAAATCAAGCCGAATGCCAAAAAGGACTTATTTCTGCACCTGGTTGTCTCGACTGCCAAAGCCTCATACAAAAATTTGCTGAACTCGAAGGGAGGATTTCCATGTTGTATCAAATTAAGGAAGATTAATTGTTTTTTGACTCATTGTTGGTCCCAACTACTCAGGTGGCTGAGTCAGATGCCACAGGCTTAAGCACTAACCGGGAGGTGTCAGTTAGATGGGACAGGCTAGGTGCTAAGCCAGAACTTATTTTATCATACACCCCTGGAATGCCTCAGAAAGAGCCGTGGACTGTTATATGGGAGAAGAAAAAGGTGAATAAGAACACCCTTTTACAGCGCTCCCTACCTCATCAACAACCTCTTATACTTGAAAAGACGTATGAGGCATTGTCTGAATCTTCCTCACCTATGGAGTAGCTTTCTGTGGCTCAGCCTACTCCAGACCCTATCTTATCTGGGGAGTGTGTTGTGATGCCTGAATCAACAAAATTCTATTGCAAGAACCGTGCTGAGTTTCCTGAGGACATTGCTCCACAATCTCAGGTAAAAACTATGCAGCCCTGTTGTCACAACAAAAGAGGCTTAGACTCTCACAGCTTTAAGGGTCACTGGTGCTGTGTTAGTCACCTTGCTAACCCTGTTAACCAATCAGAGTATCCACAGCATCAAATCTCTACTTCCTGGAGAAACCATGCATTAAAATCTTTTGACACCACCACCATACTTGTTGGAGACTCAGTAATCAGGGATGTCAGAAACAAAAGGCTTAAAACTGTAGCCGCTTTAGTAGGCTGCTGGGACTAAACACTTGGCTAGCCTCCACATGCGCTGCTTGAGGTGTGCATTTCACAGACAACTTCAACTTGTTCTTGGAGCGAAGACATCTGTTTAAAGTGGACAGGTTTCGTATGAACATCTCTGGGACTCATATGGTCATTTCCAACCTAATCTATGGCATCTCTCATCCACCTTTAATGGCTTCAAACAGCAGCAGCAGCAGCAACAACAACAACAACAACAACAGCAACAGGACGAGTGGTACGCCCAACATCAAGCAGCTGACCCCTACACCCTCTCCCACCACACTTTTAGTGGTCTTCGATAGTGAGTGTGATTGGCATGTAGGTAACCATTCTACTTTTCAGAATATTTCTGTCATTTGCAATACTTCATGGCATGGTCACAGGAAACAAAAGAGGTCCTTAAACACATGTAACCTAATCAGGGTGAATCCTGTAGCGAATCATGTCATGGCACAATCTCATTTCCTTGTTCTTAAATCTGATGTACTAAATGTAAGGTCATTAACAAATAAGTCTTTTGTAATTAGAGAAATTGTTGAAAACCATAAGCTGGATATCATCTTTCTGACAGAAACAGGGCTTGAGAGTAATTATAATTTTATCCTGAATGAAACGTCTCCACCAGGTTTTAGTTGTTTTTGTTGTGTGTGTGTCCCTAGACTTAATAAGAAGGGTGGCGGAGTTGTTTGTCTGTTCCACAATACTTTGTGTTGTCAACATATTTCTCTGGTGGATTTTTTGCTCTTTTATTAGTTTTCTATCATACCCCTAGATTCAACAAAGACTTTCTTGATTATCTTGGAGAACTGCTTTCTAGGTTTTTAACTGACTTTGTATATGTTTTGACCATTGGTGATCTTAATATCCATTTGGAGGTAATCTCTGATCCATTGGCCCAGCCACCCACAGAGAATAGATGCTGCTATATCTGACCATTATTGTGTCTTTTTTGAAATTTCAGTATGTACTAAAACTTTGAGTGATAAGAGAACTGTCCCTAGGCACTATCTCACTGCTGATACCACGGTGACCTTCATGGAGCTCATGTCATCTTTCACTCCTCTCACATCCCCTTCCATAGACACTCTTGTTAAGAACTTTAGTCTAAGGCTGTGTGAATGTATTAACTATGTTGCCCCTTGGGACCACTAAAGCCTCATGGAGAACCCTAGATTCTTATTCTCCACTATGGATAGGCTACTTAACCCCTCACCTGAAATATCATCAGAACTACTCACAAGTGTAAGGTGCAATGAGTTTGCAGAATTCTTTAATGACAACATTGTCAGCACCTGTCCTACTTGTAAGGTCTTTAACACCCTAGCTAGTGCTTTGGAATGTAATCTGTCCACCTTTTCAGATGTCAGTTGTCCCAGTACACTTACACAGATCATAGCACTCATGAATACTTCTAGCTGCTCTCTCTACCCACTACCCACTACATTTTTTTAAAATGTGGTGCAATGTTTATTACTAGATATTCTGAATATCGTTAATCAGTCCTTACAGCAAGGAATTTTTTAAAACCGAAATTGTTAGGCCCCTGCTGAAGAAAAGTGATCTTGATTCTTCTGTGCTCAGTAACTACAGACCAATCTCTAATCTTCCATTTCTTGATAAAATAATTGAAAAAATAGTGTCCATACAGCTCAATAATTATCTCAATATAAATAAACTTAATAAGATATTTCAGTCTGGCTTCTGTACCAATCACAGCATAGAAACAGCCCTCGGAAAGGTTTTAAGCTATCTGCAAAGTATTAGGGATTCAGCTAATTTGGCAATCCTAGTTCTTCTAGATCTGAGTGCTGCTTTTAAAACCGTTGATCATGAGATTCTACTTGACCGACTACAGAACATGGTCGGTCTATCAGGCCCTGTCTTAGACTGGTTTAGATCCTACTTATGCAGCAGGGAATACTATGTTGCCCAGGGTACTTACACCTCCAGGTGTTATGTGATATCTTGTGTGTCCCTCAAGGCTCGTTTATGGGTCCTCTATTATTTAACCTATACGTGTTTCCTTCAACTGGTGTAATTAATCAGTGTAACATGTAACCTTTCAGCAGTATGCAGATGACACGCAACTCCATCTTTCACTTGCACCAGATGCCCATAATTCAATTTCCACTCTACTGGACTGTATGAAGAGCATGAATCTGTGGATCTCACTGAACTTTCTACAGCTAAATAAAGATAAGACAGGAGTTCATGTTATTGGTAATGATGCACAGAGAACATCTTTGCTTCATATCTTGAATCATTATCACTAAAGGCCAGTAATCAAGTCAAGAATTCAGGAATCACGTTTGACAGTGACCTCAGTGTTAAGAAACATATTAGCAATGTCAGTAAAACAGCATATTATATGTGACATTCTCTCCCCTACTGACAATGAGAAACACGTTCATGCATTTGTTACTTCTAGACTTGATTATTGTAATAGCATTTTGGCTGGGCTACCAAAGAGCTCTATTAAACACTTACAAAGAGTTCCAAATGCAGCTGCAGGAATGCTGACTCGCACTAAAATAAGAAATCACTTTACTCTGACACTCAGAGCCCTTCATTGGCTGCCTGTATCATTCAGAATTGATTTCAAGATCCTCTTTTTAGTTTTTAAATGTCTTCATGGCACTGCCCCAACATGCTTTTGTAATATATTAACTAAATATACTCCAGCAAGATCACTCAGCTCATCCAACGGTAACTTGTGGGTCGTACCAAAAATGCAGCTAAAAAGTGCTGAGTCAGCTTTTTGTTATTACGGTCCCAAGCTATGGAACTCTCTCCCTGACAACCTATGAGCAATCGACTCATTATGCACTTTTAAAAAGTATCTCAAAACACATTTTTTTCACTAGGGCCTTTCTCTGAGGATTTTTTTAAATTGTTTTTATTTTATTCTTATTTTTAATTTCTATTATGTATTTATGTATGTATGTATGTATGCATGTATGTCTTTCTTTTTTTGTGAAGGACTTTGTAGACACTGTTTTTGAAAGGTGCTATATAAATAAAGCTTTACATACTTACACACTTACTAGATGTGTTGGATTGAGCTCTGGTCTACAAATCGCAGGAAGCATTATTCTCATGTATCCACTCATATAATAACAAAGTCTACATCTTTTAATGGTGGTCCAAATGAGTGTTAATGTAATTGATGAGTGTTAATCGTTTAATGTTAATGCACACCTTAAAATGAGTGGCGCCAGGAAGATGAAGGTGACATTCTTCGTGTTTATTTTTGCTCTTGTCGCATTACTTTTGCCATTGTTTGCGCTTGACGCCTCAGACCCCTTTGGGCCTGTGTGATGTTGACTGCCTGATACATAAATCAACAGAACCAGGATGTAAGATAAGGGCAGCAATATTGAAGTGTGTTTGCAATCACAACAACAGCACGTTTTTATCTCAGCTTGATCTCTTTGTATTAACTCTCAAGGGCTAGAATGTAAATGTGAATACTCATTAAACAACTGTCAATTCTGGAAAAAAAAAAACAACAACATTTTTTAATTAAAACTCATTTAATTTAGGAATCTGTATCACCTTCTTGTTCTGTTTAGTACTTAAAAATCGATGTGCCATTGTGTCATATAACAGCAATACAATTGTAAAGGTAAATTGTAAATGTCCAATATACAATTTCTAGTAATGTAGCAATGTAAATAAAATTTAAAAAATTAATAGGTGACTTTTAAAAATATTTTTTAGCGCTTACACATTCAGGGGGTGGGCAATATGATGACATCATATCATGATATATTTCATGTTTTTATATTTCACAATTAATTCGTAATACAACAGCAGTTCCATATGAATGGCATGAATTTATGTTTACATCCATTCAGCTAATTCCTGCTAATTAATACTTAGTATTGGAGATAGTCGAAATTGTTGTAAATGTATCCGTGGCAACTCTTAGAAAAATGTATCCTGACATTTATCAGAACAGTGATATCATATCATTCAATCACCCTTCAGTACTCTCAGATTGAATTGACCTGCACATGTAATTTTTAAAAATGAAAAACAGATTTTTCAATTTTACTCAACAGAAATCCACCAGATCTGATCTCACTGCTGGCTCTTAGTGCAGCAGTGGAAGCGAACGTCATTGAGTGACGAGTCGTCCAGAGCGCCCTGGTACAGCTCCATCTTTGTCTGGATGCCACAGATTCCCCCCTTGGAACAATCATTACTCCAGGCTCCGTACTCTCCCCAAGTCAAGCCCTGGCCCTCTAGTGTTGGGTTGCTGCTGCAGCGGAAGCGGATGTTGTTGGCGGACGTGTCATCTCCGAAGACACCCTGGTGAGGCTCCACTCGCAACTGGAACGAGCTCAATGTACCAGAAGGGCACCACCGAGGCTCCGTCCACTCACCAAAACTGAGGAGGAAGAAGAAGTTGAACTCAACAGAAAAATCAAAATGTACTAGAGTTGGCGTTTGATGTTTGCTGTAATCATAGACTTGCATCAACGACATATAGATTTCAAGCTAGTGAGGTGTTGTTTGTGAATGAGTCGGTTCTTTGAGCCTTGAACTTGAAGAGCTGACTAGCATATATGAGTCAGGGGTGGGGTTTTTTTTGTAGCTGTAGCCAAAAGCATTACTCCTGCAATGTAATTTAATCAACATGTAACTTAATATAGATGCTATAGATGTGTCATTCATAAACATGTCGACTCTTTGAGCCGACTCTCTTAGGTGAAAGTGGAGCACTAACTCACATACAGGTATATAAGTTTTTTTTTTTTTAAAGGTGTAGCCATGTTGTAAATATTGTAGTGTAATTGAATCAAAATGCTTCTTTTCAACAGCTCTTTGACTGCTGCTCGTTGAGGATGTGCTGTATCAAGTGTATTAAGAATGATGAATTATCAGGATAAATGCAAATGAATCTTCTTAATGAATCGCAGACACAGCAGGCACAATAACATTAATTCTGGATGTTTACTGTATTTTTCAAAGCTTGCTGAAATATTGGAAGCTTTGTTCATTTAAAAAAAATGGAAGTGAGCCATTTGGGAGCTGAATGAGTCCGTTCTTACTAGTGAATTAGAGTTCACTACTCTATATGCCTTACCACATCCTACGGTGAAGGCTGCATCGAAGCAGACTTAAGCATAATTCATGTTTTATAGATGACAGTAAGTCACACTGTGTCCTAAACCACATCAGTAAGCCTGGAGGCTGTCACTGAAGAACTGGATGTGGTTTGAGGTGGCTGTTTATGTAAAAGATTTCAGGTGAGACTTTCATGGTATCAACCTCATAAGTCCAAGACACAAGCACCAGACACCAAACATGTCTTGGCTACTACAAATACATTCAGAGTAAGTGGAAAATGGTGTGAATTTGATTTCTCACCAAACGGTTCTTTAAGAAATCTGAAAGTATTTTTCAGCTGCCAGCTGAAACTAGGATATACTGCACCTTCCCACTCTTAAATCAGAGTGCTTGAGGTCCAATTAACATCATAAACAAGCCAAAACATTGTGTACTTCACTTTCAGTTACTACAAATAACAAGATAAAAATGTGTATTTAGTCTTTGTGAGAAGGAATGCTGACCTAGAACCAGTTTTGTGACATGTTTATATGAAATGCAAAGCTGGTTTTATGTCAAGATTTATATGAAAAGCTTAATCTAGATTAGTAGTCATAATCCTTGAAGGATTGTGAACACTAAACCCTGATCTTAACCCATACAGCGTAGCGAGCAAAAACAACACTTTACTTTCAGTCGAAAAGAGTTCACCAGAGTTCACTCGTACCGATTGTTCATGGCTAGTTACTGATGTTGTGTCTGTGGCAGAAGAACAAGTCTCCAGTATAAGTGGGTTTTACAGGAAGCCCAGAGAGACACAAGGCTATAATTCCAACACCAGTGGCACTTTAATCATGCAGACTACATCTAATCAATGCTGCGTCCATTACTGGACATCTCTAACGATCCTTCAATTACCCGGAGAGACCGGGCCTTTACCCCCATGAACATCATGAACACAGTTTATGTCTGTAATTATTGCACTGGGGTAAAGGGGGCATTATACCACAGTATTAGACATTATTCCAAAGCGCTGTTGAATTCTTGATTCTGATTGGTCAGATGGTGTTGATTCATTTTCTATAACAGCAGCTCTGACAGTAGTTCCAGCTGCAAATCACAGCTTTATATTAATGCACTCGTTCTAATACGTTTCTATAGTAACAACTTAAACAAGGACATATTGTGAAGTTTTCTGTGAGGAGGATGTTTATTTAGCATTTATGAAAGGAGTCTCCAGTGTTCTGTAAGCACCCGATGGAAATCCAACACATGACGGATTTGTGGTTTCTCTGTAAGATAACAAGCTGTGTATTTTTTATTTCAAGTGAGTGAAAAAAGAGCATCTGGAAAGGAAACAACAGTTTATTCCCACTATAATGTAAATGATAAAAGGAATTTGTATCATGGACGTTCAACAACATTAAATGTACAGTAACTATAAATGGATAAAACGCATGTCATTCTTTAATAAATAAAAAATTGCAAGCGTTGCCAAACTGCTGTGTTATCTTTTCGTTAACCGCGTTTTCTTTGCCATATTTTATTCCTCGCAAGAAGAATAAGGAATAGTGTGTTGTCACTGGTTGGTATCAGATGGGAATTGGCAAACACTGCAAGACCAAAAATAGGAACTACTTAAGCTTGCCAATCATGAAAAACACCCTGTTGTCTATACACTGTAGAACTGGGACAGCTTCTCTGAGTATTTTGTCACTGGTATGTGAAGAGCTAGCTAAAATCATCCTCCATTTCTCCATTCAGCTTCATTTGATTTAAAAACAACACATTCTAAATAAAATTATTTCAAAAATTATATTTGCCTTGTTGGCTATTTAAGAGCTCCTGATAGCATTTACAGATCAAATTATGACATATGATTAGCCTAGAAAAACAATATATCGCACATATACAGTATATGGCTGCTTTTCATAATTATAATCTGAGAAGTCGAATAATAAAGGAAGTGAGAAAGCTCAAAAGTAGGCCAGGATCCTGAGGGTTCAATAATTTATAGAAAAAGTCACTTTATCATGAAAGAGCTGGGAATATGACAGCACTCCTGGATATGTGGAGCACCATGGCATCATTAGTTTGCCTCCTAAAATCACCTGGAACTTGCCTCGAAGACCATAATTTTTTTTTCTGTAGTAAATAATAACCCTGTGAAGTCTCGGGTTATAATTCAGTTATTAATCTTAGACCCAATTATTCAGTAACTGCAGTGAAAGTAATGGGAAAGGTGTGTAGTTACAAGAGTGAGGAATGGAAGTCTGGACTTGGGTTCGGCTCCTGGGAGTTTAACGGGTTAAATAATAAATAGCATGTTGGTTTGGTTCCACAAAAAAAAAAAACGTCATTAGACAAGAGAAAATAAAACACAGATTCAATTCGGAAACCACCCCAAGCCTACACTGATTCTCTCTGGTGTTCTTATATTTACATTCAACTAAAGCTTGAAAAACCAAAGAAAATATCGCTCAACTTGGAATTCCTACTCTCAAGTCAACCCTGAGTTTAACACAACGTCAAATCAACATAGCCGCCCACACCATCAACAGTAAATAAAATATCACTTCTCTATTTTAAATGAGCTTATTGTAGTATTTACTTTCAGTCAATCAACACAGACACATTATTTGGATAAATCTATACCATTGACCATACAGCTTGCTGTTTTGAGAAAGTAAATACATCATAATCTCATGATCACTATTAGCTTCATGCTAACAAAGCACACGCTTTGATGGAGGTGTCCATGTTTTTTTCCCACGTTGTACCTCAAACTCAGCAAACGTCAAAATTACGTAACTCCAAGTTTAGACTTATTAATTGGAGTTAATTCAGTTGCAGCATAAAACAAATTGGGGAAGTATATAGAAAAATAATCAAGCCTGTTTTCCTATAACAGCACGTACCGAAGTGTTTTATTCTACTTGCCACTGATTAATCTTGTTTATTAATTAATAATTTAAGAACATGTAGTAATTTTTATTCATTTATATATTCAATACATTTAATGTTCTGAAACAACTTACTTCCTGTTACATTCCAATCTCTTAATAAGATTTTAAAAATGTATTTTGCAAAACCTTCCATCCTGAAGACTTTCCCATGACGGAAATACTTCATCTCTGACTGTTACAAAGCACTGACACTGGAGACTCCTTCAAATGCTAAATAAACATCTCCTCGCACTCTTTTGTTTTTACATTTTGAATATCCTTATTTCAAACAAAACCTCAGTTGTAATTGAGGAAATAGAGAAAATAATGGAAAACTGATTGAGTGCTATTTTGGTAATGCTTCCTATGATTCCTGTATTCATAATGCATTTATAAAATGTTATGCAGCATACATAATACTTTATAATGTCTGGTGTACAGCTGCATAAATGCTCATGAGTAGTTGTAGTAACATGCATAACACTTTATGAAGCATGACGATGACTTCTTGGGAATACTGAACTCAAACCAGTTTTTGTAATTTTCCTAAACAAGATATTGCTATTTATTATTGTGATGTCCTTGATTTGAATATATTTTTGGTTTTCCAAAAACATTTAAATGTACACTGAGGTTATGGAGGAACTCACTGTCCAGTATGGGACTCCACACTGTACAGGAAGCTACGGTCACCATTTTGGACGCAGAAGAGACGGATTCCGTTCAGAGCTGTGTCATCACCTCCGTACTGTTTAGGCTCAACCTGTAGATAGGATCTTATCAGCATACACAGATATGCTACAGATGGGCTAGAACACATATGTTCTGGTAATAACACTGATGGGGTTGACAAAATTGTTACCCTCAGGCTGAATCCCGTGGCATAGAAGTTCTCAGGGCACAGCTCTGACCACATCCAGTTCCCGAATTTCCCTCCATTAGGCACCGTAAGGATTGAGGTGTAATTTCGCGATGTGAAAGTCGTCCCAGCATGAATGATGCGAGACTGAGCCGCAACATTAACCTCAACAGATGACACCAGAGTCACCAAGCAGAGAATGGAAACATAAACGAGAGCCATGGTTGTGGTTTCAAGAACATGTCCCCTCTCAGTACATGAAGCGTTTTTATTAGTGACACTCACGTCACTACATCGGCTTATCATGGGTTAATCATTCTCATTTCACATGCTCTGGGGAAGACACAGCTGCCACTGTGACTTTTACATACAGTAACTTACAGGTCCTTTGCATTTTTGTCGCTGTTGCATAATTTTCTTCTTCTACTGGTCTGCCCTTCAAGTGCACTTTAATGAAGCATAATTTAGAGATCTATTAGAGTCTGAGAGAGCTTAAATACAAACATTTAGATTTTTGATACTACAATTTAATATTTTTGTTCCTTATTTAACTCCATTCTGTGTTTTTTTTTTTTTTTTTTGTCTGTGAGATTAATAGGGATTAGACTAAAACATCGAAAACACCAGGTGTTCAAACACTCTTCCCTGGCAGTGTACACATCTGAGTGTAAAACATTGCCTTATTATCTTGGAGGGAAAAAAAAAAGAATGTACACTGGCAGTGAAGTTTTTGAACACCCTATATTTTAGTTTTTTATGGAATAGTTATGAAGTAAATTGAAGAATGTGTATTATTCTTATTCAGCAAATTGAAAAATGTCAGGAATTACTTTGTTTTAGTGGACCCATCTAGATCTAATGGGGAAATGGCAAAAATCTGGGCACTTTAGGCACACCATGTACACTATATTGTATGTGTACACCTAACTATTGAACATCCAATTTCAAAAGCATGGGTGTTACCAACTTTGGCAATAGTTTGGGGAAGACCCACACATGGTAGCTTTCTGTCCCTCCAAGGTTTAGGTAGGTGCTCTGTGTGTGTGTGTGTGTCATTTGTGGATGTTTTAGAATGAAACACACATAATTTTCTATAAAATTTCTTTATTACTATGCCATTTAAGTTTTCACACTGCAGTCATAAATGTCTGTATGTGTTTTTGTATTTAATCTTTAATTAAGTGTTTCTATATTACAAAAAAACATGAATATTTATGATTTATGAATATGAAACATTGAAAACATTGTTTTATCGACCTGAACAGAATGCAAGACTCAATTTCCCTCAATAGAAATCTGATTAGTGCCTGATCTGATCTCACTGCTGGCTCTGGGTGCAGCAGTAGAAGCGCGCGTCGTTGAGTGATGTGTCATCCAGGATGCCCTGGTATACCTCCATCTTTGTCTGGATGCCACAGATGCCCCCGGTGCGACACTCGTCACTCCACTCGCCGTACTCGCCCCAGGTCATGCCCCGGCCCTCCAGTGTAGGGTTGCTGCTGCAGCGGAAGCGGATGTTGTTGACGCTCGTGTCATCACCGAAGAAGCCCAGGTGAGGCTCCGCACGCAGCTGGAACGAGCTCAATGTACCACGCGGGCACCACTGAGGCTCCATCCACTCACCAAAACTGAGGGGGGAAGAAGAGGTTAAATTCGGAAATATGCACAAAGGCTACAAGCTAGCTAATAAATCATAACAATATACTTGTAGCTAACAAATAATAATCATATACTTGCTTCAAATGATATAAAATCTCAGATTCATGAGGCTGTAGGGTGTCCCATTTCTCATTTTTGGGTTCAAACAAATGCTTACTGCACCACTTAGCCTACATTGCTGCTCACTCAGCAGGGGTCTCTTTCTCAAAACCCTTTGCAATTATTTGTTTGGATCAATCACATGGTATGAGTTTGTTCAGAACAGCATGAATGCAGAAAGGTTAAAGCCAATAACAGCAAATAAGATATTCACATAGAGTCCTTTCTTTAGTCCTAAAAATAGCTGTTTTTTTTTTCAGTGGTGCACTAAAACCAAGATATGCTGTACCATTCCACCCCAACTTAAGACCAGTGAATGCTTGAGGTCAAATTAAAAGCTCAAAAAAGCCAAAGCTTCCACACATACTGTACTTTGACTTACTATAAATAACTCAAAAAGATTTGCATTGTCTTTGAAAGACGTCTGTGGGAATAAATATTGACCTAGAACCAGTTTTATGACAAGATTTATGTGAAACGCTTAATCAAGATTAGCAGGCGTAATCCTAGATGCTTAACGTCTAAACCCTGACCTTAGCCCATAAGCCCTATAGTGTAGAGAACAAAATAAATGCACTTTCAGTCCAATAGAGTTTAACAGAGTTCACTGTTAAACTGAACAGATTGTTCATGGCTAGTTACTGCTGTTCTGTCTGTGGCAGAAGAACTAGTCTCCAATCAAATTGGATTTTATGGGAAGCCCAGAGACACACAAGCCTATAATCCCAACACCAGTCTCACTTTAATCATGTAGACTACATCTAATCAATTTTGCGTCCATTACTGAACCTCTCTAATGATCCTTCAATTACCTAGAAAGGCCCACCCTTTACCCCTTCGAACATGATGAACACAGTTTATAGCCATTTATATAATCATGGGGGGTGAGGAGTGGGTGGGGCATTAACTGATGTAGCCTGTCCTGAGATTATGAAGTTTACACTGGACACTAGTGCATTGAAAATGACCTCCTATGGCAATTTTAGACCTGGCACTCGAGTCTTCCTGTTTTCAGAATTTCAGAATGGTCCTTAAATTTGGTAGGACAAGTCCTAACTTCTTTCCAGGTGGGAAGAACGATCCCGTATGGATCAGAGCAACAATAGCCAATCAAAGGCATCTGTTAGCTCATATATATAGGATAAGGAAGCATGTGTTAGCCTTCCCCATTCCACATTGGTATCAGATGGAAACTGGCTACTTTTGGAGACAAATAAGGAGCTACTTAAGCTTGCCATTTGTTGTGCGAAAAAATGCCGATCTAGATGCTGATTTTTCATAACTGAACAAGCCAGGTTTGCATGGTAGATATTTTTTTATTTCATATTACAATATCCTTGTATGTCCCTGGAAGATTAGTGGTTAGGCCACACCGCTCTCACCACTGTGGCCCAGGTTTGATTCCCAGCAACAGAACCAACAACTGGCCACTGGGGTTGCGTGCAATAATGCTCTCTCAGTGCCGGTCCCAAGCCCGGATAAAATCGGGGAAGGTTGCGTCAGGAGGGGCATTGGGCATAAAAACTGTGCCAAATACATGGACCAATGATCTGCTGTGGCGACCCCTAACGGGAACAGCCGACATAGGAACAACAGCAACAACAGTATTACGATATCCTTGTCTCTTTTCATTTTACAAAAACAGGAACTCACTGTCCAGTATGGGACTCCACGCTGTAGAGAAAGCGACGGTCACCGTTTTCGATGCAGAAGAGACGGATTCCATTCAGAGCTGTGTCATCACCTCCGTATTGCTTAGTTTCAACCTGCAGAGAGGATATTAGCATATGCTGATATGAGCTAGAAAACATAAAGTGTGGTGAAAATAGTGATGTTATTACAGATATTGTTACCCTCAGACTGAATCCCACGGCGTAGAAGTTTTTGGGACACATCTCGGACCACATCCAGATCCCGAATTTCCCTCCATTGGGCACCGTAAGGATGGAGGTGTAATTTCGTGATGCGAAAGTCGTCCCAGCAGGAATGATGCGAGGCCGATCTTCAAAGTCAACCTCAACAGACGACACCAGAGTCAGCAAGCAGAGAACTGAAATGTAAATGAGAGCCATGGTCGTGGTATCAAGAGCACGCCCCCTGTCAGGACATGACAGGCTTATATTAGTGACATGCACGTCACTAGATTGGCTTATCACAGGTTAATCATTCATTACACATAGGCTTGTACAATATTTGACTTTTACATAAGTTACAGTTCCTTTGCATTTTTGAGGCTGTTACATAATGTTCTTTCTCACAGCATAAGGAAATATGACGTAATGAAATACATAGGTTTGTTCAGAGCAAAGATTATGGCTCCATAATTAATGCTTAAGTACTTACTAACTTAGCAGTAAGCAATCAAGTGTTACTATAGTAGTTCTTCAATAAATACTAATCACTATAAAAAAAAACTACTATGTTGACTAAAGTGTAATGATCTAGTAACTAATATTAACTTACTTTGCCTAAAAAAGCATAATGACTTGTTATCCAAATCTGAACCACGGTTATCTGCATGCATCAGTATAGTACCTACTTTCCTTGCTTTATCATTCCAGAAGCATTAATTACTAATACATTAAATTACTGGGATAATGGCTTCTTAATTAATGATTAGGTATTCACTAACTTAGTAAATTAATTTCCTTATTGGTTCAACATTAATTACTCCTAAATAAATAATAAACAGCAATTCTAATGAATGTAATACTTCAGTAACTAATCTTAAACAATTATGGTATCTAATTAAATTGGGCTACTCATCTCTATTATGCTGACAAAACTGTAATGACTTATCCAGTTTTTATATACTAATTACTAGTGATTTAATAGTAAGAGTAAGGGCAATTAATACTACAGTAACACTTGGTTTCTTCCTGCCAAGTTAGTATGTAAGTACTTAAAGTGTACATGTGGCCATGTTATGCTGTGAGGAAGAACTTAAGTAAAAGTCAAATGTTGTCCAAGCATATGTGATATGAATGATTAACCCATGATAAGCCAATGTAGTGGCGTATGTGTCTCTAATATAGAGAGGGGACGTGTTCTTGAAACCACGACCATGACTCTCATTCATGTTCAGTTCTCTGCTTCCTGTCTCTGTCTCTGAGGTTGACTTTGAGGATCATTCACGCTGGGACAACTTTTGCATTGCAAAATTACACCTCAATCCTTACGGTGCCCAGTGGAGAGAAATTCTGGATGTGGTCCGAGATGTGTCCCAAGAACTTCTTCGCTGTGGGGTTCAGGGTAACAATTTCTGTAATATCATCACTGTTCTAACCAGAATCCGCATATGCTAATATGATCCTCTCTGCAGGTTGAGGTTAATCAGTACGGAGGTGATGACACAGGAAGGTCGCCACTTCCTCTACAGCGTGGAGTCCGATTCTGGACAGTGAGCTCCCCCATAACCTGTTTTTTTACGTGCCAGTGATGACAATGAAATGAGACAATATCTACCATGCAAACTCAGCTTGTTCTGGAAACTTTATGATAATATTTAAAAGTTATATTATATTATATTATATTATATTATATTATATTATATTATATTATATTATATTATATTATATTATATTATA
>CM075024.1:2925220-2939915 GCA_037576675.1 Pangasius sanitwongsei | reverse complement strand
TTTCAAATCCATTGTGGTGGTGTATAAATGCAAAATCACAAAAACTCTGTCATTGTCCAAATACTTCCGGACCTAACTGTATATAAGTTCAAATCCAGATGATGCCACAGCGATCCATGGCCAGGAACAAAATTGTCCGTGTTCTCGCTCTCTTTCCCCTGTCAATCACAGTGACACTGGCTAATCCAGGTGTCTGTGAGCTTATGTATGTGGAAGAGGGCAGACAGCACTTTCCTCAGAGTGTTATGCTGCCCTGTGATACAGCATGCAAAGATCTCAGTCGAAGCATGTGTTAGCCTTCACCTTCCCGGGGTGATAGCTGTTGTATAATTTAAAAAAAAAATTTTTTAAACCCACCTCACTTCTGGTTTGCTATGTTAGGGATGTAACCAAATACATTATTTGGAATGAACAGATAATGCTTTCTAAATGGATACAAATATGACTAGGAGCTCTCCTAATTATTAACATTTTTTTTTTTAAAGAAAGTTTCCCCTAAATGTTCACAGGTCCTCAGGTTGAGTCTAGAGGTGTGCATCAAGACCGGGATCCCGCAGGACGTGAAAAAAGTCGCATGAGTGGTAAGTTTTTACTTATGTAGGTGTGAACAAGCAGTCAAATATGAAGCTCACTGGACAAGCATTAGCATGAACATGTCGCTTTGCTGCCCATGTTTTTATACCGTTCATTCATTCATTCATTCATTCATTAGTATCATTCACCCTCAGTATCCTTACTAAGTTACTAAGCATCCTTAGTAACTGCCTGGTCAGGGTCACAATGGCTAATAGTTTGTTAATATTTGAGAAATAGAACCAACTAAATTAATTAGAAAATATCACAGGCAGGAAGACTGTGTGAGCAGGATTAACAGCAAAAAACAGTTTCACACATATCTTTAGTTGAGAACAGATATGAACTGGAGTGTTGTAGCTGAGGATGAGGAACTGTCAGAGCCAACACACACACACACACACACCATGCTGGAAATGCTGGCATTTATATATCTGGGTGTTTTCCCCTCCAGTGTTTCTGAGAGCATAGTGGTAGAGTTTATTCACTAATTTAAAAAAAAAAAAAAAAAAAAACCTTCTGAATTAGGCCACACCTACTTGTCTACCTGATCAAATTAGATACAGATAGTTTTTGCATTACACCTCTACTATATATCATGATACATATTGTGTATTGTAGAAATGTCTTTAAATATCATGATTTTTTTTTGTCAATCATCACTGGAGCAGGTCATACTAAGGCTAACAGAAGAACGACAAAGCATCATAACCTGAGCTCTGAGGCTCACTAAAACTTGTTTTTCAAAAAAGAAGACACATTTCTGAAGTCAGTTGGCATACATGTATTCACACCCAAATAAAACCAAACTAAATATACAATTCAAAGACCACATTTTAAATATAAATATCGCAGGAACAGAATGTTGTGTCTGTGCAGCTACATGGTTCACAACAACCGGGTGGTATTCCTTACATTCAAGAAACGAAAACAGGTTAAAACGATGATAGCTGATACAAAAGAAAGAAGAAAAAGCAGAATAATGATCTGAGGAGGTTATATACAATAATCGCTCCATCGTTTTCATGCACTGGCTTTTTTTTTTTTTTTGCCCCCCTACAAAATCACCATTTCAAAACCTGACAAATGAAAGAAAGCTCAAACTTCAGGCATCACATTTTCAAAAGTGGATCTGGGTTTTGAATCTGTGACTTAAAGCAGCAAAATAAATGCTAGCAATGACTGAATGCTAGAAGGAAAACAGTTAGCACTGAAGAACTGAGGTCAGGCTAACCTGGGATTATTAGTAGCGTGCACTCGGTATCGACCCAGCTAGCAAGTCCAGCTAAGATAACGGGACAAATATAACAAACTTCAGCTTGAGACGTTCAAAACCTGTATTTGATGTAAAAACATTAAAATGAATAAACAAAGAAAAGTGAAAAATAAAGGTGCGGTCAGCGATTAAAGTCCAAAACACATTCTCATAACGTCCTTGAAAATGTGAGAAAGATGTGGACCACTGATTTTTGCGCAAGGAATCCGAAGCTAGTTCTCAAAACTCAAACTAATAAAGCCTTCAGCGTTCCCTCCAAAGCCACGCCTAAATTTGTTCGAATTTTGAGTTTTAAGACCGCTAACTTCGACCTACAAATCACCGACTACACCTTTAACTAGTTAATTTTTTTTAAACACATTACTGGTCACTGGAATAATCGCACTGAATAACCTTGAGTACTAGTTATACAAGTTTTATGATGGATATTCCTCCCTTTGGCTAATCATTACACGCAAAAAGGAACTCGAACAGCACGCTCAACACGAATTCTCTTTCATCTTCAGACATTTTGTTGAAATTTTGCTTCCTGATTGAATTTTAAAGCACGACGAAACATCCATTCTAATATTCTATATGAAATAAGAGTTACATTGCTTTTCTTGCTTCAAATTAAGGCAGACGTAAGATTAAGATTGGCGTCAAATGTCGTGGTTTGGAGAAACAGAATTTTAAACCGAGCTCTAAATCCACAACGAATGAAAGAAACTCGTATATGACTGACAAGACTCCAGCGCAGTTTCTATGTCCACATGACCTCCCACTATGGGCACGTTTATAAAAGTCTTCTTTATGAAAGAAAAATTAATCCAACACAGTCTGTACATGGTTAACAAACACGTCTCAACACGCTTTTGGGAATCTGTCGTTGCACATGAAAGTGTGTCCTAGGGATGATACAGTTTGGCTCTTTTTTTTTTTCTTAATTTTTTTTTTTTCCTTTCCTTTCTCCTTCTGTCTTTCCATC
This sequence comes from Pangasius sanitwongsei, assembly GCA_037576675.1. NCBI lineage: Eukaryota > Metazoa > Chordata > Actinopteri > Siluriformes > Pangasiidae > Pangasius > Pangasius sanitwongsei. Next base: position 2,937,099 of record CM075024.1, on the reverse strand, counting down.
ACTGGATTTCTGGATCACCCACACAGCCCCAGTCCTCCCAGAATTCATCCTGCCGGGATTTCAGGACATGCCCTTGTCATGTCGCGGTGCTCTCATAACCCGCACGATCACCTGGAGTCAGAGTCACTGGTGTCTGAGGAAGAGGAGTCGGAGGAGGATGAAGAGGAGTCGGAGCTGGAGCTGCTGGCGCTGAGGCGAGCGGGCATGGAGTGTGGCTCTGTGCTCACGCTGGCCTTCTCCACTGTGGAGGAGAAACACAGTCAGTTTAGTTATTACCTGTTCACTATATATGTTCAATACATAGAGCACAACGTAATGACGGTGCACTATAACACTGTAACAAAATTTCAATGATTACTAAAACATAACTGCACTTCCTGTGCCAAGCTGCCCATGAACCAGGCTAAAGTCTGCTTCGCAAATGTCCAAAAAAAAAATTGCAGACGACTTGAATGGGTGCCTTCACACAGTGCAGGTGCTTTTTGTGCTGAAATGAACAAAGTGACTCACCGTAACAACGCTATTACCAGTCCTAGCTACTCATCAGCTAACTAACTAGATTAGATTCATCAGTTTAACTAGTGATGAGGAGGTTTGCCTTCACTGTAGCTTTGGATGCAGAGAATCAAGAGAATTTGAGCTGCTCGAGAGACTTAAAGTGGGACGTCACATTGTATACCAGTGAATGTCCCAAAGCTGGGATTCATTTACCAAGCTGGATATGAACAGATTTACTTGTAATAAGTTCGGACGAGCGTTTACATAAGAAATTTGGTACCCGTGAAAACCCCATTAATTCGAAAAAAATAAAATAAAAATAAATGTAGATGTCCTTATCCAGAGAGATTTATAGATGTGCTTTGGAGTCTCTATCAGAAACACATCATCATGCTAGTTCACTAGGTCAGGGACTAAGAGAACATTTAGTGGAAACCAGTCGTTTCATAACATTGGCATTAATCAAAGAATATTAAAAAAAAATAATAATAAAGAAAGCGAGCCAACACAAACCCATAAATCAAGACAAATAAAACCAATCCTTCAATTATGACAAAAAACAAAAGACGCCGTATAAACATACTTTATATATTTCTGACAACGTACATTGTCAAAAGCGCTATACAAATAAAACTGAATTATTCGTATTAAATATTAAATATTTTTATTGGCATAGGAGTGAGTTAGAATAACTTCCACTTCTTATTTTCAGCCTTGATCATTCATTTCGTGCTCCCAGCTGTCTGTGCACTTGACCTTTAACAAGGTTTTGTGGGAATCATTCTTTGTGCTTTACGGCTGAGCAACATACGCACACGAGTATGAAGAAATACAGCGTTTCTGGAACTTTTGTAACGCTGGCGGAAAATTTTAGTTTCGGGTCGACTTACACAAACGTTTGCGTGCAGCTTTACTAAAAGACTGATTGATGAGGCTAAAAGCTATTTTTAGTTACAGTTCAACATTTAAACATTGGAAATATTTTTGACTCAACATATAAATCTCTCCCTATCAAGACTGATTTTTCACCAGCGCGTCTTTAATGTTTAATTTTCTCTCCCCCCAACGTGTGATGTAATTTGTTGGGAGGTAAAAACATGCTTGACATCACTCGGCACTTTGTTTCATATTTGGAATAAATAAATGCTGACAGCATCACTTAGTAAAAATGGCTGCATGCTCACGCCACATAACCACTAACAGCAGCAGTTAGTGCTTTAATCACTATAGTCATATTTTTGCCAAAATGTCAACGATTAGGTGGAGAATTTACACCAAAGGATGAAAGGATTCAGTTCTCACCTTTGGGTTTCTGGGGCTTTTTGACAGAGTTGAGTTGGCCACTAACATCCTGCAGCCTTCTCTCCAGCTCCCTTCTCTTCTCCAAAGCCAGCTCCTCACGAGACTTCCCACCGGCCGGCTTCATCACTACACACACACACACACACACACACACACACACACAAATATAGTGTCAAGGACAAGTCTATTGGGTCTTAACTCACACTTACAATCACACCTCATGTCTGTTACCTCTCACAGTAAAACGTCTATTTAGACGCATCTGCAATTTCATACACAACCATTTTCTTATAAGAGCGCTGTGCTATTGGGGGCGGAGTCTGCTCTATATGTACAGAGGTTTTTACCATGATTACTCTTATTACAATTAGAACGTAGTTTAAATTAAACTGCATAGCAGTGTAGACATGGTCACAAAGCGGCTTTACAGAAATTCTGAAGTACCAGAACAGAGATTAAGATGGACAACGCAGGTATCCGTGTCTCATTTTAAATCTCACCGTAAGGTTTCCGTGGCTTTTTGCGCAGGCAGCTGGTGACGTAGCTCTCGAGCTCACGCAGCGTAGACGGTTTGAGCGTCTCAAAGTCGATCTCGATCTCCTCGGGGTTGGTGTCGCGCAGCGAGGGCTCGCGGGACTGGATGATATGCACGACGCGGCCCAGCTTGTCCCCGGGCAGCTTGTTGATGTCGAGGCTGAGCTGGCGCTTCGCGTCGTAGCTCATAGGCAGACCGTCCTCTTCCTCCTCCGAGTCGTACTGAGGCATCTGCGGGGCGGAAGATGGAAAACGTGCCGCGGCTGCCAGAGACTTCTTAGTCGTCCTGAAAAGGAAAGTACAGCAGTTCTGAGTTACAAAAAAAATACAAGGTGGCAATATTACATAAAGTAATGTGAAGCTCAGTTATTTAAAACTATAAAATACTAAAATAAAATAATAACAGAAAGTAAATATAACAAAAAGTAATGTAAAGTAGCTACTTAAATGAATTTTTTTTTAAAAATTATAAATTAATTTAAAAAAAAAAAAGAATTTTTAAATTAAAGAGAATTAGGTATTAGTTAAAGTATTAGTAAAAATAGTTAAAAAAAAAAAACATATTACAAAACAAATATTAAAAAAGTAATGTAAAACAGTTACTTAAAATTATTTTAAAAATTAATAAATAAATAAAATTCAAACTTAAACTAATAATAAAAAATAAAATAGTTTCAACCAACATGATATCTGCGATTTTGACTGTAAAAGTGCAGATTTCTAAGACATCAGAGAAAAAGTAGGAGGACTCAGACTGATGCAGCGTTTAAAGCTTAAAGTCTGGTTAGCATTACGCATTATTCAGTTTAGCAAACGGCCATCTTACTTGTTGCTCTTGCTGTTCTTCTTGGCAGGAGCTTTCTTGCTCTGAGTGGGCACGGGTGCCATCTTGCTGGATTTGCTCTTGGTCACTTTGGTTACTTTCTCCCTCTCCCTCTCGGTACTCCGGCCTCCTTTGCGCTTCTCCGGCTTCTTCTTCTTCTTCTTGTCCTTTTTCTTCTCTCGCTTCTTCTTGGGTTTGATGATGGGGCCGGACGAGAGCGCGGCTAACTGCTCGTGCACCGCCCGCAGCTGCAAAGGGACACACAATGTGGATTTGTGTGATATGGGTAATTAGTGATATAACACAGTGGAGAAATGGGTGTGTGTGTGTGTCTGCGCGTGTGTGTGATAGTGTGCGTACCTGAGTGCACACTTGGTCCTGCAGCTGGGCCAGGCGCTGCGCTCTCTCCTCCTCGCTGTCCGAGCTCGGGCTGCTCTCGCTGCTCGGCTCACTGTCGCTACTCGGCTCGCTTTCCGATGAAGAGGAGGGAGACGACGAGGACGATGAAGACGAAGAAGACGAAGAGGACGAGGAGGAGTGCTGCAATCCCATAATGCCCACGTTACGACCCAGAGAGGTCGGCGCTAAGCCTTCTTCCTCCTCCTCTTCCTCTAGGACCTCATCAGGCATCTTCGCGAAACGGAACTCGAACACATCCTGAAAGAAAATAATTCTTAAATAACTATAAAAATTAAAAACCACTCAGAGCTGGGTAATAATAGTGTTATAACCACGGGCATAACAGTTTACAGCAAACAAGGAGACATGTTTAGGAAAAAAAATAATAAAGGAGAAAAATTTGTTATTGGTGTCAAGACTTGGAGTGGCATGTAAACATGTGCTTGTGTGTGTGTGTGTGTACCTGAAGTCTGCGTGCCATGGCCACCACGTCGTGCTCAGGTGGATTGTACTTATAGCAGTTGGAGAACATGAGCCTCACATCAGCACTAAACTCCTGAGCGTCCCTGTACTCCCGCTCGTCCATCTTCCTCTGGGGTTAGAGAGAGAAAGAGATCACACTGTGACGAAAATGTCCATTTTTTTTTTATATTTAGTTAGAGATTTTTTTGAAACTTAAATGAAAGTCTGTACCTTCAGATTTAGAAAACATGTTTTACTTTTAGTCTAATAAACATGAGTTCGTAAAACTTTCAAATGTGGGTTTTATGCCATTGCTCTTGTTAGTCTTATGCAAACAATGATGTTTATTATTAATTTAATTATGAATTTATGAAATTAATTTATGAAACCGACCTTGATGGTGCTGAGGTCCATGGGGTGTTTGATGATGAGATGGTAGTCGTGCAGGCCGAGCAGCGACGCGTCGACGGGTTTGTAGAAGGGCCAGGCGTAGGCCGCGTGCTTCTTACTCAGCAGCTCTTTCAGGATGGAGCTGCAGTAGCGCAGTTGGCCGCTCAGCTTGGTGCGGTGCCGCGGTGCACTCTTTGGCCTCGCCAGCTCGGGCAGGTCTTTGCGCGGGGGTTTGATGGGACGCCGCGGCACGGATCGGCCCATGACGGGCTGCAGGTGCACGGGCTCGCTCACGCCCATGCCACACGTCAGGCTGGGTACAGGCGAGAGCGAGAGAGCGCCACGACCCTTACCCATACCCATAGCACGGCCTGCAGGGGGCACGGGGAAGCCTGTGGTGCTCGGGGTGGTGGTGTCTGCTTTACGCTTCACACCTTTCTTCTGTAAGTGGAGAAAACAGAGAAAAGACATTTAGTCTTGGAATGATGAAGATCTTTCTCACTAAAAGAGAGTCAAGCTGCTTTGAAAAGGAGTCAGTTATCTGGGCTCATAAATAAGTCTTTTTGACCCGTTTTGGACACGTGTCTGTTGCACTGCACAGAAACTTGATTTCACTTCCATTTTGCTTCAACCCAAGCCAATCAGTTCTGAACTAAACAAATGGAGGTAGGAACTAAAACTTGAGAGCTGGAGAGACCAGTACTGTACGACTAAGCCGAAAAACTGAATTCAGTTAAGCAAGACTCCCTTTTCCTACTAAAATGTGAAACACACGATAGGATTAATAAAATTTCTTTGCTGATTCGGTCTGTGAGTGCGATGCAGGTCCAGGGACAGGATCTAGCTAATAAATAACATGAACTGAAATAAAAGAAGTGCACCACAAACACTTCCCTATTTAAAGTATCAGGCCTTGTTTTACTCAAAACACTTACATATCAGGATGGGAACATAAAAATGCAATTTTTGCTTAAAGTCTTTATAGACAATAGAAAAAGGTTAATTTCTATTTGTGAGGAACTAGATGGCTATAGATTATAAATTGTTTGTGTGTCTATTTTATATTGTAGGACTTTCTTAATACGGTATACTACAGTACGTGTGTGTCAGTACCTTAGCGGTGGGCTGTGTGGGGGGCAGAGTCATGAGGGGGGGAGGAGGAGGAGGAGGAGGAGGTGGTCCAGGTTTACTGAGCATCATGTGAGGAGAGCCGGAAAACCTGGAGTCCGGGGTGTCAGGAGAAGAGGGCGAGTAGGCGGACTGGGATACAGCCGGGACCTGCTGAGCTGCACTCAGACCGCCTCCTGAGAGAGAGAGAGAGAGAGAGAGAGAGAGAGAGAGAGACAGAGACAGAGACAGAAACAGAAGCACAGCGCCAGTAAGAAAGAGAGAGAGGGCAAGACAGACAGACAGACAGACAGAGTGAGTTAGGGAGGGAGAGATAAACAGACAGAGAGAGAAACAGAGTGCAAAACAGAGAGGGAGAGAGAGAGAGAAAGACAGAAACAGACACAGCACAAGTAAGAAAGAGAGAGAGGGCAAGACAGACAGAGAGAGAGACAGAGAGTCAAACAGAGATTCAGAAGCAGAGAAAGACACATAGAGAGAGAGAGAGAAGACAGAAGGAGAGAGGGAGATAGAGAGAGAGATGATGATGTTCATCATTAGCTAAGCAACACACTAATTTAAGGGTGCAAGACGTGTAAAGCTCCCTAGTGGCATAAACGTGTTTTATCCGACCACAACCAGTGTAAAAGACACAAACAGCAGAAACACAGTGTGTGAAGTGTGATAGAGTCAACATAATAATACCCTGATAATACACTAATAATACATTAATAACACATCAATAACACAATAATAATACACTGATGATACCGTAATAACGGCTCTGACATCATCTGTGAGGTCATCAAACAAAGACATCATATCATTCGGTGCTAAATGACAGGAGAGAATACTGGTCTTGCACGTCTCACATGCCTAATCCATTTACTATCCAATTAGCTACCATGGGAGAGTCACACAGTGCCCAAGTTTAATTCAAATAATTTTTTAAAAAATGCCGGAAGTGTTGACTGATTCTACCCAAATATCGAAGACACATCGACTGCTGACTTAAAAATGAAACCCATAATTCTCATTTCTTTCAAGTGTACATGCTGTCTGATTTATTAAAAAAAAAAAAAAAAAAAAAAAAAAAGGTGAGAAATGGATAACAGTCTGCTGAATAGATGATTTGATACAAGCTCCTAACACTCAACAGACGTTTATTCTGAATTTCATCAGGAGGAGGTAGTGGTGGGAGATATGGTGAGACATTTTACGATGCACAATACGATTCGCAGTATTCAGGTTTGCTACCAAAGCTAGAAAAGTAACTCCATAATCGCTATATCGTCCATTCCATGCTACCTAGCTAGCAATAATCTCCTGTGGCAAATCTAGGTAGCTATTTTAGAATAGTCAATAAATAAACGTTCAAAACAAATGTTGGCCAAATGTCTTGTAAACAAAAAGGGTAACTATTTGTTCTTTTGTGGTCTGAAATGAACGACTGTCATTGGCTATAACGTTTCATTTAGTGAACGCACCACCTTCAGTTTACTAATAACAGCCCTCGGGCCCCGCCCATACGTAGCCGTGATAAACGAAGTCCTGGCACTCTTATAAATCACGACCCCACAATGGGTATGCGCAAGTTGATGCTGTGACTTCGACGTTTTTCAAAACTCAGAGCTCGGAGTGCCATCATTTTTGACCTTCATGTATTCGAGGCACAAGGTGGGGTAAAAAACATGGACGCCTCCATATTCAAATTCTGTTAACAGCAAGCTGCGTTGAAGAGGCATTTCTTTGGCTTTTTTGCTGGTTGGATATTGAGAATTAGGTTATGACCTCTAGTTGAATGCAGCAATACATCCTTTTTTTAGAAAGCAGAATAAGATTTTTTTTCACCTTGAAGGAGCATTTTTGAAATCTTCATTTTCAGTGACTCAGAATGCACAGGAAAAAAAAAAACGTTTCAGAAATATTCATATCCACATGGACCGTCAGGTTACTCCCAGAAGCAAATCGTTACTGCTAAACTAATTTTTTTCACATTTCTTTCACAAATTTGTTCTTATACAGTACCTTTAGAACGATTGTTCTTTTAAGGAATATAAATACAGGTATTGACAGACACACACTCGTGCGCTCACCTCTTCCCCGCCGGGATTTGGCAGTCTTGATTGCTCGACCCCTGGGTGCAGGAGGGGGCAACTCGATCTCCTCCTGGGGCATCTGAGCCACCTTCTGCAGAAAAACCTTCTCCAGAGACTGGGCCATCAGCACGATGTCATCAGTGGGCTACATCACAAATCACACTGTATTACTTCCTCTTGTACTTTTCTAAAACAATTCTGTTCTGCTAGGGTCATAATTGGAGAGAAGGAAGCTACACGGAAACACAAAGTCCATGAATAATTAACCAGTGCTGCATTGGGAAAAAAACAATGAGTAACCACCAGAGAACGGCTCCATGGTAACCCCTGGAGGGTTTCTCATTTGTGTGTGTGCGCGCGCTCACCTTGTTGTAGATGTAGCAGTTGGTGAACATGGTGTTGAAGTCCTGGATGCACTCGCTGGCGCTGCGGTAGTAGTTGTTCTCCAGCCGTTTCTTGATGGTGCCCATGTCCATGGGCTGCTTGATGATCTTGTGGTAGTCCTAAGACAGAAACCACGCCGTTACAGAAACAGTTCACAGCTCATAAACTCCTGTAATACCCAGATATAATCGATCAGCGAAGACTTTTGTCGAATCTTTGATGTACGACGTAATAAAAGTCTCAGTTAAAATCTTAACAGAAACATGGCTGCTATTTCTCAGAACAGATACATAGTTTAATGTTGTTCTTCTGATACAGTAACAATAACATACAGCTCACGTGATGCAAACACTGTAGCCATAGTGTCACTGAAGATCACATTTTCACCAGCATTTATGTCCTCCATGATTGCTTTTCTTTTTTTACCCTCCAACTTGCGACCTGATTGGTCGGGAGGTTTAAAAGAACGCTTGACGTTACTAAATGCTTAGTCACAAACTGTAAAGACACATAGCTGCTAAAGTAAATACATTTTACGATAGGTAATAGAGACTTTAGAGCTTCTTTTAATTTAGACTCCTGTTACTAGGATTTGTTCATCATTTTTAGTCAGATACATTGACAAAATTTATTTTGTTACTTATATGTGGCTGCTCGTAATCTAGACAGTCCCACTCTCAAAATTCATTGTGTTTATCATTTCTTTCCCTTAAATTCGTTTTGTTTAATATTTAGGCCAGCCATTATTTTTGCACCAGGTCCAAACTCCAATACTTTTTTTTTTTAATCATTTCTGGACCAATTCCTCCCTCACAGGATTTATTTTTATTGTTATTTTAGGCCAGATCCACCCTCAAAGGCAGGGGTCTTCAATCTTATCCACAAAGGGCCGGTGTGACTGCAGGCTTTCACTCCAACCAAGCAGGAGCCACATTTCATTCCACTTCTCTAATCAGCTCATCTTGGTTTCCAATCAACTATCAAGTGAACGTCCTATTTGGCTGGAATGAAAGCCTGCAGTCACACTGGTCCTTTGTGGATAAGTTTGAATATCCCTACTCAAAGGCCTTATTTTTATTGATTTTGAGCCTGATTTGTCAGATAGTTGCCGCGTATTTGATCTGATGCTTTGTAGACAACAAAGTTTACACTTTTACATTTTTCCCCTTTGCTAGATATAATAGACTTTCGCTCACAGGCAGTGAAAGTGGAAGCCCTTTTTCTAGGATGGGGAAAAAACAAGCCATGACCTTTTGGGTGGAGAAAGTTTAATTTAGCAGAGACGTCAACACTGAAATTATAGAAAAATCACACAAAGCAACTCCTAAGTAATAATTAAAAAACAAAACAAAACAACCATACAGACAAAAGTCCCACCCACTTGTTTTCTCTTGGCTCAAAAGACCAAGACTCTTAAATTCACAGGTTAAATTCACCTAGATAAAGTTGGCGCAAAGTGAAAGTAACTGCTTCGCAACGCGTCTTTGCCATCTCTCGTCCATTCCCCTTCAGTGAATCATCCGTAAATGCTGACTAAACCCGTAATTTTTGGCACTTCTACATCCTGTTTTACGGGACGCTCATCACCCAGAATTTTTTTTTTGACTGCCATTTAATGTTATTTTTCTCCGATTCCTACAGCATTACATCCTGTGACCTTAAGAAGCAGACACTCACAGGCAGGTTGAGGCGGACGGCGTCCACGGGCTCGTGAAAAGGCCAGGCGAAGTGGTGACGCCACAGCGCCTTCGTCATCACCTTCTGGAGGTACTGCAGCTGGTTGGTGACGCGGCCCTGCCGGTTCGGGTCCTTCACTGGGAGGTGCTGCGAGGGCGGCGGCCCCGCTACAGGCGTGGGTGCGAGCGGCAGACCGGGGCCCTCAAAGCCCTCGTAGAGTAGAGAGGGCTTGCGGATGCGTTTGCCCGGGTTGGCTGCGCTTGACTCCATGGCACCCGTCAAGACAGACCTGCTGCCGAGAGAGATTATATGTTTTGGTTTGTATGTTTCTGGAGCATGAAAATTAGCATATGAGCCAATGTGTACAAAGCCTGGTGTCTGAGCTGTGTCACTTCCTCATACTGAATATAAAGTGAAGAAAGATAACAGAAAACACACTGTTAAACGTGATAACCTGAGCCATAAAGCTTCCTGTCAGAGAATTACAAACGAGTCAAGATGAAAAATGTCAAAGCATGATGTTCTGTCACATATGGTCAATTACCTGATTAAAGGTTGCACTGGATATAAAACCTGTCTTAAGTTTAAAAACAGAAAACAAAATATACATACATTATATATATATATATATATATATATATATATATATATATATATATATATATATCCTGGTAATGACAGTAGAGCTGCTCCGATAATAAAAGCAATTTCAAAGTCAAGCATCTACCACTTCTCCTTTAGTAATCTAGAAAATCTAAAACAGGAAAGTAGTACATACTGACATTGCAGTAGGTTTGTAGACTAAATGAGAGCCTTTTTTATTTAAAAAAAATACTGTCTAGAATAGCGCATAAGTGTGTAATTTGAGACTCAGCTCTAGTTTGCTCTGTCTCTTAGAGCTCTTTCACACCTATTAGTCCGGCTTCTGAGTCCGGTTGAGGAATCTGATACTTTGGATTCGTTTCGTTATTTGGTTTGGTTTGTTTTCTCACTGTATGTAATTAAACAAACCAGAAATACAGCGATGGAAAAAAAGGAAACAAAGAAAACACAAAGCCGGCTCTTGATGAACTTCTGGACAGTTATAGTTCAAAACTTTTTTGTGTCTCACATCCAGAGTTTATTTTCTGTTTTTGTTCACTGCTCCACATACTGAGAACATGCAGCATTCCCGCAGCACTACAGCTCTGTCCTTTGGCTCAGTTTAGCAGCTCACATCTGCAGTTAAAAATGTCGCTCACAACCCAAAACACACAAAACGGTTGGATCAGTTCGTACGATTGGGTCGAATCGCTTTCTCACTGCAATCAAACCGCGCTAGAGTTCAACTGGAAGCAGACACGTACATGTACGGCTGCCAACTTGTGCACACGTAGATAAAAACCAGATACAAGTATAACCCCAGCTGTATACAACTCAGATTAGAAACATTAAAATAATATGAATAAATGAATAAATGGAAAGCAGCATGACATACATTTCAGCATAATTGCATGCAAATTATACTTAAATGCAGTGTTAACTAAATTCTTCTTTATTTCATTAATACTGAGTGACTTATTACTTTTTTTTTTTCAGAGAAATCCACAGGCACAGAAGTGTAAAGCATAAAATAGGACTTGTGGCCTGAAACACTGGATCCGTGCCCAAATTTTATTTGGACATTTGTCCAATCTAGTACATCAGTGGAAAGATATATGTTGCGCAAAGAATCTGTAATCAGATCAGGTTTTACTTTGTTCCCCCCAAGTGCCTGGATGTATTTTACAGCTTGAAGAACAGAAGCTGACCAACACCACAGATTTTGCATGTGAACACAGGACACAAATTGTGTTGTGTTGATACGTTTTGCATAACTCTGCAACAAAAGAATGTTTATAAAAATTACATATAGAATAGTAAATATGATTACACTAATATATATAGAGCTGGGTCCGAAAGTATTTGGACAGTCACGGAGTTTTTGTGATTTTGCCTTTATACACCACCACAATGGATCTGAATGAAGCAGATAAAAGGTCTGGAGTTGATATCAGGTATTGAGTTGGCATTTGGCAGCTATTCAACTGGAGCTACCAATATGAAGTCCAAGGAGATCTCAATGCACATGAAGGAGGCCATCATTAGGCTGTAAAAACAACATAAATCTATAAGAGAGATAGCAAAAACCTTAGGTGTGGCCAAATCAACAGTTGGGTACATTC
>CM075024.1:2889628-2925120 GCA_037576675.1 Pangasius sanitwongsei | reverse complement strand
ATTGTTTTATTTCAAATCCATTGTGGTGGCGTATAAAGGCAAAATCACAAAAACTCTGTCATTGTCCAAATACTTCCAGACCTGACATATATATATATATATATATATATATATATATATATATATATATATATCCTTAGTATGGCAGCGTTGATATCAAAAGTGCCAAAGTTGTTAACAAGAAAATTCTAGCAGAGAGAGAGGGAGAGAGAACCTTGAATTTTATGACAAAAACCCAGCATTTGTGAATGTTGGTGAACGAGAGCTCATTTTTGTTCCAGATGTGCTCTGAGAAAGAGTCAAATACATAATAACTAGTAGCTTAACTGGCCAAAGAAACGACAGTCCCGCCCACTCGTTTTCTATTGGCTCACAAAACCGAGACCCAGTTTAAAGCTGCGAAGCCAAATTATCGACCCCCAGAAACGTGTCTTCCATGTCCCACGCCCTTTCCCCTTCATGACATACATTGCGCTTGGTCTGGCTGCTGATTTATCAGAGAAATTAAAAGAACATAGGTTTTGGATGTCTCCCACATCACCATAGAAAGGGGTGAAGCATAAATTTTGGCACCTTTGATGTAGGATATAAAAGTTCTTCCTGATTTGTGGGAAGCCCTGGTTATTACGTAAAGTTAGTAAGTAAATTAGTCATTATGTACATCAAATAAGACCGAAACGTGTGAATTCACAGGTCAAAGTTCACCCAGATAACAATCCTGCTTCCTTACCCCTTCAGCAAATTTTGCTGATTTACCCAAGAAAACTATTTTAAAAAGGCGTACTTTTCAAATGTCTCCTATACTGTCACAGAAAGAAGTCAAGACATCATTAAAGCCAAAGCTAAACCGGAAATTTTCCACCTATGATTTAGGATATACCCTTAGTGTTTTTTTTTTTTTTTTTAAAGGATCTGTTTGTCTTTATCCTTGTCTTTGACTAAAATAGAAATTAAATCCACTTCTGGCACGTGACTCCTTCGCTGGCACCGCCCACCACTAATTTGTAAACATGCCAGACATTTATAAACATGTTTGTAAACAAATCAAACCACTACGTCATGTGACATTTTCTTACCAGGTATACGCGTAAGATATTAGCTTTCCATTGGCATACAGTATATTCAATATTATGTATTCAATATATTCTCACAAGCTCACGTGGTTTGCGCTTATTAAACACATAACAGAACACTGACTAGCTAGTTAACATGCTAATGTGTCAATTTATTAACAGATTAATCCGATGTCAGTGAAGATATTTATGTAACTAGTTAACTCAGTCATAACAGCTGTGTCAGTACTGCATGTTCAGATGGTGGCCGCATCCCAAATGGCTCCCTCCCTTGTCAAGTGCACTACGTAGAATGCAAATGCGATCATTTCGCACCCTTCGTAGGGCACGTATCAAGGGAGTAGGCAGTCGATTGGGATTGGGCCAATAACGCGGCTAAAAGCAAACAACATGCTGAAAACGACTTAAAGTCGACGTGGTTAAAATCGAAAATCGTTCATAAATATACAAAAAATTATTTATACTCGATGTGGTTTGACAAAAAGCTAAAAAAAATTTTTTTTGTTTACACACGACTGTATTTAAACCGATTTAATCACCTTAGTTACGTCGAAAAAAACATCCGCCCCAATCCTAAACTGCTCCATATTGTCCATAAAGACTTCATAAAGTGTTAATAGCTGTTATTTTACAGCCCTATGTAGTGCACTACGATCACATGGAGCCATTTGGGACTCAGCCACCACACAACCCCGAGCCGCTTCGTCCTTTTGTGTTCGGCAATAAATTACCACAGCTAACTGCTATCTGAAAAAACGGAAATATTTACCTGTCAATAGACGGGTTGACCGCCGCCTCCATGAGGATGAACCAGGTTTTTTTTTTTATTTTATTTGAGCGGTTTCGGTTTTTTTGTGTGCGAGCTCAGGTTTATTGTCATTCACCGCTAGAGTCCAAGAAGCAAATGGCGCCTTTCGGTTTCCGCCCTCGGAGGTTTTAAATAGCAGCCTCGCTTGGGCCTATCACGTCACAGTCCCGCCCACCAGCTCCAAATTCCATTGGCTGACATGAGTGCCAATCAAACAATGATCACGCCTGCTTACACAATGGCGGAAGTTCGTCAGTAGTCGTTACTCAACTCAGGGTTGCCATCTAGAGCTTACACTGCAAACAGAGCGCTTGGCTAACGTTAGCACTCGTGTCCCGTTTGGTTGATTTTGGCTAACATTTCATAACGTTCTGGTAACGTTCTCGTGGGAACTTTAAAACAACATTGTCTTCTGGTTATATGACAACTGACCAGGAATGTTTGCCAAAGGTTGCTTTTAGGCACTGTTCATTTTTACTAACTACAAACTAATGTTCCTGAAACGTTCCCATAACGTTCTTTCAGGGTCTCATTCCAGGATATTCGCCAAATAGGTATAAAAAAAATAAAAGATATTTTTGTAACTATACAATAATGTTCCTGAAACGTTCTCATAACATTCTTTGATTATCTCATACCAGGATATTCGCCAAATATTTTTGTAACTACAAACTAACGTCCCTGAAACGTTCCCATAACGTTCTTTCGTTGTTTCATACCAGGATGTTTGCCAAATAGGTATTTTTGTAACTACAAACTAATGTTCTGGGAAACATTCCCATAAAGTTCTTTCATGGTCTCATAACAGGAAGCTCTCCAAATAGGTGTATTTGGAACTACAAGCGTTCCCATAACGTTCTCTTACATAACATTCTTATCCTGTTTTATTAGATAGAAATGTAACAGGAATCTTATGACAAACAACCAGGTTTGTATCAATATATTAACAGGTTTATATAGGGATGGTTCAAAGATTGTTCTCTAAACCATCCCAGATTAATCCAAGGTTCCCATGAGGTCCAAATTATTTAAAGGTTATCAGAACGTTAGGGAAATGTTCTCTGAACTGTAATGTGAAAGTTATATTTTTGTAAAGAAAACTTTCCTGAAAAATCCAAACAGGAACTTAAAAAGTCTGCTTCCAGAACATCAGGAACCAAAAACAAACATTCTTCGAATGTTCTGGGAGCCAATAATTAATTGGGTATGTGTGTTTTTGTAATGCAGTTCCCATAATTTAATAATTAAACCTTTTCAAAGTAGCTAAAATACTTTAAAATTGTTTTATGGACATATAAGACAAGTCAGGACAAGTTCCAGTCAAAAAGCTACAAAACACATACCTCTCTAGTACTAACTACCGCATGCCTAGCATTTGTACCCACAGTCTCTGTTTTGTACCTTTGCACCTACTCTAAGTGGTATATAAAATAACTCAGGAAGCTCATTACATCTATTATATGTCCAGAGTTAATGCTGCTCTGTGTTTAGTGACACCATGATACCTGGGTAAAAATTACATACAGGAAAGAGCAAAAGAAACTGAAACTCACACCAGTCAGCATTGGTCTTCATATTTTTCTGCGATATTTTAATTGGTAGAGACTACAAAGTACAAAAAAAAAAAAATCACAATGTACAGTGATATTTCAGTGGCTTAAAAATGAAGAATTGGAAGTCTATTGTAAGTCGCTCTGGATAAGGGCGTCTGCCAAATGCCATAAATGTAAATGTAAGAAGAGTTGTAAGTGGAAATATTTTTAAAAATTTTTTTGATAATTTACAAGAATAATTTTCACTAGTTGTATGTTTATATCATGTGCTGGAGTCATGAGGAAAAACGATCTTTTGTACTATTTTCTTTATGGTTGTGATATTTACACCTAATTTAAAAATCCTATCATTTACATAGTACAAACACATAAAAACATAGGGAAAAAAAATCAGATGTAGAGAAAATATCAGGACACGATGACAACAAGGAGCGAGTTATATATAAGTTATAAGTTAAGATATACTCATATGAAGTACAATTAACTCTATAGTCACTTGATTCACCTCGCTGCACTATAAAACCCAAAAGGAAGCACAAAGAATTTATATTGTTGATTGAAAAAGTAAAGACCTTATAACAGACTATAAGCAATGTATATCATGCCCATAAAGCAATGCTTGAGCATTTATGAGCATCTTATGCCAGTATTCCCAAGATTACCAGAGAGAAGAGAGTCTTTTCTAACTTTCTTACCATATCCGAGGAAAATGTTGGTATTCCCGACTGGTTTTGTATTGTTCCCACTGTCGCTGTGCCTTTACGTTGTATAAATGACTTGTCGGCTACATGGAAGTTTGGTTAGTGGTCGATGCTAAGTGTTATAGCAGTGTTACTTTCGTTGTACGAAGCATTTTCTTAATAATTTACCAGCACATCTGAGTTAAATCATAAGCCTCCATTTTATTCCAATATACGCGATAAGACAGCCCTGCTCACTATTATGTGTTAATTACATACATATAACATGCATGTAATATGGTGGCGTTTTCTATAAGGAGACATTTATTTAACATTTATGGAAAAAGTCTCCAGTGTCAGCGCTTCAGTTAACAGTCGGATGTAAGTTTTTCACCAAGGGAAAGCATGTTGGATGTAGCATGTTGAAGTTTCTCAGTAACTAGCTGCATTTTATGTCCTATTATCTTCAAGATAAAACTGAGGGAATGACTGTTTATATTTGCTATAACATAAGCGATAACAGGAACAAACTTGTTTCATGGACGTTCCTCCACAATAAATGTAACTACAAACAGATACAAAGCATGATGTACACCGTAATCATTAGCAAGTTGCTGTGGTATGAGAGGAAACAAACACTTCTATAACATCTTTTATAGAAGAATATAACTTCTGCGCACCAGGTCGCATCCCACCACCCAGTCATTGATTATTTTCCTATAACAGCATAATCCCAAGTGTTTTACTCCTTATATATTTTCTGAATTTTTTCACCACATTCATAAAACCTATTGGCCCTGTGTGGTTACCTGCATGTTTATCAAATTTATACATTTAAAATTTATATGCTGAATTTATATATTTCTGTAAAGCTGCTTGGTGACAATGTCCATTGTTAAAAGTGCTATACAAATAAAATTGCTGTTCATCCACTTTACTGTTTTTCTAAAGGGATGGGCATTTATAACACGGTTATGAAACTTAATTTCCAGTGGAACTCAAACTAATCCTCAGTATAATAATATTTGCGCTATAACCTCTTACAGGAATACTTCATAAGGTATACATAACTGTTTAGATCCACATTCATAATTTGTATTTTTTAATTGTATTATTTGTATTTTGTTGAATAAAAATAATCATCTATATACAATTTTTTTATAAGTGTTGATCTAAACATCATGAATACCCTAAAAAATGTATATGCATGGATGCTATGAAGATGCTGTGTAGACACCCTTCATAAACATTTTATGTCATCTTGTGAATACTGGCATATTTATTCTATATTTCAAGGCCTATGCCTTCATGTGTTTGGCAGTTTTGTTTCCTACAGGCAGCAGTACACCATGCAACATATTATAATCAGTCTGCAATGAATCGTGCATTCTGAGGTGTAGGTGGATTATACAGTGTGTTAAATACACATCATTACTTCGTTGAGTTGGAGGTTTAGCTGTGGTCCTGAGCGTTACGATGGAAGCTGGTGTTCTGCAGCCGTAGAAACTCAGCGTACGGGCCATTCCTGTTCTGCAGCTCGTCATGGCTGCCCTGCTCCAGCACCTCTCCGCCCCTCAGGAACACCACGCTGTTGGCCATCTCCACGCCACTCATCTTGTTGGTAATGAGCAGCACGGAGCGTCCATTCGACCTCTTCAGCAGTGCCTGCTGCACCTGCAGGCAAAACAGTTCACTCTGTATTTAGTCCACTGGATTTCTGTGGTTAACTTCCAGCAACGGGAAATGTGCCGGGTCTGCACTATTAGCAGTTATTATAAGCCCCTTTTTCCAGACTGGTTTCTATCACTAGTTTTAATATATTTATATTTATATTTTATTTTATATACTTTTCCAGACTTTCCAAACCTGTGCAAGAACCCTACAGTCTCAATTCTTTTAAGTTGACAGTTTATGTCTGTTTAATTTTTATTACCAGTATTTATTATTTTATTTATGATTACAGAAATAAAAATTACCACCCTGCATTATGTCAAGTGTTACTTATTTTTCTAATTACATCATTTTAGTCTAAAATATATATTTAGTAAATCAATGAATTTTATTTGTATATTTGTTATTTTAGTTAACTTTTTATTTTATGATGTTGTTTTGTGTATTAATCCTATGTAATATACATGAAGTTGAAGTCCAGAAATGTTTATATAATATAATATAATATAATATAATATAATATAATAAGCTATTCATACTATTGTTGTTAAAATAATTAATTTAATATTATTATTATTAGTCTGCAATCATCCATATTAAGTCAAGGTGTCTAGACTTTTTTTTTTTTTTTTAATCATTTTTATTATTATTTTGAAGCTATTTTGACACCTATCACTGTAGTTTCATCTCCTGACACCTTGATTTACCACTTCGAGACATCTGAGGCATGGTATTAAGGCCTTTCCGAAGTCCTAGAGTTCAACCAAGTACTAAAAACAGCAATGAAACTACAGCAAGCTTAAGTAGAATATAGAGATGTATGTTACCACATGCTCGCTCTCAGCATCCAGTTCGCTCGTGAAATCATCCAGAATGAGGACCTGTGGATTCCGGATCAGGGCTCTCGCTATGGCTATTCGCTGCTTCTGACCTCCGGACACTTTACCTCCCTTTTCTCCGGCATCTAGCAAATACAGAGCGAGACACTAAGAACCAATAGCAATGTATAAATAATGACATCTGAATATTAGTATATACAGGTTTAATTGTATATCATGGCAAAAATCATTTCAAATGGTTATTTTACACTTGTATAGTTTATCCAGAAAAAAGTCTCCTCTGTGATAAAACTGTTACAGATCGAGATATGATTCCACTATTGGATAAAAATTAATAGAAATCTTCAGTAATGATTGTGACTATGCAAATATTAAGTCTGAGATTTTGTGTGACTGTGGCTTTCATTAACATAGCCAGTTCAATCAGGGGTCCAGTGAAGACAATATGGAGATGAAGTAATAATAAAAACTGATATTAAAATGAACCACTGAGTCCATCAAAATACAGTAAGATTGAAATTGGGCTGAAATTTCTCATCAGTGGAGAGGAAACAGGAAGCAGACAGTATAGTTTTAAGCATACTGAACTGATAAACATCTCATCCTCTTCCACTCACCTGTGTCGTAGCCGTCTGGAAAGTCACTGATGAATTTGTGAGCGTTGGCCAGTTTAGCAGCAGCGTACATCTCTTCATCAGTGGCGTCTGCTTTCCCGTATTTGATGTTCTCTCTGATGGAGCGGGCGAACAGTACGGGCTCCTGGGCAACCACACTGATCTGAAGAGCAGGAGACAAAACAACTAAGAAGAATGAAGAGCAATTACATTATACATCCTAAATAATTGCAAATGAATGGAAGGAATGGAACATACATTGGCTACAGTGCTCAAATCAGACTGTTATTGAATTTAAATTGAGTTATTTAGATATGGAGATATTTCGTGTAAAAAGATTTACTAGTTAGACAAGAGAAACTCAGACAGATGTGTTAAATACACCATAGTTTGGCTTTACACATATGATCAAGTGCTAAAATTGTGTTGTGTATTTAAAAAATAATAATAATGAAACCATGCACGCTATCACCTTCTCATGCAGATATTGATCCTTGTAGCTCTGCAGCGGCTGCTCGTCCAGTAAGATCTCTCCACCCTGGGGCTGGTAAAACCTCTCAAGCAGCCTGACTATGGTGCTTTTTCCGCTATCAGCTGGACCTACCAGAGCGGTAATCTCTCCCGGCTTCAGCTCCAGAGAAACACCCTAGACGAGTTGAAAAAATATTAGTCAAGGCCATGGGACATGGTCATACATCAGATGGAAAGACCATGTCAGATTCTCGATTCTGATTGGTCAGAAGGTGTTCATTATTTTTCTATAACAGCAGCTCTGACAGTAGTTCCAGCTGAAAGGCAAATCACAGGTTTATATTAATATGCTCTAATACATTCCTAAATATCATTTTTATAGTAACAGAGTATATAGGGAATTGTGTGAACACACCTCGTCATGTTACTGAGAAAAAACAACGCATAAACTCCTCTGTTACGAAGACTTTCTCATGTCTGAAAACTTATTTAAAGTTATAGCTTTACCACTGACTGTTACAAGACACTGACACCGGAGACTCTTTCCAAAACATGCACAGAAAACATCACCATATCAATAATTATATGTTTTTTTAATCTGCATATGTGAAAAGTTCCTGTGTATGAGCTATAGCAATGATAACATATTAGCACGAGTGCATTAATACAAACCTGTGGTGTGCAGCTGCACTACTCTCAGAGCTGCTGTTTATAGAAAATTAATTGACACCAATCTGACCAATCAGAATCGAGAATTGTATTGAGGAAAGAGATGACCATCGGTCCTAAGAGGGGTAAAGGAGGTGATACGTGAAGCAGGAGCTACTGAAATTGAAAGGAGAGGAACTAATATATCACTTATCACCTTTCACTTTCTAGGCCGTCTAGTATCTGCCTGTTTCACACCCTTTCACCTCCATGCCCTCATGTGCCCCCAGTGAGTTTCGTGATAGATGTGAACCATACAGAGAGACATTTAAATGCAGATGAAGCTCCTCAGATATCTGTTTTTCAGTACTCACTTTTAGAACATTCTCGCCTGGCCGCTTTGGATAAGCAAAAGTGACGTTGTTGAAGCGCACGTGACCCCTGAGTGCCTTGGGAGCTAAGGAACCTTCAGGAGGAATATCAGGCTTCCGGTCCACGTACTCAAAGATCTTCTCTGAGGCGCCGACGGCTTTTTTCACTCGAGGGTAATAGGACATCAGAGCCTGTGAAAATGGTTACAGAATAGTATGATGAGTTAAAACGCAATCTGACTACGTGAAATAAGAAAACAGTCCTGAAGTGTAACTCAACACCAGCTTTACCTCGATAGCATGACTGAACTGAAGCTCATAAAGCACGAAAGACACCAGATCACCACTAGTGACATCATTTCCTGCCACCAGCTGGCCTCCATAGTACAGGATGCTCACTTTCAAGGCCAGACTGGACATCTGATTGATAAGAAGGATTTTCAGACACATGTTATAAAAATTATGTGTATTACACAACAGTTTTATACAGTGTATAATTTTCTTTAAATGTAGTTTTATTTATTAAACCTTTATTTATCCAGGGTAGAGACCAAAATCTCTTTTACAAGCATTTTTACAAGCATAAATGTTAGTATTTTTTAAATGGTACCTTATTATATATTTTTTATTTAATATTTTGTTAAACCTGCCACCACACCCCCAATTTGCAGTAAGGTCTTTATTAGCAATATATAAAGCTATAAATTTATGGCCTGTTAAATCTTAAGAACTGAAGAGTAAAAAAACAGAAGGAAAGAAAAGGTAGAGAATGTAAAAAAATTTAAATAAACTGTAAAATAAAAGTGGAAAAAATGTAAAATAATTGAAAAAATGTAAAAAGGAAAGAAAACAGGAAAAAATATCATGCATGAGTACATCAACAAATAAAAAAAAACACAATTTGACACCAAAAAAGAACAAATGCTTGGAAGAAAAAAAGAAAAACTTTAAAAAATAAATAAATGTTTAGATTTGTCTGTAGGCCTTACACTGTTGGTCCAGGTTGATGCCGCATAACCAGCCGCTTCCACTTTGTTGAGCGAGTAGGTGTGCTCCAAGCACTTCTTGTATCTCTCCGACTCTCCGTCCTCGTTGGCGAAGCTTTTCACTGTCTTGATGGCGGAGAACGTCTCAGTGGCGACGCTGTTCGATTTGGCAAGAGACTCCTGCACTTTGACTGCATGTGTCTGGGAGAAAACCATCAACAATGATGAATGAAGTGACTCATAAAGTCACTGTGCACCAGAACAGTGACACATGCTAGTTCGCATCATCAGAGCTAGCATCTGATGGAGATGAGGAATAAAGCTGTTGTGAGTTAGTCTTAGCTAATGTTTTAGGCACTAAAAGGCAGATGTGATCTTCTGTTCCTCAAAATTTTACTTGCATAATTTAAGTCCATTGAAGAGTTTATACTTTTCTTCTAACTTGAGTGAAGAAGCTTTTGAAGCGGGGGATACGGGGGTTTTACTGTAGTTGCACTTCTACTTAAGAGAAGAATTTGAATATTTGTAACACCTCTGCTGAACTAGTTTTGTTTTGCAAAACAGAGATATCTAAAGAGATCACAAAAAAGCACCATTTTTGCTCTCTATACTGTTTGCTAATCAAAAGCAATCACTTCAGTCAGATAGCGCAGATTTCAGACCAACCTGGTAGAACCTTCCGGAGAACTCCGGGACGATCCAAATGACGGGAAGGCCGAGAATGGTGAAGATGGAAAGGCGCACGGAGAGGCGCATCATGGAGCTGTAGAGGAAGACTAAACGCATGGTGTACCACATGAGCAGGCTGAGCTCTTCACTCAGGGACTCGCTCATGTCGTTGGTGTCTTTGGTGATTCGGGACACAAGTTCACCTGAGGAGCAACACGAACACATGAGCACTCCCACTGTACGCTGAAACAAGGCTGATTTTACTGTTCTGATATAACGATATACCACGATATACAAAGGAAATCTGAAATACTTATATTGTTAACATTACAGTGTATTGCTAGGGCTGGGTGATATGACGATAAAATATCAATATCATGATAAATTATGTCACAGATTGCTTTTCTGAGATATCGTGGATATTGTGATATCTTTTTATTCCATTTTTAAACATGTTTTTTCATAATTACAAACTGGCTGGATGCAGTTGGTGTGATGTTAAAATTCTGTACTTAATTTTGTACTTAAAATTATATATATATAAAAAAAAGTAAATCTCTTATTCAGTATAAATGAATAAGAGATTTACTTTTAATAAAAATATTTTTTTTGGGTAAATTTTTTTTTTAATGTTATTTTTATATAAAAAATTTTAAATTTAAAATATATATTATGCATTTGTTTATTAAAAATGTATTAATAATGATTAATTTATAAATGAATAATTAATAAATGAAAATCATAGAAATGCCTTCACAAATCATGATGTGATATTTTGCCATAACGAGTCCTAATGAGTCACTTAACATCTACCAAGATAATAAATTTCCGAGATTTAAGACCTTAATTAGCTCAACTTAGACTTAACTGGAATGGCGTCCAAACTTTTGCACATGCCATAATTTTTACATTTTTTAATTTCATTTATTTTTTTAAGTTAATCAAATATAAAGTTAAGTGTTTAAAATAGCTTGTTGCAGACAAAAATCAACAAAATATATGATTTGGGGTGCCAAAATTTTTGCATACAACTGTATGCATGAAATAAAATTAAGTGAATTTTTTTTTTTTTGCTAAACTATTCCTTTCATAGCTCTAATACGCATGCATGTTTGTTACCTGAGGAAGCTTTATCGAAGAAGGCGATTTCCTGCTTCAGCACACACTCGAACACCTGACTCTGGATGGCGGTGTGTATGAGGCTCATGGTGGTGTTGTAGATGAGGTCACACACAAACTCAAACACGGCGCTGTGAGGAAAAACACAATGAGTAATGAGTCAGTGTGTAATAGAAATCGCACACATTATGAGAAAAAGAGATTCCAGCTTCCATTCTGAAGCAAAATGTGAGGCTTTAGCTTTTTAATCGCTTAAAAAACTGATGAAATGATCGAATATAACGTCAATGGCAGTAAAAACTAAACGACAGGTGCTAAACAGATGTTTGGTAAGTTCATAGTTTTACCTCATGACAGTCAGGATCGACATGATTTTGATGGCGTTAGCAAAAGCGTCAGGTTCGTCCTCCTTCAGTATCCAGTCGGTGATTTTACCCGTGTAATGCGGAATAGCCATCTCACCTGAGAATTGTATAAATTAGCTGATGTTAGTTAGCATAATACAGATAAATGGAATATTATCAATTATCAATTCTTAGATGACTTTTTTTATTCATGTGAATTTTTTTTACGTTGTATTACAGTTTTCCCACTACTGGCAATTAAATAAGGACAAAAAAATGTTCCAAAAAAATCTTCATTCTCCACTCTTACAGTTACTATAATGTTAGTGTTATCAACTGTAACATAAATCAATGTTGTGTGCCACAAGTGCCTCACTAGAGTGATCCAGAATGATCCGGCATTTTACGTAGATTTTATATTTTTGATTTAACTTGTGTCCATTTCCTTAATTTTAACAAAAAAATGTTAATGCGGTGTACATTGCGGTTTTACATATAAAAAGTCCAATGATCCAATCATTAATAATAAAAAAATAAACACTTCTGAGCTGTAAATTATGCATAATAGATGAAAATGATAACTTGTTTTATGGTTTAAAAACAGGAAGCAATCATATTGGAAAGTTATAATAGAGAGAGTGAAATGTATAACCATAAAACACACACACACAGTGGATGTATATATCTGTGTGTGGAGGTTATAGAGAAAATTCAAGGTCTGCTTAAAGAACGTGAAAGAAAACAAACACGAACAGTTTATAAAATCCCAGGGAATTTCCAACGCTCATTTAACATCACCACCACATCACCACCACCTCCTCCACCGCCGCTGTGAATAAGTGAAACCGAAAGCAACAGCAGTTACATTCTGCCTCGTTTTCCATTTCATTACAGACCAAAGTTTGTAACTCAATAACACACAGCAACATAAAACACAAGGTAGCAGTTTATTACCGAGAGAGGAAGCGACCACGAACAGGAGGACCGCCGTGAACCGACGCCGGTACGGCTTCACGTATCCCAGCAGCCTCTGCAGAGAGGCCTGGCCTTTCTCCTTGGGTTTTACCTTCGTCTTTGTGAGGATGGAGGGCACGTAGCGTTCCCACAGCAGCAGTGAGAGAGCCGAAACAGCGTAGCACTGAAGCAGCTAAAAGGAAAATAGAAACAGTTTACTATCTGTACCATGTGACAGATATCAGCATTCTAATTAAATATACATTAAATATCACAATACTTCACAATATTGTACACTTTCTCTAAAGTATACATTGTATGTTTTTTTACATGAAATAGTCACCATATTTACAGCAAATGTAAATGTGGTGGCAATATTTCATGTAAAAAAAAAAACATACAATGAATACTTTAGAAAAAGTGTATTGCGATTTAATTTGTCACAATATTAAAATTATATAATGTTAATCCATAGTGCTGTTGAATTCTCAATTCTGATTAGTCAGAATTTTCTATAGCAGTAGGTCTGATAACAGGTTTATATTAATGCACTCTTTATAATATATTATTGTTTCTATGGTAACAAGTTACACAGGGACTTGTATGGCAGACACATCACACAAACAGATTTAAAAAAAAAAAAGTCAATCGGTCTGTTAGGAGACGTTTATTTAGCATTTATTGAAGGAGTCTCCAGTGTCAGTGCTTTGAACAGTCAGAGGTAACGCTGCAACTTTTAGTTTTCTGACACAGGAAAGACTTCAGGACAGAGTTTATGCTTTGGTTTCCTCAGTAAAATGACAAGCAACATTGTGAACTTTCCACAACATTATATGTAACTATTAATGGATAAAAAGTACAACATGTCATTTTTTACATAAATATAAATCATGATTGTTGTCAAATTGCTGTAGCATAAGAGGAATAAAACACTTCAGGACGTGATGTTATAGGAAAATAATCAACCTTGGGGTGGTAACTGTAACTCCGCTTCATCACACCACCTTGTCATGGATTACTTTCCTGTAACAGCACACCCCCAAGTGGTTTATTACCTACATATTGCCCCAGCCCTTAGCTCTTAGCACTACATCAGTCTTACATTAGAGTCAAGGTTAGATAATATTATCATGAATAGTTAGTATCATAATTATTTGGATGAGATCATTTTTGATAAGATCGAACATCATAGACCTGTACAAACTGCCCCCACACCCAACCCCCAGCCTCACTCACCCCTTGCCTGGTGTGCCAGCCCCAGGTCAGCTCCAGTGTTGACCAGCCGAATGCCCACAGCAGTGAGACGTACACTGGATAGACCAAACTGTGCACAGCCATGGTCTGGACTCCATTATCGCTCTTCATCCACGCCGGGCTCGACGGGTAGAGAAAGGTGACGAAGAGAAGGATGGTGAACCTCAGCAGTCCTCCAATCCAGAGAGTGGTAAACGAATGAGGAATGAGCGGAGGTGAAAGCCGGGTCGCCCCGAACGTCGTCACCACGCACACATCCACACACAGGAGCAGGATGATGAACAGATACACCGCCATCTTGGCCTTCATTCCCAAATACACTGCAGAAATAAAAAGGGAATAGATAAGAACAGATTGCTAACAAAAAAAAAGCAGCCACGGTTACGTCAATAAAGAATACCTTTTTTAAAAATCCCCAATTTTCATATTTAGAATTTAAAATACAGGTTTAACCTGCTAGTTTATGTTTATGTATGTAGAGTATGTTTTGTTTATGTAAAAACTGTATTCCTTATATGTTTGAGTTCAGTATGTTAGTATGCAAGTATGTTGAAGCAAGAATATTAGCATGTAGGTCTGTTTAAGTTAATATGGTAGGACATGAGTATGTTGATGTTACTGCTTTGTGACAATGGCCATTGTTAAAAGCGCCATACAAATAAAATTGAATTGAAAATTGAATTGATGTAAGTAAGTTAGCATTAGTGTATTAGAATGTAGGTGTGTTTAGGTATGTAGACTCACCAAACTTATATACCAAACATATTTACCTCTATATACTAACATATTTATCTCAACATACTTACATACTAACATATTTACTTCAACATAATTACTAACATATTTACCTCAGCATATGTACATGCTAACATATTTACCTCAACATACTTACATGCTAACATATTTACCTCAACATAATTACTAACATATTTACCTCAACATACTTACATACTAACATGGCTACCTCAACATATGTACATGCTAACATATTTATCTCAATAACCATAATTAACCAGGTATGTTAATATGTTAGTATGTTAGTATGTTAGTATGATGAGACGAGCATGTTATCATTTTGCATGATGTTATCTGGCTCCCATAAGCTCTCATTATTTATAAGCTCCAGTTTGTATAAATTAAAACTTGAACATCAGACATGTCGTCTCTAATCAAATATCTCTGAGCAAAGCTGAATATTTTTGTATATCTGGAAATAACATCTGGATTTTTTTTTTTATAAGTGTTTATTTTTCTATAATTACTGCACAATAATAAATTATTACACGCGGGTGCTTTCACTTTCACTGCTTATTGCTTATTATTGTATACCACATTTCTAACACTATCTGTAGGAAATATGACTATAATCAGAACTTTTATAATCAAACTGCCTTTTTAAAATGTTATAATTAAAGTAAGAATAAAGCTTAAAATCATACTTACACCGTGAGACGCGTTTTACGGCGTTAATAATGTCTAGCAATGCCCTTGCTTAACTTCCTGTGCTCCCTTCGATCGCCAGGAATAAAAATAACAAAATAAAAAATACAGCTGAGGAGCTAAAATCGTTTTAGAAGCGATTTTGAGTGCAGAAAGATAAAGGTGTCTTATCTACACACACATCAAACACGAAATGAACAACGACAGAAAAAAAGATTTAAAAAAAAAAAAAAAAAAAAGTCCTTTTTAGGCCGAATCCTCAATCACCGCGTGCTCCCTAGGTAACGTCACTACAGATTATATAAAATAAAGGCATCTTGCGCTCGCGCTAGTGCACTACACATTCTGTAGAGGAGCCATTAGGGACCGAGCCTTAACCAACGTTGTAGGTGAAACCGAAAGTACCTGAAATGGGGAAAACCCACTGTAGTAAAGCATGAAAAGACACGAAACAAGACTTACATGAAGACTTACAGGAAGATTACATGTTCCAAAATGGTCGACTACCAAGCAAAAAGCATTAAAAAGGGCTCCAAAATGTGTCGTAACGCTGTAAACCGGTCCACAAAAATGCCTCAAATGCTTGACCAATCAGATAAGGCGCAGGAAAGAAAGGGCGCCATCTCGTGGCCCGCACGTGCAATGTGAGTTGGAAAACTAACGGCTGTCAGTGGTTGCCAGATTGCACGATTTTCCAAACTTGGCTGCCTTAAAATGGGGTCAAATTTAGGTTTTTAAAGTACAGCACTATACGGCCAAAAGTGTGTGGACACCTGACATCAAACCTTTTTCATATTATTATTATTATTATTATTATGGTAAGATCCCCTATGTAAAATATGCACATACACTCTGCATTTGATTGAGAAATTATTTTTGTTTTTATTCAAATAATGTTATGCAATCAATTTTCATTCAAAGAAATCGCAAAAGTAATATACAGCAGAGGGGGCATGGTCGAGCATCAGCGGTGGACAGAGAGGAGGCGAGTCAAACCGGCAGGTGACGCATGATGATACTCACCTGTGTCTTATTACCTTATTACTTACTTACTTGCCTTACTTATTTGTGTCTCTTTGTGCATTCAGTAACTGCTGTAACCAGAGAGAAAGAGTGTGATATAGTTGGTGGAGCTTGCGAGACACGCACACACACACATGCCGTGAAGTGTGAACTTGAACTTGATGGAGTGAAAGCTGCGAGTCAGGGACGGACCCGTTTCGGTTGAGTTGTTTTGGGTTTGTTGAGTATTTGAAAGTGCGCTGAAAAGCATGGACTGAATAAACACGAGCCCGGAGCTCAGCAAAAATTCCACCTGTCTCCTGAGTCTTCCTCCACACCCTCACACACCAGAGTTCTACACTGACCTATTAAGAAGATCGACCAGTGGCTGTCTTTGATCGACTGGCCGATTGCGTTCGATGTAATGAGCACCCCCAGTGTAGTGTGTCTTTGTATGCTGTAGCATTACAATTTCCCTTCCATGGAACTAAGAGGCCCAAACCTGTCCCAGCATGACAATGCCCCTGTGCACAAAGCGAGCTCCATGAAGACATGGTTTGCACAGAGCCCTGACCTCAACCCCACTGAACACCTTTGGGATGAACTGGAACTGTAGCCTCCTCGCCCGACATCAGTGCCTGACCTCACTAATGCTCTCGTAGCTGAATGAACACAAATCCCCACAGCCACGCTCCAAAATCTAGTGGAAAGCCTTCCCAGAAGAATGGAGGCTATTATAACAGCAAAGAAACTGGGGGACTAAATGTGGAATGTGATGTTCATAAAGCTTATGGGTGTGATGGTCAGGTGTTCACAAACTTTTGGCCTATAGTGTAGCCTAATATCACCAACATTAGCTAACGTAGCTAGCCAGCTACCGCACAGAATCGCTTCCTCTGACGTACTCTTTGACAATTTACTATATATGAGGTGGCCCTGAAAAACCTGTCAGAAGTCACTGGGTTCTGCAAAACAATCAGAAATAATGAAGGTTTTGGTTTTAAACCAGAATTATTTTTGTCAGTAACATACAGTGATATCCTTATTTTTAGAAAACATAATTATATTTTGCCAAAATGACATGGGATTTTTTTTTTAAAGCTAACTTTAAGCTAACCTTGGCTTCCATCGTTGTGTAAGGATCCAGCATAACAAATGTAGTGGTAATAAACGGTCAGACTGCTTTTCTCATGATTTGATTAAGTTGCTGGGTAGTTATATGCCATAGCAAAACAGACGATTCAATTCAGTTTGTAATCAGATACCAGCTGTCAATCAAATTAAAGAAGAGTGCTTATATACTGTACGATTGAGCAAAGCTTTGAAAATGTTTATGAAAAATCACTAATATTAGCAAGCTAGTTGGCTTAGCACATAGGATCTGTGGATAAAAGTTTATTCATGCTTCTAATATAATCTAATCATAATGTAATCTCAGGCCACAGAAATGGTCCACAGAAATGATTTAGTGTCATCACAAACTGAGCTCATACTGTACACTCACCCAACCATTTTATGTATTGCGCTGCTGCCACATGACTTTATGACTGGATAACTGTAAAAAAGCGTACAGTTGTTCCTATTAAAGTGGGCAATGAGTGTATGTATTGCTTGCTAAATTAGTTTTATCCAGAAGTATAGAGAAAGTCAGTTTTAAATGAGACAATTGTGCAGTAGTAACAAATTTTACACAAAAACAAATCTATAGGCCTATAATCTGTAGAAATCTATATAAGCTGTGCAAAAGGATTTAGCCTTTTAAATACTACTTTTTATTTTATGGGTACTTATACAGTAAGGAAAAATATGTATTGTAGATAAACCAAACAAAACTGTGGAATTGTAATACTTTTCCCCCCACATTTTGTGTTTCACTGTCTAGGGCTGAGAAATGTTGGCCAATTTGGATGTGGATGTGGTTTACTGTGGATGTGTGGATAACAAACTTTTGTAGACTTCCTGAAATACAAATCTTTTATACAAAGTCAGATTCCAGCAGTAAAAAAAAACACATTCAGGTCTGCAACCTAGCCACAATACACACACACACACACATACTCTCACACTCCTATTCTTTTCCACACAGTGGCAGGAAGTAGTCCAGATATCTGCAGAAAAAGAATGAGAGAATAAATCAAGGAGGCGTGGACTTAACGGTTCACACGGCTCGGGGTATTTTTAAATGGGGTCTAAGAGGGGAGACCCAAAGATTCAAAAAGGTTCACAGACTTGTCACTGAAGGAAAAGTTCTGCACAGAGAGAGGGATTGCTTGTGATTGGCATTTCAGAGAACCGGTGTGTGTAAAATAGTCAGAAAGAAGAAAGAGAAGAACAATTCGGGGCTGAACATTTACTATGGTCCTGGTGGAGGGTCTGATCTTCATGCTATGGCCCCTCAGCAGTTTATGTCATGGTGAGTCCAGATCAGCTTGACGGACAGATGGATGGATGGATGGAAGGAAGGATAGATGAATAAATAGACAGAGGAATATGATGGATGGATGGATGAACAAGTGCATGTACTGTACAGTACTGTGTAAAAGTCTTAGGCACATGCAAAGAAATGCTGTAGGGCAAAGATGCCTTCAAAAATGACGAAATTAAATGTTTCTACATTATAAAAAAATACTATAAAGAGCAGTAAACAGTAATAAATGAAGCAAAGTCAATATTTGGTGTGATGTCCCTTTGCTTTAAAAAAAAAAAAAGAGTAGTCTCAGGTATAATGTGTGCAGTTTTTAAGGAAATGAGCTGTACGTTTTACTGAGCATCTTGCAGAAGCAGCTACAGTACTGCTTTCTGTACTGACATACAAAATGTTTTCTGTAACATTTAATTTTATGTTGGAAAACTAATGTTCAGAAATCTAAAATGTTTTTTGTACTGACTCGGTAATGTATAAGTCATAAAATAAAAATCTATAAAAAGTTTGTACTGAAAAAAATAATAATAAGGTGCCTAAGACTTCTGCACAGTACTGTGTGTATGTATGGATGTATAATTGGAAGAGATAAAAATAGGATAGCTGAATAAACAGATCAGTAGATGAATGAGTAAGACAGAGGGATAGATGCATGGATGAATAGATGAACAGAAGAATGGATGAAAGCGCAGATGCATGGATAAATGAATATAACAATGAAATGGACAGATGCAGAAAAAGACTGATGCATGAATGATGGATGAATGTATAGATCCCTCTATGGATGGATGTGTGATAAATATACAGAAGAACAGGATGGATGAATGACAAGATGGATGATAGATGGACAAATGAATAGAAAGAAGGATGCATCAACAGATACAGGGATGGATGGGGATATACGAATGAAATGAATGGTGGATGGAATGAACATGAAACGGATAGAGGAAATGATGAATTGATGGATGGGTGGATAGATGAATTGATGAATGCTTGTTGTGGCCTCCTTCTTTATGAGCTCCTAATTCTGCTCCTTAATACTCTTTAATTATTGACAACCTATGTCAATGTACATTTTGATTTTGAAAACAATTAAAAGCACTGTATAACCTGACAAATAGTCTGTTTTCTGAAATATGACCATTTGTATATCAATTTATTTGATTTGAATTTAGGTTAGCCATTTGTAATAGTTTAGAGCACTTTTAATTCATGAATCCCACAGCAGACCCTCCACTGATCAGTGCTTGAACCCAACCAGCTTGTACTCGAGACCCACATCCTAGTTAAAAATCTCTTGTGCAGTCTTTAAAAACTAACCCCAAAAATGTGGTTTTAAAATAATTTCATTTTGAAGCATCTGTATGAACCCAGGCAATTTAATTTAAATTTTTTTTTATTATAAAATACAAAGTGTACAAAACAGCTGATTTAATTTGACAGTCTTTGTCATTTTGCTTTGGAAAATATCATTACCTTGTAGCCTAGTTCAAAATGCATGCATCATTAAACAGAGTTCTTGACATTGACATTTTATACAAATTCACTTGAAAGTGCTTTAATTGAATGATTTTGAATGATTAGTGTTTTGTTATTTGTAATCTGCAGTAGAAAAGTCCTGGTTTTTCGTTGTTGTGGTCTGTAAAAGACTTGTCCGTTCATTGTCCTCCACACCTGTTAGCCTATTGTTCTTCTCCATTACGTTCATCATCACCACGGTGTTGCCCTTCAACCTTGACCCACTCCCACTCCACTCCATTTCCTGTTGCTGCACACCTCTTCCTGGTTCACCTTTCCTGTTTGTGTCAGAGACCGAGTTTCCTGTTTCCCCTCTGTCTCAGGCCAAGGACACGCCTTTCGGGCCTTTGTGGTGTTTGACCCTCTTTTTGAGCTACAGATTTTTGCTTAGATCTTCACTTCTGCTTCTGTTTTTACTGTTTGAACAGGGCAGAAAATAAAATGTTAATACATATATAATAGTAGTAGGGTTAATAGTTCTAGTAAACACTACAATTACTAGTAAGTAGTAATCATCGTAGCACCAGTAGTAGTAGTTATAATAATATTATATAGCAGAAGTACCAGTAGATAAAGTAGTAGTATTAATAGTACTTGTAACCTCAGTAGTAGTAGCATGAACAGCAGTAGTAGTATAGTAATGTTAGCTGTGGTAGTACCAGGAGTAGTAGTTATAGTAGTATTAGCTGTAATAGTATCAGGAATAGCAGGAGCAATGATTGTAGTATTAGTATTAGCTGTAGTCGTAGCAGAAGTAGCTATAAGTAAAATAGTAGTATTAGCAGAGTAGTACTATTAGTACTAATAACCACAATAGCAGTAGTAGTAGTGGTAGTAGTACAAGCAGTAGTTGCAGATATGGTAATAGCAGGAGTAGTAATTATAGTAATATTAGCAGTAGTAGTAGTTATAGTAATGTTAACTGTAGTAGTAGCGGGAGTAGTAGTTATAATAATATGAGCTGCAGGAGTAGCAGAAGTAGTTGTAATATTTGCTGTAGGAGTAGGTGTAGTAATTAGTAGTATTCATTGATAAAGTCAGCTATATTTTGTTTAGTTGATTTCCCTTCGCTTTGCTCTCTTTAAAGCATCACCAGGAGATCCATGGAGCAGCTGTCCAGCAGATAAAATGTGCAAAGTCAAGTTTGCGAATGGCGTGTGTGATAAGGAATGCTCTGGCTCCCAATGCCTGAAAGATGGCTTCGACTGCCTTAAGCCCAAAGAATCCTGCAAGTAATAATCTGATTGTGTCTGTACATCAAAAATATTCTTACTGGTCTGTTTGTATATAGATCCAAAAGTCTGGATCCAAGACCAAGAATTGTTATTTCATCTATTATGCAATAACCCAAAAAAAAAAAAAAAGTTTAGCCTAAGGAGAGAGAAGTCTGGACTGGCCTTCTCAGCCTGTTGCTACCAGGAGAAGTGTAAGGAAAGTAAACAAAGGAATAAAAGAACAAATCGACCAAAAATGAAATTACGTAGAATAAAAAAGGTCTTGGAAGTGGACTTTTGAACTCAAATGCACATACACATAGAATTAGCTAAACTAAAAATTTTGATGTCTCTTTTCTTACAGTTCCGGTTACATTCAGTACTGCCGTGACCACTTCGACAACACGCACTGCGAGAAGGGCTGCAACACTGCCCCCTGTGGGTGGGATGGTTCAGACTGTATAAAAAACTATAAAAACCAGCATCCCAACTGGGCCAAAGGAGTGCTCATTCTGCACACAGCAATTCCCTTCCAGAAAGCACCGCTGCAGAACAGTTCGTTACTTTGGGCTCTCAGCATCCTGCTCCAGACCAGCGTCAAACTGAGAGGGGTGGTGCCACTCCAGCCCAGTGCTGATTTCTTCGCTATGGATTCACAGCAGCTGATTGATCTGCACCAGCAAGCACCTAACTACAAGAGCAACAGGTAACCGCATTATTTTCTTGCATGTGATGTTATGAGTGTGATTCTATAGGTAGATAGCGGTAGGTCTGTAGTTAAGGTACAATGATAGTGTTTGTTCAAATCCCTCAAATGCCCTTATTAGGTTCTTGGGTCCCCAACTATTCTAGGGCCTTGACCTCTCACCCTTCAAGATGGATTAAAAAAAAATTGCATGGTCCATTAATTCTGGTAATGGTGGCTCAGCAATTTAAGCAATAATTCAGCAAAAAATTCAGCTTCCTTATGCCATATATAGTAGATCAGGGAAGACAGCAAAATTTGGTGCTGACATAACTAAATCCATCATGACACTTATATCATCACATGCTTGCCTTGTGGGAGGTGTGGTCTGAATTTTGAAAGTGTTCTTGTATGTTGAAAGTGATTTGGATATAAGATTCTTAATTCTTCTAAGCTTCCTCTACTGTCTGAGACTTAATATTGAGCTTTCCATTTAGTTTTCTAGCTTATGCTTATATTCAAAGCAAATTACAATCCAAGCAGCACAATCCAGTCCAAGCACTGAGCAATTGAGGGTCGAGGCCTGACTTATGTTTCCATTTCAACAGGCTTCGGACCGAAGGGTCTTGGTGAAGGTCCCAGAAGTAACTCTCTGAAAGTCCTGAACCTTAATTGCTAAGCTACAATTTGTTAACATCATCAAGACAGCAGAAAGGAATGATATACAAATTACCCCTTAAGGAACTGTTACAAATTAACATCAGCATTAACAAGTGGATGATAAAGTCATTCAGTCAACTGGTAACTTCAATCCATCTGTCCGTTCTGTTTTAATACAGGTCGTTATTGTTCCTTCAAGTGGATAACAGGCCATGCTCCCAGCTACCATTCTCTTGTTTTCCCTATGCATCGGAGGCAGCAGATTTCCTGAATGCTGTGCTGGAGTTGAACTGTGCCCCAGCCCACATCAAGCCCGAGATCCAGGCACTCATCAGCATCCGGGGCATTAATAAGGAGATCACAGAGAGAGAATCTCCCAAGGAGCACCCTGATGGTATATTCAACCATTCAAGATATCTAAAGTTCTCACTTTCTATTTTTCATTTTTCAGCCTTGTTTCATTTGCATTTTCAAAAATATATCACAACACAGCCACGTAAGAATATTATACTAGTGATTATACCATAGCAAATGGTGTGAAACCCTCAGGGCCATCATAGCCATTCCTTCTCTTTTTCTGTCTCTTCCATGCTTAATAATACAGGTTCTCCTGCATGGCTGTGGCCCGTGGTTGGCATTGCGGTGGGCATTGGGGTAGCACTGGCCATAGTTGCGCTGGCAGTGCTGGTATGGATCTGGAGAAGACGGCAGAGGAGAGAACAAGGAGACCGAGTGCATCACAGATCTACTGCAACTGACAACAATGGTGACAGTAAAGACTGGACACAGTGCTCCTCTGAACAGAACAAAAGGAACGGAAGGATAGCAAGGGCAAAGGACAGAAATGGCATGAAGAAAAAGAAGAAAGGGAAGGATCTGGGAAAGAAGCGCAGGGAACCACTCGGAGAGGATGCCATTCGGATGAGGTGAGGCTACTTTTCACCTTTATCAGTATCTTTGACTGGTATGGTAAGCAAACTACTTTCTTGGGCCCTTTGTTTCTCCTAATGTACAAACAAAAATTTTTAAAATGCAGTGTAGAGCTAGTGCTAAAGTTCATGAGAACATCTCCTTGTGTACCATGGACAAAAATAGCCTTTCCACCATCCTTCCAGTTCCCATCCTTACACACTGCTATTTACTCTGGTTATCTGTAACTATAATATATTTAGCCAACAAAACTCCTTTGATCTATCAGTCAAGCTGTGTGAGGAAACTGTGCTAATTTCTTCTGGACACATTATTACTGCAGGCCTCTTAAGAAGACCTTGGACATTGGCAGTGACACAGACATGACCCAGAGCTCCATGGAGGACATCAGCATGACAATCTGTGACCACAGATCTCCAGATCAGAAACATTTCAACATCAGTCACAAACAAGTGCCCATAAGTAAGATAGATACCTTGAGTTTATGATTGTTTCTCATGTAGGTACAAGTTTCCTTGTGATAACATTCTTCTTTTGATCATTTGCTATAATTATCAGGTCCACCAAGAAGGTGGGACAGGAACTCCATTCCTACACATCAGAGGACTCCAAGAAATGTGAGTGTTCATCATGCTCAAGTGTGATTAGAAATGGAAAAGCTTACGGGGAAGTAGATGGACTTAAATGGGCAATAAATGAGTAAGTGGGACCAAGAATGATGCATACAATTGTTTCCAGAAACGCTGGTGTCCTGTATTCTGGTTTAACATTGTATGTCATTTGAATTCGGAGTAATAAAATGCTGCCTCTTGAAGACAACTGTCCTCACACCTAACCGAGCATCAAAGATATGAAATAGTTGGCATAGTGAAATGGTCCAAGCATTCCATAGTGTGTTCTGAACTGACAAGGCTTTGCAAGAATTGGCTTATGGCCATGACCCTCTATGTGAAAAAAAAAGTACCTGGAGTGTTATAATACTAAGGATTGTCCATGGGTTTTTGATTACCTTCACATAATTGTAAAAGACCCTCATTAATACACAATTGGACCTTAAAGACAACTGATCAGCGGGTACCTTGCAAGAATATTTACATTGCTCCTTGTACTCTGTAAAATACATAATTTCTGAGAGGGCATCCCAGCCAAAGAATGAACCAAGCTATTAAAACGTGTCCTGATGATTTACATGTCACATAATGATCAGAATATTTACAAAGACTTGTTTAATTCTACCATTTCATTCAACAATTTCATAATGCATAATTAATTTTGGAGGTTTAACCTCAGCAAGAATAGTCATTACCCCACAGCTGGTCTTGTCATTTTGGTGTTTTTCACCACAGTCAGCCCCAGTGCAATGGTGTGGACCTGATGGGTCTGTGGTTCTGATCCGAGCTGTGAGGAGTGGCCTTGATCGAGTAGTGCTGGAGCTCCTCAGAGCTGGGGTGCCTGTCAACAACACCGACCACACCGGTAATCACCACTCTCCTTATTAACTCAGGTTCTGTCAAGTAACAGGACGATCATTTGTGGCCTTCAAAGACATATGAAGTTCTGTTTCCTATCTATCTAGCTCTTTATGCCAACCCTCAGTGGCATTATATTTTGTTTCATTCCTTATATGCTATATGGCCAAAAGTATGTGGGCATCTGACCATCACAACCACATGTGCTTGTTGAACATCCCTTTCCAAAACCATGGGCATTACTATGGATCTGGTCCCCTCTTTGCTGCTGTAACAGCCTCCACTCACCTTTCCAACGTGGCTGTGGGGATTTGTGCTCATTCAGCCACAAAAGCATTATTGAGGTCGAGCACTGGGGTTGAGGCCAGTGCTCTGTGCAGGCCACTCAAGTTCTTCCACACTAGCATTGGCAAACCATGTCTTTATGGACCTGTAATGCCCCTGTGCACAAAGTGAGGTCCATAAAGACATGGACCTCACTTTGTGCACAGGGGCATTGTCATGCTGGAAGAGGTTTTGGCCCCTACAGCATACAAAGACATTCTAAACAATTGTGTTTTTCCAACTTTGTGGCAATAGTTTGGGGAAGAACCACATATGGGTGTGATGGTCATGTGTCCACATACTTTTGGCCATATAGTGTATTTGGCTTTTAAAGCACCAGTCACGAGATCCTAAAACAATGGCACGGTAAAGGTCTACACAGAAGTGGCTTGATGGGTGGATGGGGAGTAACATGCATTTCTCTGATCTCCCCATTTCCTCCTCCTCTTCCTGTCCTTTCCTGTGCATCGCCCTTCTTAATCCTCCACGGGCTGTCAGAACGCCTAATTCCTGACGATGATCCTGAATAAAGTTAATGTGCTGTGGCATATTTAGTGTGGATACTTTTATAATAGCTTTTGTTGCTCTGCTTTGTCTCACTGAATGCCTTTTGCAAGCTGTTTGTCCTTATTCAGCCGGTACTGTTCACAACTACTTCCACTTTTTTCTATTGCCCTGTAGCCTCCTTACTTTGAGCATTTTTCCTTCTTAACACCCTAATACCACTGCACGCTTCTGTCTGCTTCTTTGTGTATGATGGAGCCTCTTCTTTCCTTTATTTCCCTCCTCTCTAAATCCACTCTCTCTGCCAGGGAGATCCGCCCTGCACTGGGCATGCTCAGTAAACCACCTCTCATTAGCGCGGACACTGATACGTTATGGCGCTGCTGTGGACATGCAGGATCACAAGGTAAAGTAACCTTTTTTTCAATACTATTAGACATACTTCAAGGCAGGTTTGGTTGCAGTTGAAATATTTGACATGTTCCATTTCCAGGGTGAGACAGCTCTGTTTCTCTCGGCTCTCCACGGCTGCTATGATACTGCCAGGTTCCTCCTCCTAAACGGTGCCAATCAGGAGCTGGCAGACTGCAGGGGGCGTAGGCCAATAGATGTGGCCCAGGAAGGATTCCATCATCAGATCCTCGAGCTTCTACTGGCCCACCGAGTCCACCAGAGCCCATTTCCTGTGGCCCCAGCTCCCGAGGTGCTGTGGGATGACCGTGCTTACGTGTATTCCCCATGGGTGGCATCACCTCCTTGTCTGCCAGGAAGGAGTTCTTCCTTTTCTGGGGTTGTAGGTCCCAGGGAGATGTCTTCACCCCAGCCAAGGTAAAGTTGACAGTTCAACTTGCTCACTTACAATCAATAAAAATGTACTTTATGGTCTTACCTGCTTTGTAGTGGAGATTCCACCCACCTCATATGATAAGTCACTTGGACAGTTGGACTTGCACAAGCGGCAAGTCCAAATGGGGCAACTTGTCTAAGGTTTCACCCTATCATCAGGAGATTGTGAATTTGCATTCTGATGATCTCACAGCCATCTGTTAGCACTGTCCTCCAAGCGTGTTCAGCTCTGCTATGATCTGTAAATTGAAAGGATGCCTTGGCTGGCTTTAAATGTCTTGAAGGAAGCACATGTTGGCATTCATGCTCCAAGACTGGTAGCTGTTATGGGGAGGACCTATATGATGGAGTGCAAATTACCAAGTAACTAAATTTGAAAAATTGGACAAAAAATGAAGAAAAGAGGGTGTGTATTATATCTTTAATTATAATTGTGCGTGTACTCAGTAAACTCTGATGTCTCTAGGATATTGATATACTCATCGTTAAAAGTTCTATAATTATATATATTTTTTGTCTTCTCCGCAGTGACTGGCAATTTGTGCCACCACAAAATTGGCGGCCAATGACAGCCCAATCCACAACAGCACTGGTCAGCCCCAGGGTCCTCAGCCGCCCATCGCGTCCAATCAGCACGCTTCAGGAAGTGACCTCAGAAGCTGAGGAAGAAGAAAGAGAAGCAGCACAGCAAGTCCCGAGAGCAATGACACCCCACTTTCTGTGTCCTCAGCCGGCACCTCGGCAGCGCTCATTCTCCTGCACACAGCCCGCAATGCAGCGCCGCCTCAGTGCCAACCAACCAGAGCCAGTTGTCAATGTCCTGCCAGAGAAACCACCTAATGAGCAAGTGGAAATAGTGGTTGTGCCCCACCCTAAGACAAGCTCCAGCCAATCAGAGAGCAGAAGTGCAGGGATGGTGTGTAACACAGACTCTGAGAGAGAGAGGAAAAAGAACTGCGAGGCAAAAGGTCAAAGCGAGGTGCTCAATACTGAGCCCACGTCAATACAGACTGTTATGTGACCATGATGGATTTAAGAAGGTCCAAAAGTCCAATTCCACTACCAAGCACTTTATTTTTTCACCTAGAACTAATACAAAATGTATAATATAAAAAATATATTATATACAATGGAGTAACCCTTTATTTTAGCAGTCTGTCAAATCCATGTATTCAATTAAAAAAAATCTAGATACGCTGAGTGCACTCATTTTACTTTGTTTTTTTTTCTTTTGTGAAACAAGTTTCATACTCATACTGCCTTCTGTGTTTTATGTCTAGGGTTCTCCAAGTATTTAAATATCAAGTAATTAATATTAGAAATTAATATTACACAATATTAGGCAAATATGTACCAATGTATTAAGTTATATCAAGTTTTATTGGAGATATTTGTTTTAAAATATTGAATCTAATTTTAAATTAAAAACAATTTGGATAATTTAATAGTACTTTTCCTAGTTTTATTAAAATTATATTTCGATCCAGGATGGCTTACGCTTACTTTTGAGTTATTGAACCAACGTTTATGAAATGAACCACTTCCTAAAGATGTACCTGACAATTTTAAACTATAAGTAACAACTATAACAATAATTGTTGAAAGAAGTTGATAATGTCTATCATCATGATGTCATAAAAAAGGATTAATAAAATTGCTTTTAGTGTTAGCCCTATTACTTTCATTATATGCAAGGAATAATATATTATTATTTAACAAACTATATTAGGTTTTGTAACTAATGTATTAAAGAGAAACTTCTGGTAGTGGACTCAGGCTTTTGTAGCCAGCTGTATGTATTATTATACAAAAAATAACATGACATGAAATAACATGAAAAAATTTTTTTTTTACCTTTATGAATCTAAAACTTGTAAAATAAACTGGAGACAATTTGTTCAACTGTCTAAAACATGTTCTCATCTCATGAACCCAAACATGGGATTAGTAGGTGAAGTAGTCGATCAGCCAAGACAATATGACAATATAAAGTTGATATTGTGATAAATGAAGTCATAATACACTTTGCGTATCATGGTATATTTTAATACCATTTTTTCATAACAATGACAAACTCTGAATGGAAGCAGTTGATTAGATGTTAAAACAATATACTGAATCTTTATCATTGTGAAATGACAAACGTTTATTACCTTAAAAAATTTTATTGCTGTTGACATTATACAGAATCAAAAGTTGTTGTTTTTTTTTTTAAGGTTTCTTACATAACTGTTTTTCTGGCAGTTTGTAAGCAAATAAATACCATGATACATATTGTATACCATAAAGTTGATACTCTTGTCAAATCGCCCATCCAAGCTTGACTTTTTCAGTCAAACTAACAAAGCAATATTTCAGCTGATCGACTACGCCTGGGGTATGAGGGAAATTTGTATAAATCTTGGCACCTACCCAGTGAATCCGAAGTGAAATGAGAGGTTGTGTGGCAGTGTAGCTGAATGTGTACACAGACAGTCTTTATTGTAAAAGAGGTAGAGAATACAGGTGTTTCACTGTACAGAGAAAGACAGCACTGTTGATATACGCATTCAAACCGTAAATAAAGACGGCAAACGCACCCCATTCAGAAAACAGGTAAAACAGGTACACACAGTGTAAAAAAAAAAAAAAAAAAAAAAAAAAAAAAAAGAGAGAGAAATACACACACGCAAAAAACAGAACAGAAGACAAAACGATCTTTGGATTATTCTCTATTGCCCCTTTTAGCCATGCCAATTCATCTCTATCTGAGCTCCAAAAGAAACAATATAGGGTTAGAATAGCAGTGATAACAGTAACAATAGTACTATAGTTATAAAGAAAAGCAGACTTAATGCAGCTTACAAAGTTTCCCCTCCTTCTTCAGAACCCAAATATTGCAGTAACAAGTAGTGGAAGTAGTGATGGGGGGGAAAAAAAACAAAAAAAAACAAAACAAAACTGTAAACCAAACATAAAAACAAACGGCTGAGTACATAAGCCTAAATAAAAGCCATTTCCTCCGTTTCTCTCGTGCACACACGTTCCAGATATTGACTTTTAAAAAATAAAAATAAAATAAAATACAAAAAAAAAAAAAAAAGGGCAAAACTAAAAACACTGCACTTTGGCAGAAGAGTGACCATCGTTCTTTCCATTTTCTCCTTTGTCCTCGTCTCTCGGACGCATCGGGGAACGGCGGCGGCCATCAGTCTGAATTGTCAGAGCCCTCGCTTCCAGCTGGAGAGGGAGGAGTGTTCTGTTCCTGCCAGGTCCCGTTAGTCTACACACACACACACACACACACACAAAGAGGTGACACAAATAATGTAAATAATCATATGAATATCCAGACCACAATTTGACATTAAAAAGTAGCAGTCCAGACTCTTCTGTTAAAGCTTCCCAGATAAATCCCAGCATCCAAAGACTAGATTTTTTTTCCATTTTATTAAGCATGCATATTCAGGCATATTTAATGACACACATCTTTATTTGCATAAATAAACATAAATCTATCAATCAACAAACAACTGACAAAGCGTAATTATGATATCTATTCTAACTATTACCATGGAGTTTCTTGCCTTAAAAACACTGATTATACAAACCACAGCAGCAGCAGCAAGGAGCATGTGCTGAACATTTTTTTGAGCTGTTCTGATAAAGTCTGTCTCATTAGGAAACCAGTTTAAGGGTCGTTATTTTAGACAGATGTTAAGGACCTGATGTGTCACATCACAGTAGTGGTAAAACAATTTTTTTAACAGAACTTACTTAAAATAAACAATGAGTAATTATGATGATATGGATATCTGGATTCAGCACATGCCGAGTGCACACTCTCAGATTAATGTTTTTATTATTTTTTTATTTATTTTTTATTATTAAAACATACCACCCTGTAAACCAGAGCAAACTAAAGGTTTGTGGGTCATTGAGCATGAGTCTGTGGACATAATAAGCAGATTGGCCTGTTCTGAATGAGTGTGGAAAGATCATGGGTGAAAAGCAGGACCCACGAGTCGGAGTCTAGACTCATTATTTAATACTGAGACTCAGCTTTTTAGTTGTCTGGCAAATACATACAAATCTAAAATGCACGCATTTCTGTTTTTCCAAACTCCTCGGGAACAATGTCTTTTATTCAAATGTAAAATTCACTTACGTTCCTAACAAAGTATTTTTTTTGTTACACCTCACATTAACACCACCAACAATTAACCAAAATATTAGGCTACTGTTGTACATGTTTCAATAATATAAAAATTTGACTAGCTGGATTATGTTCATAAAATAAATCCGTATAGATTTCATTGGAATCTATTTTACAGGTAAAGCGGTCTCTGGATGCCGAAGGTTTGACAACTGGCGCAGGGTTGCACATTAATTACACACAAAATGAGAAGCAACTGTTTGAAAGTGCCACTTTTCAAATGAAGTTTCGTTAGTATTTATATTAGTAATGTAGCTTGTATTCAATATTCAGTGCAGAAATCCTCAGATCACTGTGATATTAATTTAGCTATTTAATTTTAACATTTGTAGAACTATGACACACTTGTTCGACATTCTAGGTTAAACTTGTTCTAGGTTTATTTGGTGCTGGAAAGAGAATTCTGAACTAAGGATTATTTGTCATGGGAAAGTGGGAATGGTTTGAAATTACGCACGAGCATGTTGATGGAAAAGTGAAGTATACGTGAGGCGAGTTCCTGGTAGCTGGACCATTTCACCCTTCTGTATAGTGTAATCTTTCACGCAATCATTCAGAACAGCACCACACTGTGTCGCCTTTTTCTTTTTGAATCAGTGCGGGTTTTTATGATTGGCCGCGTATAAGCATGCGTGTGTAATGATCTCCTCACCCGGCTCTCTCTGGGACTATAGAGTCTTTCTGAAAAGCGCGAGTCCTACCAGAGAGAGAGAGGACAAGGAAGTTTAGGTGCGTCCACACACACAAACACAAACACACACAACAATTGTTATACTGTATATACACACACAAATTACAGCAATGACTGAACGTGCACGTGTCCATGCACCGGGGATGGCAGCATGCAGCGTGGGGCATTTACACAGGAGAAAGACGGTGAAAGGGTCTAACCTGAGCCCCCATGTGGTAGCCAGGCTGCTCTCCATTCACTGGAGGAACTCCAAGGAAGAGATCAGCTGACCCTGAGAGTGAGAAGGACCCTGAGCCTGGGAGAAGTGTGTATGTGTGTGTGTGTGTGCATGTGTGGGACAAAAGGTTATCTGTGAAAAACACATGCTCAATTTCCCTTGTACCCCCCCCCATTACAGTACATATTACAACCATGCCAATTTAATTCCTCTTCATTTATGCCAACATAATTACATTTGAACCTCATTATCTACTTAGGGATGAGTCACTTAATATTAAGTTACAGCTAGCATGGGCCAAGTAACATAATACCAAATCTGATTATGCTAATTAGTGCCAACTAGCTCTAATTTATTATTAACAATGCTCACCAATTAACAAATTTATTACAAGTTAAAAAAACAACCAAAAAAAAAAAAAAAAAAAAAAAAAAAAAAAACACAAAGCACACACTTCTGGCCTTACACCAAGATGTGTT
The DNA here is from genome assembly GCA_037576675.1 of Pangasius sanitwongsei. Classification (NCBI taxonomy): domain Eukaryota; kingdom Metazoa; phylum Chordata; class Actinopteri; order Siluriformes; family Pangasiidae; genus Pangasius; species Pangasius sanitwongsei. Next base: position 2,892,470 of record CM075024.1, on the reverse strand, counting down.
TGGTGTCCGAGGTTTGCTTCTTTAGCTTTGAACTAGAGCTTCATGGCTAATGTCACGAACATTTCTGGAAATCTGCGTCCAACCACGTCCAGTTCAGTGATGTGGTTTAGGACACCGTCTGGCTTACTGTCACCTATAAATATGAACATGTGCCTCAACGCTGTAACATTTTGACGACAGCCAGTTTGAATAATGAATGTTTTTTCCCCCCTTTCTGCACTTTCGGCACCGCCTCCTAAAGCTTGAAAGAGGAACTATGTCACATGTATACAATAGTTTAAGTTCAAATGTATATATAGGGACTATTTTGGGTATGCTGTAAAATTGTTTATTTGAAAATTACGTACAGATTGTGTAGCTTAAAGTAAGCGATAAAGCAGAACAACAGGGCATGCTGCTACAGGAAAATAATGAATATGATGGAGTGGCGTTACTGTCACCAATCCGCATGTATTTTATTTCTCTATATTACAGCAATTTCCCCAGGGATTACAATTTTATTAATTACAAAACGACATCATTTTTTAAAAAATGTTTATAGTTACGTTTAACACTGTAGAAAGCCCACAAATAAACGGTTATAAACAGTCATCCCCTCAGCATTCCTTTCTCCTTAAGTTAACAAGACGACAAAAAAAAGTATAAATAAATAAATAAATAAATAAACGAACGAACGAACGAAATTGTCATGTTACTGAGAAACTGCAAAAAGTGTAAACTCCTCTGTCCTGAAGACTTTCCCGTGGTGGAAAACTTAAAGTTACAGCTTTACTTCTGACTGTTGCAAAGCGCCGATACTGGAGACTCCTTCCATAAACGTTAAACAAACATTTACTTACAGAAAATTTCACTGTATCAACGATCAACAAAAATGTATTAGATCGAGCTGCTGCTGTAGGAAATTAAACATCACCTTCTGACCAATCAGAGTCAACACTGCTGTGGTATAATGATGTTTAAAGCATGTACTTGTGGAAAAGAGAGACAGACGTCCATCCATGACCCTGTTAACTACATGAGGCTAGAAGCTCCAGTGCAAAACTAAAGAAGCGAACACGTCTTGGCTTGATCTTTTGCTGAACTTGTCCTTTAACAGAACTGACCTCATTATCTTTAGACTTTAAAAATCACGTTTAAGGGTGTCTTCAGATAAATCCCCAGCGTTTGTGCTCTGTGCTCTCAACATACCGGTGGAGTTGGGGGTTTGGGGCGATCCCTCTCTCTGCGTCGCCCCCATGGCCGTCTTCATGGCGTAAAGGTTGGCCTCTTCCTGGAACTTGCTGATGTTTTTCTTGTAGCGGATCCTCTTATTGCCAAACCAGTTGGACACCTGTTACAAAAGGGAGCAGACGTGAAACCCAACGCCAGCAAAAATCAATCAATCTGCTGACGCAGAGAAGGAATGAGACATCTTATCTGCGTTTTATCTCTGTGCATAATAAACACAACAGCAGAATGATGAATAAACACATCAATAGTACCAATTTTCCACTTCAGTTTGTGTATAAAGAAAAAAAAAAGTGTGATGGAAAGAGATCGGTTATATCGTACTCCACTCTCACCATGGCTACATCTAAAACCAAATACATCATCAAAATACACTGTTGCTCACACACACTCATTTAGCAAAAGTATAACACATAAATGCTTTGTTGTATTACATTGCTTTGTTTGTTGTTCTGTTACTAAGAGAAGCTCAGCCCCGACTCACAGCTCTGTCTTCAACCACATCGTACATCAAGGCAGTTACCAAAGTTACCAGTTGTGGCTTTACCATTTAGTCATGCTGTTTAGAATACCATTTTTCAGTTTTAGCCCATGACTGTGTGGTTAACTGGTGCTCTTTTCATAAATCTTGGTGCTCCTTTCCTTAATTTTTAATACCTTGAGAATTTATTACACAAAAAGTGCTGAAAGCAGTTAACTAAAGCTTGTTGTTTCATTTCTGTTACCTGAGAGATGGTGATGCCACACTGTTTAGCGAGCTCCTCTTTGGCCTCCTCGCTGGGATAAGGGTTAGACAGGTGGGAGTAGAAGTACTCGTTCAGCACCTCCGTGGCCTGCTTGCTGAAGTTGCGTCTCTTGCGCCTGACAAAGACACGCCGCCAGTTCAACCATCACATCGCTAATTATGTAAATATTCCCCAGTAATAAACTGCAGTCAACTCATCAGCTTATCATCAAGTCCAAATGAGAGTGCAAATATTTATAAGTGCAAACATGGACACTGCACACAAACAAACACACACACACACACACACACACACACCTGGCATCCAGGAACCGGGAGCGGAGGATCATGACGGCCTCGCACGTGCTCTGTTTGAGCTGCGTCTGGATGGAGCTGAACTTACGGTGGATGATGGCCACCATGCGCTCGATCTCGCGTGGAGACACGGGCCGTGTACGCGACTGTTCACGTAGCAGGTTCATCACATGAGTTGTGAACTCGCTGCATGCCTGAAACACAAGTCCAGTATAGCGGTCTTGTACATACGATGTACTTCAATCAGACAGATTTTGCTCTGTGTCTTATATAGTGATATTTTCTGTAATGAAAAGTTTATTTAGCATTTTTTGGAAGGAGCCTCCAGAGTCAGCACTTTTCATTTTCCACCACGATAAAGTCTTCACTTTGCAGTTTATGATTTTTTTGGTAACACGACAAGCTACAATTTTTTTGTCTTATTAATGTCAAGACAGGAAAAAAAAAAAAAAAAAAAAAAAAAAAAAAAAAAAAAGAGGGTGATTGGGAAAAAAAAAAAACACAAACAATCCACAACATTAAAAGTAACTATAAAAGGATAAAAAGTGCAAATTATTGTTATTTAATAAATATAAA
>CM075024.1:2845523-2889528 GCA_037576675.1 Pangasius sanitwongsei | reverse complement strand
ACCCATTTTAAAAAAAAAAAATATTAATTTAAAAAAACTAAAAAAAAAAAAAAAAAAAAAAAAAAAAAAAAAAAAAAGAGGGTGATGAGGACTAACTCAACTCACAGACAATCCACAACATTAAAAGTAACTATAAAAGGATAAAAAGTGCAAAGTATTGTTCTTTAATAAATATAAAAAAATGTATTCATTGGCAAACTGCTGTCATAGAAGGGGAATCAAACACTCCAAGACATTCTGTTATCAGAAAATAATCAATGCTCGGGTAGTAACGGTAACTCCGCTTCTTTCTGTTATTGTTATTTTACATAACGGTCACGGCTCCCTTCATGCTGTGGAGCTGTCGTTTAAAAAGTTCTACCATATTTTAGTTCCACTAAAGGTTTAGGAACCTCTGCGAAAACTCAAACTCATTTTACAGATATTTTCATTTATATATATTAAAAAAAAAAAAAAAAACCCCACACAAAAAGGGTTTTTTTTTTTTGTCTATTTTTTTTAAACCTGTAGTCAACAATAATCTGAGTGATCAATTTCAGCTTTGCAAATCAAGATGACAGAGTACTGCATCTGATCTAGGATCAATACGGTCTCTAGCATCGCAGCTATTAGATGAAAGTTAATCTTTTTTCCGTGTGCATATTATTGACTGGAATGATTTCCATGCTCGCTTCTTCATACTCATGCTCAAAACCCATTGCCTGATCTGATGTCCTGAGAGGCTGCCTCTTTATACATCAGATCACACAATTGGTTTTGAGCATGAGTAGAATGAGTTATGAGAAACACTGCAGAGTATCTGTTTCCCTGCACGTGACTTATGAGGCCACATTCATCGAACGCAAAAATCCAGGAAGTACCAATGGAATATCCGAACAAATGAAACTGCGCTACTTTGGATTCATTGTCTTCTTTCATTTGTACCACTCACACTTGCCTGTTGAAGCTACTTCTTTGTCTTGTATAACTGTAGGCACAAGATTTGAGATTTATTTGGAGTCTTGTACAATAGCCTGAGCCTTAAACAAATTTAATTGTGTATTACGGAAGTGTCAATTATTGTGATATGATATGTATGCGATTTGCCACCATAATTCACAACATACTTCTCCTCCCCTTTCTTTTCGCAACAGGAAGGGTGGACTAATCGTACAAACAGGTTTAATAATATCTGGTTTCAGATCACGTTATGATTTGAATGTGCTAAACATAGCCCTTGTGACTGTGACTCTCTCTCTCTCTCTCTCTCTCTCCTCCCCCCTCCACTGACCTGCTCATATTTCTCCAGCTCGGTGTGGTAAATCGTGCGAATCTGGCTCAGCTTCTGTTTGTAGTCCGAGTGCTCCAATGAGCTGTCAGGAGACATACCGCCCGAGCTGGTTGCCGCAGAGACTGCCGCGGCGGCCCCGCCTCCTTTCTCCGGGCCGGCCACGCCCTCAGCCAGGAGCATGTTGTCCAGTCGGACGAGCTGCGGGTCCGGCGGCTCCTCCTCCTGCGTGTTTCGCATGGAAAGACCTGACAAGACCGTCAAAACCATCGTTTAGGTATATAGTCGTGTGAATGTTTCACAAACACATCGTATCGGTATCATACAGAATCTATACTACATCTTCACATCAGTGACCTCTAAGTCTATGTCACTACGCGCCCTTCGATTACAAACTACATCACAGTAGTAAATCCACAAAACCTAAGCTTTTAAGTGCTTTCAAAACAAGCCGAGTTTCATTACCACTTGGAAAAGTCAAACTGGTCAATAGCCATGAATTCATACAAATATAAAATTGTACTGGACAATTTAGAACAAGGTTGACCAAACTTTTGGGAAAACAACCCCAAACAGACGTGAATTTTCTGCAACCGTGAGTCACAATGTCAGTAACCTACATATGTGTAATGTAAACCAGTCTAGCGGGGCATGTTGCCCTGTTATAGGAAAATCCACACTGGTGTGGTGTTATACAGCCTGACGCAAAGCAGCCTGGTTTATACTTTGCGTGTGCATGCAGAAGCAGCGGTAATGTGAGTGCCATTGTTATTTACACACTCTCTGCGTATCTTATGTACAACCAGAAGATTTAAAAGCGACATTCCCTAGACGGAACGTCAGAGCCTAAACATCCCTGTCCGTCAGGTTTCCAAGTCGAACTTTTAAATGTTTAGCGATTTCATGCACAGCAATGTTAAACACACTGACAAGCTCCGTTTCTCTTTAAAACGTTCTGCTGTTATCATGCTTCTTGTCATGATCTGCATCTCAAATCAAAAACACTGGCCGCACATTCAAAAGCGTTTAATAACCTAGAAAATTCAGGTGAAAAACACAGCTTTCGGTAGGTTTCAACGCAACATGAGAGGTTTTTAAATTCAAACACCAACTGTAAGAGAAAACCGATTAGTATTAGTACTCAGTTATGGTCTGGAATGAGATGCAACGCTAGTTTGTTTGGCAGAGGTAGACGAACAGGGAAATTTTTCCTTTTTTTTTTGTGCAACCACGCTGGTGCAGTGTATCAGGATAGCGAAGAAGACTAAAACAGCACATATTAATTTAAACGTGGCTCGTCTGAATGTGACTCCCAATAACATTTCAAAGTATTAGCACACAAAACTCGTCTTCGTTGTTTCTAATATTAATTTGTAAAATAATCAAATGAAGCAAAAGAGGAGATTCTGAGTTTCTCTTGCAACCCCATTTGTAAATCAAGCTACCCCATGTGGGGTCATGACCCCTAGTTTTGGAACCCCTGATTTAGACTGCTGTGCAGTCTGATGTAGGAAAATAATCAACAACAGAATGGTGAACTGAAGCAGAGTTACTGTTACCACCAAGATGTTGATTTTTCTATAACGCGACATCATGAAGTCATTTAATCCTCTTACACCACAGCAACCTGCCAACTATTACAATTTTCAATTTATTACTGAACAACTTGTCGTGCTTTTTAGCCATTTAGAGTTACATTTCATGTTGAAGAACGTCTGCAAAAAAAAAAAAAAAAGTTGGTTCCTGATATCACTTACGTTATAGCAGCTATAAACAGTTGTTCTCTCTAAAGACTATCCTGTGGTGGGAAACTTGCTGACTGTTACAAAGCGCTGACACTGGAGACTCCTTCCATAACCGTTAAACATCTCCTTACAGAAAACTTCACCATACCAACAATTACACAGGTATTACAAGTCCATATGAATGCATCAGAGCGATCTGTGGTATAAGAGGAATAAAACACTTCATGACCTGAGGTGTGACTAACAATTAATCAGCTTTGGGGTGTTACCACTTACCCTGCATCATTACACCACTCTGTTGTTGATTATTTTCTTCTAACGGCTCATATTGAAGCGTTTTATTCCTTATAAAACCACTGCACTTTTATTATTTTACATAATGTTGTTTAGAAAGCTCTGGAACATTTTAGTTACTTTGGAGAAATCTTCAGAAACCTCTGTGAAAATAGTCCACAAGTCTTTCATCTCTTATAGCACAGCACAGTACTTTGTATTGTCCAATGTAAGCTCATTTTTCACTTACATAAGCGAAAAGATAGTGATTAACACAGTAATTAAGTTTATAAAACTTTTCTTTTTTTAATAATGCACTTTCAGTCAGCTCGCTGCTAACAGCAGCACAGATAGCTTAGCTACCAAAAGAAATACCAAAAACAACAACAACAAGCTCCTTTTACACGATAAAACGTTACAGCGAACACTCAAACAAATCCTAGGAGGTTTTACAGAAAATATAAGTTATTAGGTGGAGATAAATACAGGGAATAAATGTTAAAAATGACAAAAAGAGGTGTATCTGCTTTGCGCCATTAACCTCAGATTGTCGCTTTGTTCAACATGGCGTCGCTCGCCCCTCTCTCTCCCTCTCTCTCTCTCTGTGGCCTGCTTCCAAATTTACTATAAACTTTTAAATAAATTAGTTTCAGTACAAGAGTTTTGCGTTGTCTGAGTGCAGTATTTAGTGCACATAATTTAACTTACCGGTTTTCTCTTTAATTTCACAAAGCACGCTGAACAAAGCCGGTTTCATTCGGTGACAGTTCAAGGCATGTTTTCTGTGGGTTTAAATAAACAAACTGCATTAGCCAACCTCTAGCTATATTAGCTTACTTTGAAAAATTTTACTTACTATTATGCATCATGTGCGTTAAAATATACAATCCTGCTTCAGCTTTAAGCTATAAAATGCAACAAAAATGAGGGTTTTTGGCTTTTATATTTGTTAATATTAGCTAAATAAAGGAAACTTGTCCTGAATGCTATCCCTAGCTGGATTAGCCTACATTGTCTCTCATTACAGCAAATAAATAAATTTAAAAAAAAACTTCTTCTTTAATATTATTAATGCTATTTGTGGATTTTTCATATTCTATTTTAAATTTTAAAGGGCGTGTTAGTAACTTTAACGCGATGTTAAGGCAGTTTGTTGCAGAATAGGTGACTCGCTAGTTAGCAACAACGTAAACAATACAGTCGCTCGATAACCAACTCCATTAGACATTTCTACAAAATGTCCTACTTTCTTCATGTTATAAAAGTGTAAACTGAAATGCAAAATGGTGCCGTGATAGTTTTTTAAATTTAATACCTCGTTAAACATCTACGGTTAGCAGTGTAGCTTCGGCAGCTAGCAACTTAATTCTCAAACTTTGTTTTTGGGCACAGAGCCAAAGCCGTTAATTAAAAGGTAAAACCTAATTTCTACTCACTTCGCCTGGGCTTCGTCTAGACTTTGGTCAGTGATGGTCATGATTTGTTGCAAAATGTCCCCAATGTCTCGTCTGTTTTCATGACCGTTTTCTGTTCCCTCGAGGCCCGCGTCGCCATCGGGCCGGTGTTGTGGCGGACGGTGCACCGAGTTCAGGGTGTGCATTCCCGGGTGAGTGTTCAACGCGAGCCCCCGGCCTGAGTTGGGCCCGTTGCCTGTAATAGGCTGCTGCTGCAACATACCGAGCGTCACATTAATCTAAACCGAGCCAGCTGTGTGTGTGTGTGTGTGTGTGGCAGCAGGAGTACACACAAGCACACACCCTCCTGTGGATCACCACACTGGGGTCCTCTAGCGATGGGATTCACCTCATGGGATAAAATATTAATAAATAAGTAAATAATACAGTGCAATTCTGTAATGTGGACACATTTCACTTTATAAGTGCACACACTGTGCAAAGAAATTATAGCCTCTGGGGTTACAGTGATATGAAAGAAGTGGGGGTGCCAACAATATTACTGTTTAATGCATTGTATTATTGTATGCAGTGCATTATAATCACTTTCAATTAGTTTCACTTGTGTTTAAAGGGGCGGTTTGTCATTTTTGAGCCCCCCCCCTGCTGACTGCAAGTTGAATTGCAATTGCCAGGAAAATATAAGAAGTATTTCTCCTTCCTCCAGACTGATCACACCCCTCACACATGTTGAAGCTTGTGAGTTGGCTTTTCAGGAAAAGGGGTTAAATTTCAGGACCAGAACATTTTAAATAGGAGTCTGAAATGAAGGAACTAGTTAGTATTACAATACTTGTGTGCTGTTATAGGAAAATAATAAATGATGAGGTGGTGTGATGCAGCCTCATGTGAAGAGGAGTTGATTATTTTCCTACAACAGCATGTTCTGATGTGTTTCATTCCTCTTATACCACAGCAGTTTGCCAACAATTGCAATTTTCTTATTTATTAAAAAAAAAAAATTCCAAAACATGTCATACTTTCATCAATTTACAATTACATTTAATGTTTGGTTTTTCTTTGTTAATTAATGACATATTTTTTATTCTGTTTAATCCTAGTTTCAGAACGTTTGCTGCATCTGTCGTACAAGTCTCTGTGAATGAGTTGTTACTAGAGAAACGATAATTAACCATTAATATTAACCTGTGACATGTTTTACAGCTGGAACTACTGTCAGAGCTGCTGTTATAGAAAATTAGAAACCTTCTGACCAATCAGAATGGAGAATCCAACAGCACTGTGGTATAACGATTCAAGTAAAACATCTAAATAGGGTTCTAATTTCAGCTGAGCCTCAGACAAGCATTTGCAGTGGAATGCAATGCATTCTAAGTCAGATCACGTTGGCTATACTGAAATGATCAAGTCAGCAGAAGTCATGGTTACAGATACAGTTGATCTATAAAAGGGTTGTCATGACACATTTCCATTCGTCTGTGTTATATCCTGACACATTCTCAAACATAGCTGTACACTTCTTGTTTTTGCTGGCAGACAACAGGAAGTGTGCAAAACCGCAGGTTCTTTTGCGTATGTCGAGCAAGCGGGCAGCTAGTTTCAACTTGCAAGCAAGCTGTCAAGTATGAGCAAATCAAGACTCCATGCTTATAAATCGTCACGCTCTTTCTGAGCCTCGTGTGAAGCCTTAGGTGAGTTTATGCACTAATTACCAGTATAATGCTTTCGGGTATTTCTCACGGAACAACGAGACTCAGGTTACTAGCGTTTTGAAACGTTATTGACCAAGTCGATAGGGGTGGGTTGGGGTAGAGAAAGGAAGAGGAAGAAAGTCAGAAAAAAGCAGCCTGAGTATGAAACTCAGAGCTTGCCAGTACATCGCTCAGCTATCTAATTAGATTCTTTTTCGGAAGGAAAACTTGGCAGGTGTGAATTTAATATGAAGTGTCTATTTTCATTTAGTGGCAAGAGACGAAGCCAATGAGGGCTGCCCACGAGATACAGTCTAAAGGAGGTTATTTCAACATTTCAAGGTCTGGAAGACGGTAAGAGGCCATCAAGGGGCTTTCTTTTTGTTTTACTCTTTCATTTAGTCACTCTAAGATAAACCTACCATGATTCTATTCCATACTACCTCTAATGAAAAATAAATAAACAAATAAATAAATAACTATCCTGAATTTGCCTTTGTATACTCTCTTTTTGTATTGTGTAAGAATTACGACAGGGTTGTGCAATGGTCATGTTTTTTTTCTTGCTGCTGTCAGCTTAACATATTCGAGTATGATCTAGAGCAGAGCTTCATGAAGTAAACAAATTCGAACAGTTTTTATGGAGCAACTTGGCAATCCACTGAAAAATATTTATGTTCCCGCTTAACAAACAAATCCCAGTGTTGTATTATAATTGCCCTCTCAAGTATTTCAAAATAAGAACTCCCTAAACTCTCATAACTTAAGCTTAGGGTTCCCATATCCGCTGGATGACTGAAGGAGATACCAGAGGATTCTGACATGGACTGTGCAGAGGTCAAAGGTCATATCCCAACGGAGGAGCAGCTGGAGCCACTGGTCATCCTCGAGGAAGGGGACGAGCTGGACGATTTCACACATATCTCTATGACAGGGAAAGGCATACTGAGAGTGAAGAAGGAAGACATGGAAGACAGAATTAAGGGAAGCTCGAATGGAAGTACAGATTCAAAAAACGACGTGGAAGAAGGTGAAAGCATGCACATAACTATCACTCAGGAGGAAGTGGAAAGTGAGAGAAAGGAAGGGTTGGAATACGAAAACCGAAAGATCGAGGGAGTGACAGAAACCGAGGAGAACACTGAAGTGAAAAGAGTCCAAGCCCTACCTGGATTAGTGATGGAGAAGGCGGGAGGGGAGATGAAGGGAATGCAGACAGACACAGTGTCTAAAACAGAGTCACTTGCTGATACCCAGCCTTCAGCCAAACTACGACTCAGAGACCGACTCAGTCCTGAAGATGCTCAGCAAAAGGTAATGTTCTACAAAAACAGCTAATTATGCATTCTGAATTGTGTTTAAAGGAGCAGTTTGAATTTTCTAGAGCCCGCTGCTCCATTGTAATTGTACAAACAATTACAATTACAAAGAAAACAATGACAAGCCTTTCTCCTTCCTTCGACCTGATCCCAATTCCTAGTAGTGAGCCTTGTGAGTTGCTTTGTTCCAGTTAGGGGGTGGGGCCTATTTAAGGGCCTGAAAAATATAAACAGAAGCTTGAAATGAAGAAGCTAACCAGATTCACCACAAAAGAATTTTGCAAGTTACAATTTTGTTTTTTAAATTATAGTTTTTAAATTATGTGATGGCTACAATCCTGGAAATACTTGAAAAAATCAAACAAACTGCACCTTTAAGCTAACAGCAATCATTTTCATGGTTTCAATCAGTTATATGATACACTGAGATACTCACAGTGTATGATTATGTTTACCTTTGTGTCCCATTCATAAGGCAGCTACCTAGAATGATAGGCACTATACGTAACTTGCCGGATAGTTAGCTAACATATCACTAGTTTCTTAATTTGAGGATTTTGATAACATTTTTATAAGCCCTGAAATGAACAAAAAGCTTGAGTAGGAACCACAGAAAAGTCTACTGTGCATCAATAGCAAAAAACACTGTTAAAGACTGGATCCTATATGTACTATACATAACACACACACTACCGTATACATTATAAGTGAGTTCTAATTGTATTTCCATACATTTGCAAGTATTACAGGTTAAAAGCCTTGATACTTCTGTAAAATGGACTTAAATGTAAAGCTGACCCCTGCGTCATGTCCTCAGGTCCACAGGTTGTCCCCAGATTCTCCTGACGCTCTCTACGAGCTGCTCTGCGCCTTGCAGGAGGGCCGTCGACTCAACGACCAGCGCTGCTCCTTCACACTGCAGCCACGCCGGAGGTGCCACTCGGAGCCTGGAACCCCACGCCACAGCCAGAAAGGTGAGGAAATTTAAGAGCTAGATTCCAACTTTCTCACAATTCCAGTTGAATCGCTACTAGTACTTTTCAAAGTACTTAATGGTACTAAGTTCTTTATAGATTCATTTGGTAAATGGCTGCACCGTGTATCATGCAATATTTTATAATTACGTTAGTGTTATTATAGTACTGTAGGATAGTGATGTTTGTTTGTTACTACAATATTCTTAAAAATGTACTATGTTACTGTTATACGAGTATTATTATACTAACTAACTGTGACTTACTACACAGTTTCTGTACTTTTTTTTTTTTGGCAAAAATTTTACTATATTTTTCCATAAAGAATATTTACACTTAAATGGTACTATTTACTATACTTATGTCACTTGCAATAATGTTATTATAAGCTAATTTATAATATTCTAGCGTTAGTATTTTTAAACAGTTTTACTATAACATACTGTAAAGTGGACTTTTTGCTATTGTTACTATAGTCTTCTTTTGTGTTAGTATTTACCATAGTATAATTATTATTCTTTACAACTATTATAACTCACTGGAAAGATCAATTTACTGTACTAATACTATACTTACTATATTATGTTAATCTGTACTTAACTGTTACTGTAACTTACGTAGGTTATAGGCACTGTACTAGGATGGACAGTGGTTATTTTATAACCAATAAGAGTAGTCTTCTACTATACTGCTAATATTTACTATAGTGTTACTCTAACATACGTTATAGTTGTACTTTAAAGTATCTTAGAAGGCATATTTCCTCTAATATTGATATTTTAGAGGTTTATTATAACATACTATAGTGTGGATTTTTACTCTGTTGTTACTATAACATTCTGCTGTGTTAGTATTTACAGTAATACTATCTATTATTGTTATTATCACTATAGCATTACTACACTTATTATATTTAGTGTTAGTGTTTACTACAGTGTTAAGAAAACTTATTAAATTTACATTTTACTACAATGTTACTGTTTATTATAGGTATTACCACTAACTATAGTGCTAATATTTACTATAGTGTTACTCTGGCTTACTATATAGTGTTACTACTTGCTACAGTTTTATTATAACTTATTTGAAAGAGGACTTTCAGTCAAGTATTGTCAGTTTTATAGAGATTTATTACAGCATACTGTAGTGTGTACTAAAACTGAATCATTGCTACAATTGTTTGACTTTTATGATAGTGTTAATATAACCTTCTTTTGTGTTACTATAGTAATTATTATATACTGTATATTATATACTGTTGTTTTTGTGACTCACTGTAAAGTTCAATTTACAAAGAACTTGCATACAGTGTTTTATTACACCTCCTATACATTTTTAGTTAGTGTTAAATTTACTAAACCTTATTAGAATTTCATTTTTACTACAGTGTTACTACTTAATACAGGTACTAGCACTATACAGTAGACCTTTTAAATAGAGTTTTCAGTAGTCTTCCACTATAGTGTTTATTGTCCTTTTTTTATTTTTATTTTTATTTTTTTTTTGTTAGTTTTATGATAATATACTATAGTGTGGACTATTACTGTATTGTTACTACAATGTTCTCCTGTGTTACTATTCACTAAAGCATTGCTATAGGTTATTGTGGCTCATTAATATGACTCATTTGTAAAGTGTACTTTTACTATGGTTTTCACATCCTCTAGAGATGACTAGAACTTATTACTGTTAATTATAGTGTTCCAGTTTATTAGACTGTTACTGAATGTTTTATAGTTTGTCCTTTTCTACAGTGTTACTATTTACTAAAATGTTACCGTATTATACTATATAGCGCTACCATTTGCTATAGTCCTTGTCCGACTATACTTTCTTCTGCTTTTTTTGTTATTCACACTTGTTTTGTAATGTTCTCGTAACTAGCATTTCTTCATTATCACTGATCGTTACAATGCTTGGTGTTTCACTCTTGGATCTTGACACAGTAATTATAGCAATTATTTTTAGTGTTAATACAATTTAATAAATAGGGACTTTTCCTATACTGTCACTATCACTTCCTATAAAGTGGACTTTTAACGTAGCTTACCAGTGGACTTTTTCTAAACTTTACCTCTTATTGTCATCCTCTTTTCCAAACAGTGGTCTTCTCCTCCATGACGTCGCTGCAGAAGGAGGAGTTCTTCGATCTGGTGGCCACCTCCCAGGCTCGACGGCTGGATGACCAGCGTGCTGATTTTCAGAGCACTTCTCAAGTAGCTCCTGTGCCTTTGGAGCCTCGGCGTCCCTCCAGCGCCCCTGAGACCTTCTCGCAGCCCAGACCCAAATCCAGGAGAAGCAGCTGGAAGGTCATGGAGTTCGGCCAGGCCGTTCCCAAACCAGCAGCGAAGGAGGAGCTCTACAACATGATCCTAACCTCACAAGTACGTCTTCATCTTAGACACTGTTCAGTTCCATTCATCATCTCGTTGTTCAGCTTCTGAGTGTGCATGTGTCGATATTAATTTTTTTAGACTGTGATAACTGAAGTTTTGGGATGTGATGTGATATTGCGACAGCACCTTTAGTCTTCCTCTGTATTGGTTTATTAAATGTTTGCTAGCTTCTCATATTGATGAAATTATGTGCTAATATATACTTTCTAACTGGCAAGCAGGTGACTACACTCATTCTTTCTTTCTTTCTTTCTTTCTTTCTTTCTTTCTTTCTTTCTTTCTTTCTTTCTTTCTTCAGAATCTTTTATTGACCAAGTACAAAGTGTACAAGCTCTTTCTTTCTTTCTTTCTTCCTTTCTTTCTTCCTTTCTTTCTTTCTTTCTTTCTTTCTTTCTTTCATTCTTTCTTTCATTCCCTCAGAATCTTTTATTGGTCAAGTACAAGTGTACAAGCTGGTTGCTTCTTTCTTTCTTTCTTTCTTTTAGAATCTTGACAGTGCTTTAAACAAGCATGACTGACAAATAGCAGCATCTACCACAGTGAAAATTAGAAATATGATGATATAACTAATGCGTGCCATTTTCTAGCACTGATAGCAAGATCAAATGTGCAGTGAACTTCAGCTTTCTATCAATAAACCAGCAACTTGTTTTAAGTCAGAAGAGGAGACACCTTTGTGTGTAGACATGACGTACACACACTATAGATAACCATGTTCTAACGTAAGTGTGATAACGAGTTTAAATAAAGATTTCGGGTAAGCCTTTATTGGTCTTATAAATCAAAAGAAGAGATATTGGTAACATCATTTTATTAGCAATGTGTCAATCGTATGCGACAGCGCATGGAATGAATTTAATCAAATGTAGCCATAGCAACAATCATATAATCATATAATGCTAGATTACATTTGAGAGGGTTGGAAGAGTGGAAAGCTTGCTAAGAAAATGTCAATAAATTTACTATTTCACATAATTTAGTTGTAAGCATGTATAATTATACAAAGTGTCTGTTTTTATATGCTAGTTAAGAGTGCTATAATGTCCACTGAAGCAGATATTTTCAAAATGTTGAAATTTAGAGACAGTTTAACATACATAAGCACTCACAAAACACTCACTTTTTTTCCACGCTGACAGGCACAGGGCCGTTTGGAGGAGCAGCGAAGCAAAGCACCAGGCCCAATGGATGATGAAGATTTCTTCTCCCTACTGTTGAAGGTCCAGGGAGGCCGTATAGACGAGCAGAGAACAGAGCTTCCTGTAGCACTTCGGTATTAAAAGAGACGCTGGCTAACACTGATGAATATTGAAAAGGGGTGTTATTTCGGTTACATCTGAAATATGTCTTTTAGTAACTTTTTTAACTTTTTAGCTTTTTGTCTAAAATGATGTAATTTATGATTGTCTGAGCCTCAAGTATGTTTTTTGGGGTGGGGTTCCCGAGGATTAAATTCTTTTTAGTGTTAATCATAGAACGCTTTTTATAAGAAGAGCTAGGGTCAACACTTGAGCTGAGATAAATGTTGCACATGGTTGCAACAGCTATTTAATATGTGCTGATGTTTTTCAATGTTGGTTTTTGCTTCAGGGAGGCGTGAAAGAAAGCTTAGAGGAACAGAGAGTGCAGACTTTTAGAAGTGTGTATGGTGTAAAGCAGTGAAAGACCAAGAGCTGAAAAACAATGGGGTATATAAGTAAGGCAAGACACTGAAAGTGAATGGGGTAATTAAAAAAAAAAAAAAAAAGATATCACATATATTTGACGGTTGATTGCCGATATTCTTACAGATATTGGAACTTTTTCAAAAATTCATTTGTCTAATTAAGTGCACATAAATTTGCATACACAATGAAACAAAAAAAAAAATCTAGATTTTTTTAGGATATTGTTAGGATTAAAATAAAATAAAAAAAATCAAATGGTATTTTTTTTCACTGTGGAGACACTCTCAAGAGAAAGACTTTTACAGAAAAATTTGTCGGAATTTTTTTTAATTGTTAACCCAGAAAACACAAGAAAACTTATTATTATTATTTTATTATTATTATTTTATGCCATTTTCAGTATAAAATCTATCATAAATCCAACAATGATCAACAGTTTTCGGACATTCTTCTGCAGTAAGGTTTGAATTAGGAAGAGGAATGAACGTGTACATTTAGGTCAGCGTGTAAATTTAGGTCACCTAGAAACTGATTATGAGGGAAAAAAAAACTATTGTGGTGTTAATGTGTTGCAACCTGAGTTTGACTGACATTTACAGTACTGTGCAAAAGTGTTAGGCACCCTATTTTTTTTTTTTTTAGTACAAACTTTGTTATAGATTTTTATCTTATGACTTCTACATTATCGAGTCAGTACAAAAACATTTCAGATTCCAAACATTCGTTTTCCAGCACAAAATTAAATGTTACAGAAAAATGTTTGTTTATCAGTAAAGAAAGCAGCAGATTACGTAATTACGTTATGAAGTTTCCAGAAGCACTGTGGCTGCCTCTGCAAGATGCTCAGTAAAACCTACAGCTAATTTCCTTAAAAATTGCACACATTGTACCTGAGACTACTCTTTTTTTTTTTTTTTTAAAGCAAAGAGTCATCACACCAAATATTGACCTTGTTTCATGTATTACTGTTTACTGCTCTTTATAGTATTTGTTTTTAAACGTAGAAACATTTAATTTCAGCATTTTTGAAGGCATCTTTGAAGACTTTTGCACCATACTGTATATCATTATGACCCAAAATTGAAATATCTTTCATGAAACAAACTTTTCAGGGATATACGACATGATATAATCATGATACATAGGCGGAGCTTCATCAAAGTCACTTAGTTGCTAACAAAATCGAAACGCTGAATGATGAAACACTTTTCTGTTCAGTTTTGAGATTTTTTTTATTACTGCCGTTTAAGAGATGTGTTATAGATGCAATTTATCCAAAAATCTACAAACATTATTGACCAAAATTGTCATTTCTACCTTCAGTGTCTTGCCTTAAACTGATGCCTAACAGAAATAGTCAGCTGTAGAACATTATATTGAAGCAGTCTGATTTTGAGATGGGTACGTCAAGTATGACGAGGAGCTCAAATTGTCTAAAAAGGTAATGATGAAGCTCAGCTACAAGTCAAACCACCTCCTCATCGCCAGCGTCACACCAATCTTTATTACTGATAACAATACATCTAATTGATATCCTGAAATTAGCTTGGAGTGGTACGAGCGTTGTTATGGTTACAGTGTGTGTGATGTGTGTGAGACTCTAGCCAGCACTTTCCTAAAGTGTGAAAGCAGTCTTAGTTTTCTTGACTATCTGACCAAAGCCGCCAGTTTAGCATGGTGCAAACTGTATGTCTGAAATGTTACACGATCTCTTTGTGGATTTGTTCAGTGTGTCAAACAGACTTGCTCTTGTGGTTTCTTTCTCTTTTTATCTATAAAAAAAAAATGAACAAATGGACATTACAGTGGCCGTATCATAGCGCCATCTCGAAGCTGAATCACTTTCTTCCCCTTCGTCAGCTTTGAGTTGGAGGCATGGCCTCCTGAAGTCTGAAGATAAAATGACACATAGGAAGTGATTTGGATGATAATACAATTACAGTTTGAATGGTATTTTTGGGTTCTTTTTATAATAGTTTATTCTGCACATTTTATAAAACTTTTTTGTTTTCTGAAATATTTTATGTTGCTGAGGCATTGAGTGTGTGACGACGTAGACATGCAGTTTGCACAATGTTAAACTGTTAGTTATAAGCTTCCCTTACATACATGTAATCCTTTCGAATTAACTCGTAATTCATCATTTTTCGAACTGAGCTACAAAGAGGAGAAAGAAACATGGACGCCTCCATGTTCGTTTTTTGTTACCAATAATCTTGTCAGCTAACTGTGATGAGAGATGTATTCGAAAAGGCGAACATTTGCTTTTTTGATTGATCGAAAGCAAATACTTGTACATACAGTATAATTCAATTAAAGGTAAGAAGTGTTACATTGTTTACTGTTCATGCTGTCCGCAGCCATGTTGATTTGACGTCACTTGCTGAACTCACGAGTTTCTGAGTAGAAATTCTGAGTCGAAGGGGAAGGGGGTATTTTCGAGTTACGAATTTAAGTTGAACGTAGCATTACCTACGTTAGCCTTGTAGCTCTAGAAAATTATATCATTTGTATTTTTGGGTAAACTATCGCTTTAAAACACAAGATTTCTGTACGAAAGCTAATAATTTTTTTGCATTTAAAAAAAAAAAAAAGCATACTGAGAAGAGCCGAATTTGATAAATCTCTGATACATGGTCGTTTTTCCAACAAAAACGATCAATTTTATTTTCGTTAACTTAACAATGAGTAGCAAACTCATGATCTGTATGATTTTTCTTTATCTATTTTTGCAGAGTATTGTTTAATAATGTGAAAGCATTGTGAGTTAACTTAGAAAGTAGACTACATACACAGCACAGGAAGTCTTGCACTACTTCACAGTGTGACCTAGTTTAATAAACTAAAGTGATTAGCTTTATACATGAATATTAATGAATAAGTCTGTGCTGCATCTGTCCTTTAAAATACAGGATACTTGACCTGTTATGGTATTTAATAGAGACAAAAGCAAAACGCGTCACTGTTTTGTTGTGCACATAAAAGAATTTTCCAATTAAAATGAATGAAAGAGTTAATCTCGACCCTTGGTGGTTATTGTTCAAGATGTCAATCATGTGATTAATTGTGATGAATTATCTAATATGCATTATTAAATTTCATCATAACGTAACAGATTAGAAGTGGAATGATATACTATATGATGGTGTACAGTAATAATTAAACATGGAGCATGCTGTTATAGGAAAATAATCAGTGGCATAGTGGTGTGATTTACATGATGGAAGTTACAGTTCCCACCAAATTTGACAATTTTGTCAATAACAGCAGATCCTGAAGGGTTTTATTCCTCTTATACCACAGCAACCAGCCAACAATTACATTTTTTAATTTATTAAACAACAACATAATATTTACCCATTTATAGTTGCATTTAGTGTTATGGAACATTTGCAAGACAGGTTACTTCCTGTTATCACTTACATTATAGCAGCTATAAACAGTCATTCCCTCACCTGACTCTTTTTCTTCTCTCTGGAAGTAAATAAGAGAAAAAATGCAGCTTGTCAAGATACTAAAAAAACGAAAATATAAACTCCTCTGTCCTGAAGACTTTCCCATGCTGGAAAACAAAGCCCTGACACTGGAGACTCCTTCTATAAATGATAAATAAACATCTTCAGAACAGCTTCACCATAGCACACTTATTTCTCACGTCCGCTATACAAATCCCCATGTAAGTTGTTACTATAGAAACAACAACATATTAGAAAGAGTGCATTAATATAAACCAGTCGGAGCTGCAGTTATAGACAATTAATCAAAATCAGATATGAGAATTCAACACCACTGTGATATAAGCAGAATTATCAGATCATATGCAAAAAACGCTCATACCACAGGCAGCGATCATTGCTAATACCTGCTTTTTTGTCTTATTTATCAGCACTGATTATAACTAGTAAAGTTATATAAAATGGCATTTAAAGTAACAGTTCTACTTTGTAATTATAGCCCATACCTGGGTAATTACATATAAACTACACAATTATAATGTAACTACTGCAGATGGATTACAGGATGTAAATATGCGTGTTTATCAAATTTCTGGCTCGTGTAAGTACACACACAGTGTTTCGTGGCAAGATGTTATTTCTCAGATCATTACACACGTGTAACAGAGTGAAGGTCTTTATATCTGTATATTCTCAGTGTTATCAGAATTCTAAAAACTAACATTATGTATGTAGCTGCCCAGGAAATGTCAAATTATCTAGTCATTATTAATTATTTAGCTGATTATATCTAATTATTTAGCTGGCCCTACTGATTACAACACAGTAACTCAACCAAAATGTCAAGGTTTATATCATTTTGCTATTTGACAGTTAGATATTTAATATAAAGTGAAGGTGAAGTACAAAATTATCAAATAACACCAAACACACACTAGATGGCAACAAAAACTTACGGTCAGGGAAGCAGCACTGAGCTAGTTACAACTAATAACTAATAAAATAAGGATGTAAGAGTAAGAAGGATGACAGAGGAAGCAAAATAACTGAAAGAAAAATTAATGGCAAGAGAAAATAGATATAAAAACACCTAATTAAATCCAATATTAAGCATGTTTTGTCAGCCTTATTTATTTAGAACTACAAGCTGTGCTTTTGAATCATGAACAATAAACGTGTCTAGTGGCCAAACATGATTAATTTAATTTGTATATAATTTAACAATAATTTGCCAGATATTGAATAGATATAAATAAATTAGGCTGATGTAATTCCCAGAAATTCCTGGGAAAAAATAGAGCACTCTCTAAAAAAAAATCAGTGGCAGCCATTTTTCCATCCTAAAGCCCCAATGTTTGGCCTATTTGTATGGTTCACACAAGGTGCAGTGTAAAGATATATGCATTTACATTCATGTGTAGTGTAAATTTTACTGTCAACTAACAGGCATGTCATTTTTAAAAGATAAGAGCTTAATTGCTGTAAATTTACAGTTACTGCCAAGTTGAAGCTGATTTGGTGACATTACAGTATTATAACAAAGCATCTATAATGTAGTTACTATAGAATCTGAAGAATTTTGGAAAAACACTCCTGCTACTGTAATCAATCACATCAATGGGGGTGAATACTTATGGAAACACAACTTTCCATTTTTTATTTTTAAATTAATTTACAAATAAACTATAAACTAATTAATAAACTATGTTTATCCCCCACTTCAGTATTATGAGTATTTTCACATACTATTTTCAGTTCTACAAAATGTGGAAAAGTTCAAGGGGAGCGAATACTTATGCAGCACACTGTATAATACAGCATAAAGGGCACGATGAAAGTTACTGAGCATTACTTTGCTTCTAATCCGTTTCTATCTTGTTGATCCTCACTCCGTTCCTTAATTGTGCAGTCTCATATCGTTAAGTTGTGTTTAATTTGTACCATGATGAGATCGCAGGCTTTTATCCAACCTTATTGCATTAGAGGTCAAATGCATCAAGACATTAAAACCACTCTGTGCACCATACCATGGCTTTAACTGGCTATGAGGACACAGCGGTCCAGACCTCGGCAGTTTTTTTTTTTTTTTAACGTGTATATACAAGGTTTTACGGTAATCACAGTAATTACCATAACAAAGATTGCATAGGTTTTTAATATATTTATGTGGAGCATGTGCCGTACATTTCTTTATAGAAATTAATTCCCCATCTTCTGACCAATCAGAATCAAGAATTCAACAACGCTGGTATAATATAATATAATATAATCAGTTCCATGATTTAAAATAAACAGAAAAACATCAATGATGCATTAATGGTAAGCACTCTACTGTATTCGTATACATATACTACGTATATGAAATCAGTTGAAAATGAAAAATGAAAATGCTTTGTAATACTGACGTCTCTCTTTTTGTGGTTGATAAATAGCTATATTTCAGTAAGTAGACAAAATAAATGGTATATTTTTACAAAGGACCTTCTATACTACATGCAACGTGGAGTCATAAAGTCAACAGAGTCACATAGAGTCAATTTGCTGTC
The DNA here is from genome assembly GCA_037576675.1 of Pangasius sanitwongsei. Lineage (NCBI taxonomy): Eukaryota > Metazoa > Chordata > Actinopteri > Siluriformes > Pangasiidae > Pangasius > Pangasius sanitwongsei. The sequence continues at coordinate 2,870,780 of CM075024.1, read as the reverse complement.
ATTTTTTTTAAAAGAAATATCAAGGCAAATTTCAGAAAAAAGCTCTAAGATGCTGTGACGTTTTCCCATTTTATAGACTGAAAGCAATAAGTAACTTGGGCTGTCTTTAAAAAATATTTAATTGAATAAAATTAAAATAACTGGAGGCAGAAGAGTTTATAGAAGAATAAAAGGATAACACAATGGAGGTGAATTAAAAATTGAAAATAGCACATGACTGGTACTATTGTGATACATGAACTATGATACATTTCTGAAATGTGACCTTACTTACCTAAAATTTTCCTCCATTTACACCACAACAGCATCCTCCATCTCCCTATACAGGTGAGTTTGTACCTCAGTGCCATTGTACTGAAGGATCCCGACACCACTGCTGACGTAGGAGGCCACTGTTTATTTCACATACCACCAAATCGACAGGTTCTAGCGAAAGCATGCCAGATACATGAGTCGACTGTTAACACGAGCCATTAGCTTGTTTAAGCTTGGTTTATAGGAGTTTGTCCTGAGGGGGGGAACGTTGGATAACATGATTCTGCTTATTCTATAAAACAGTCTGTAAGTGAACAAATTGTGCATGTATACTAAATCATTCAGGGAGAAAAATGTTAATCACAGAGGTGTCAAGTGTTACGGATAATAGAGAAGACAGCTTTACCTCTGATTGTTACAACGCGCTAACACTGGAAACTCCTTCCATAAATGTTAAATAAACATCTTGTTACAGAAAACTTCATAACAACAGTTGCAAACATTTTTTTTTTAATCTGTTTATGTGGAGTGTCCACTATACAAGTCCCTGTGTGATTTGAATTAAAGCCATAACAACTGTCAGAGCTGCTGTTCTAGAAAATTAATGAACACTTTCTAAACAATCAGACTCAAGAATTCAACAGAGATGTAGCATAATACATTCGATTTATATAATTACATAAATTAATCATTGATAACAGTGACGTCATTAATTAATTAGTGTTCTGAAGTACATACAGTGTGTAAAATGTTTATAGTATGTCATAGAGAGATAGATATCATGTGACAATATACAGATATTTACTTTTACAGCATTTGGCAGACGCCCTTATCCAGAGCAACTTACTTTTATCTCATTTATGCAACTGAGAAATTAAGGGTTAAGGGCCTTGCTCAAGGGCCCAGCAATGGCATCTTGTCAGTGCTGGGATTTGAACTCATGACCGTCCGATCAGTAATTCAACAAAACGATATTTCAGAATTGGTTGAATAAAGTACAGAGGGCTGAAACTCATCCTCACAGGTCTGTTCACAAAAAAATCCCCTAATAAAGCTATCTGTGACGTATTGAACTCCGTGCCATTGGGTTGCGTAAATGTAATACAGAGAATGTTTTATACCATTCAATCCATTGAAATTATTATAATGACTTTAAGTTACAGTAATTTTTGTGATTTTGTTTTATCTCGATATCTAGGAACAAAACAAATCCTAAACAGAGCCAGCTGGTTTTCTCGCTCTAATAGCTGGTGAGATTGAGTCATCCCAAATGACTGTCTGGTAATCTGATTTCTCCGCTATCTTCTAAAGAGTCTGTGGGGAAATATTCCGAGCAAGCATGAACGTGCCTCCTCGACCCCGTTCTGACCTCCGTGTTCACCTGTGACCTCCTGCGAGGTCTCGTGGGAATCCAGATTTATTACCTATCCCCTGCAAATCCCTCCAGCAACGTGAGTGCAGCTCCAGGATGCTTTCGAGTGGGCATTAGAGAAAAGCACAGCTAAATTAGTTTTCAATCCTGGCCTCTATCTACTCCTGACCTCAGCTGATGTGTTTTTTTTCTTTTCTGTGAAAAAGCATGATCACATTCTTGCATCAAGTGATGTAAGAGCCTGAGGCGGTAGTGTTGAGTGGTTTATTTAGGCATTTGCAAGAACAGTGTTTCAAATATGTGTGCAGGATCTTTGTAGGCAAATCCATATTCAAGGTCAAACTATGAAAATTCTGATTGAGGACTAGGTCTTTTTTTATTTATTTATTAAATTTTATTTAAATTGTTACATATATATATATATGACCTTTAAATATATTAAATAGGCCAATTAAACCATTTATTTAGCCAATGGTTTATGGCCAAAAAAGGAGTGCAAAGGTTCTGTCATGATGAGATTTTTAGTAATAGTTATTAGAACGGCCAAATCTGTGGGAAAATAAAAAGATTTGGGGGGATGTTGTGTGGGTGGATGGAAATTTAGCAGACTCTATGTGAGGCTTGAAAGAAAATGATAGAGCTGAGCATCTCTGTTCTGTCAGTAGGCAGAGCTTATTTCTGGGTCAGAAAATTTTACATTTTAACAAATCAGGCAAGATATCTTTGAAATTATATGATTATTATTGTAGTCACACTCATCTTTGCCAATAACACCCTATGATCCCGCAAACACGTTTTTATAATAAGTCCAACATGTGGTGTGGTTAAACTTCCCATACACGGGCACGTCTGATTCCCGCTGTGACTTCTCAACATGTAGTCAGAGCTAACAGATCTCGCTGCTTTCATGGAGGAAGCTGCAGGCCTGCTTTGACCTCTATTCAATCGCTTACCAAAGGGGAGTCATTAGAGCGCCGAACTCCTTTCATGGTGCTAAGTTGATTTGAAATCGGCAAGGAGATGAAAGAGAGTTTAGGGGCACTCATGTGAAGCTGTGATCCGCTACTGATGTGTTGAAACTTTAATACAGGAAGTGGGAAGCACATCTAGGAACGGATGGAAATAGAAAGAAATACCTTATCTTTTGATAAAAGCAAGAGCTGTACAGAATATTTACATTTATTCGCTGAGCAGGAGATTTTATCCAAAATGTCGATCCTCCATGTTTGTCTTATTCACTCAGTTGCCCCCCCCACAAGTCAGACACAATGGTTGCATTAAGCTAGCATTCAGGAAAGCTATAAAGATACAGTACGTCACAAAATGAAGTCAGAATTATGGAGAAGGCTATGTCAAAGAACTCTAACTTGCAGTTTGAGTTCATTTCCAATTTTAAAAAAAAGTCAGTCAACTATGATTGATACAATCCTACAAGTTAGAGAAGGCTAACTATAGTATACCTGTATAGTTTAGGTATTATCTTGGCTAACTAACCAGCTAACATAGCTTCAACAGTAATGCTAAACTTGGTGGCTAGCAGCAACTTGTGTTGGAAGAACAACTTAATGTGAGGAACAATCTCAAAAGTTAATATTACACTTAAATAGAACAGACATACTGCATACACACACACACACACACACACACACACACACACACATTTGTGATGTGCTAAGTAAAAGTAAACCTAGCATGCATGACAAACCTAGCACATCTTAAATTTCAGAATGAAGCTAATTCTTATTCTGTACTTTTTTTTTTTTTGCTTCTCATTTGACACATTGCCTTCATTTGATGCTTTCAATTCTCTTTATTCTCTTCAGTGCGATGTGAAATTGAATCAAAAGTGCTGATTAGCAGATCACTTAGTTTGCATTCAGCAGGAAGAGTATTGAGTAATGGCACTAATCTAGAAACGCATATTAAAAGGAATTTAATTTAATTCGACTTTGTTCGGTTGATATTCTGTTCAGGCCAGCGTTAAAACTGAGAGTCTGACGTGTTGTGGAGTGCATACATGAATCACAACATGTCTGAAAATTCGTGTCCTGCATTCATGAAATCTGCACTGGACTCTGTGTGTGTGTGTGTGTGTGTATTAAATATTTGCACATTCAGTCCTGAATGAACTCTCCCTGCAGTGTTTTATAAGGATCTACAGATCCAAGCATCACAAACAAAATGACACTAACCAGTTGTGGTTAACGTGGCAAATGTTTGCTACCTCATGTACACAAAATAGAGCTGTATTAATGCTCTCCTCTAAGAATGTTCAGCCGCTATGTGATTATTGTTGATTATTTTCATATTTCCTAATACAACACAAGCTTTTTATTTCTTATATAAAGCATTCTGCTACATATACTACCTGTATGGGATTTTTTTTTGTTATTGCAGGATGAATTTTTGCAGTCCTTAATAATATCAATAATCCCTAAATAACATACTATAAGATTGCCAAGCACCATGGCAGATTTTAAGCATTTAATCAAACTTGAATATTTCACCAGCCTTGACTGATATTATTAATGCCGTATAGATACAGCACCACCATTCATTCATTCATACTTTTATTGGTATACAGGTCATATTTTGCTTATCGTTGGGCAAAGATTCCATCATAAATGAGGCCTAAAAGGCTAACAGTGAAACATAGCCAAGCAATTAGAGGAGTGTGAGATGGAAAACATCCAGAAGGGGTTCCCTGTGGCTCGGATCTGAAATTAGTCTTGATCAAGCAGCTGTCTTTATTATGGGAACTCATTGAACGTGTCAGATAGATTTGCATATAAATGGTCTCCCCTGGCCAGACGAGAGGATGCGGGCTGGCACAGCAGGCTTGGACACGTCTCTGTTGGACAGGTTAGCGTTTACGAGCAGCTTGTGCCGTTGAGACATGAGTCATTGTGCTCAAGCCTTGATCTGCATGTCAGAAGTCCATTTTCGTGATGTCAAGAGAATGTTTATTGGCTTTTAGCTATTTACACAATACGACATGCACTGTTTAGGTACTTAAAACTGTGATACTACACTTATTTAATCATGAACCTTCCTCTGTAGGATTGTAAATGCCTTACATACTGGTTTTAGAATCATCCTGTCTCTAATATTTTGATTTATAGCTTCTATTCTTTGCAACCTGACACCTTCGTAAATATTGGCCCACCCTTAATGAGTTTCCTGAGATTTATATAATGGAATATAATGGAATGATATAAAAATGCATAGTCATGCTAGCTGGCTAAATGCCATCTCTTGTCTGGGTTAGCTAGCCAAACTCTGTTTTATAGTACGACAACAAACAGGCTTGGTTATCTGCCTAATGCATACTTTAACTACTATAATGATGTTTACGTTAAGAAAACATTTGCAGTAATTTTAATTTAAAATCTCATTTAAAACCAATACATTGAATTAATTTAAGTGAAGTGAAGTGACTTGTGGCCAAGTATGGTGACCCATACTCGGAATTTGTGCTCTGCATTTAACCCATCCAAGTGCACACACACAGTAGTGAACACACACACCCGTGAACACACACCCGGAGCAGTGATGTTGTTCCAAAAACATGGGAGTGTAAATGTAATATACAAATAAGCTTGTGTGCTGAGGTTAGGGTTAGTGCTACTACTTGCCCACTAATTTCCAAATTTATTTATTTATTTATTTATTTATTGCCAGAAATGTCCTGCATGAACCGAAAAATATCATTACTGACCAGTAACAGATCAAGGATGATTACAATTTCAGTTGCATTTTTGTTCCTACAAAAAAAAAAAAAAACATTCATTTCTCAAACCAGGTTGGAGCCCTGATCTCACAGCGCACAGCTGATAAAATAAAAATGTTAGTCACTTTAGCTTGCTCAGTGCCCATCTGTATATATTAAATCCTGCAAAAAGAAGAAGAAAAAAAATAACACAGATGTCTGATTTGGTTTATTTTCCATATAAGAAACATGAGCATGGAATCTCGTCCTGGCTTTTCCTGCGGGTCCGACAGATCTTCCAGACACCAGATACTTTCTATGTGCTCGCCATCATTCATTACACCAGAGCCACGACAAGTAGAAGCCTGTTCTCTCAGCAGCACTTCGATTACACAGGCAGGAAAAGCTGAGGAGCCGCTTCCAGCAGTTGAGCTCTGAGGATGCATGCATTAACCATCTGTTTCTGCTGCATCGATACCTCGCGGTAATGATTAGCCAAAGAGGAAGAGCTACTTTAATGCGTCTGTTGCATAGTGATGGATAATGGATATCAATGACCACGGGCCCATATTAATGCATTATAAAGCATTCTGGTGTAAAAGTGGTCGTTCAGCAGTTAAAGCTTGGAGATAGACACCAGAAGGTGGTGAGCTTAATCCCAGGAATGCCACAGAGCCAGTGCTGAACCTTGACTGCTCAGTTATCGCTTTGACCCAGTGCACAATGTAGTGTAGTGTTTCAGAGCAGAGCTAAGAAATAATGGTGCATTTAAAACCATCTGTCTATATTTTGATGTGCATTTACAATGCACAGTGTCTCTCAATTCATCTCAATTCTGTTCTCTAGGTAACATAAATATGCTGATGTAAACACAATCCTTTGAAAAACTAACTAAAGTTCATGCAGTGAGTTATGAATACGTGCAACAATATACAATAGAATTTTTTATATCATGTCTGCTTCACTGAGCATCTCGTGGCTCATTAGAATATCCAACATAGTCCAGGAACAGTATGTGTGTGTGACTGTATATGTGTGTGAGTGAGTGTACCTGCTGCTAAGTGTCAGACTCACGCTTTATCTTTGTCACACTGAATCCGAATCAACCAGCTGGGAAAAAAATGAAATGACTCGCGCTCGTGGAAACGTGCTGCTCTCCCTCACCTCAGGCTGTTTCCACACATTAGGGCACATTTGGGATGGCGTACTCTCGTCATATCTCAGTCTCAGAAGGCGTAGGACAGAGATGTCACTGGCAGAAGAATTGAGTAGACATTTTATCAACCGTCGAGTAGATTTACATACACAAAATAACCCAGTAACCGCCACAAAATACAGTATTTCAGGAATAATTCATCCACTTAGATCAGTGGTTCTCAAAGTGGGGTCTGGGGACACCCGCGAGTCCATGAAGCCAGACCGATATTTTGTTCCAGTGGTGGAAATCACATCCCACATTATCAAAGGTATTATATTTAGGGGTCCAAGCACCAAAGTCAACTCGGACCTCATGTGTTCTGTCGGTGGATAGAAATAAATAATTTTAGTGAAATAATTCCATACTGAGGGGGTCAGAGGAATTTATTTTACAGTTAAACAGATCTTTGGCTACAAAAGGTTTGACAATCACTGACTTACGTAATCTGATAATGGAAATACAATGGGTTTCATTCGAAATTCTGTACTTGACAACACTGTATGCTGTACTACAATCACTCTGACCAATAAACCCACCAAAAAGCCAACCTAAACCGGGCGAGTTATTTTACTTTTGTTTTTATAATTAAATATGAACCCTACCACTATATCCCCAGAAAAAAACACTGGATTAAACAACCCCAGTGGTAGAAATGTCAGCCACCTCACTCCATTCACTTAGCTCATAACTGGTTTTAAATAGAGATAAGTTATTATTTTTGTTTGCAAATTCCTGCAATATTTTCTATTTTCTAAGTTGCTTCTATTTCTCCAATTATAACAATTAATTATTTTAATTATAACAAACTAGTAGTCTAATTTAAGCCACTGTGACCCTGACCAGGCAGTTACTAAGGATGAATGAATGAAGATTGTAAAGGCATCACGCCACACTGTCATGTTAATGAACGTCGTCTTTGATTGTCCCGTGAGCTTCATATCTGACCGCTCGCTCGCGCCTTCATGACTGAAAAAACTTCCCTCTTGTACAACTTTTTTGTTGCTCGTTCTGCCAAGCTTTCTAAAATAAAGTGCACTTTCTATTCATATCTGTATTTGTATCTGTTTAGAACACATTATCTTCATTCTGAATAATGTATTCATATTTGGTTACATCCCTAATAATTACACAGGCGAGGTTAGACTTTGCAATACTGTATTGTGCTTGTTATTTAAGAGCTAATGTAATGCTAAAGTATGTTGATTTATGAAGAGCGCTATGTTGATAACTGCTGAATTAGCTAGCAAGCCACTATTAAGCTACTGAATAAACTCCTGTTTCTAGTGACACTTCTTTTCTAAGGACATGCTCTTTAACATTTAGTCACTGGAATTCTAGTATGAACTTTTTCTGCCAGGTTTCTCTCACCAGTGTTTGTTATCTAGGGTATAATAATCTGAGAATCCCAGGTAGACATATGTAATGGTGGTTTTCCACGTTCCTAAATGCATTAACTATCCTGCTGTTAATCTTGTTTGTGTTTTTTATTAGCCTTTTAAGAACAGCAGCCTGAGCAGGCGAGCAAAACTGAGTACTGACCAAAGCATGACTTAGCATAAGAACTGGTCATTAACCCAGCATGCACATAAACATTATCCTGTGCCGAGTAAAGATGCGTTAACGATCTGTGAAAGTGGCTCAGGCTGTTGGGGGAATTTAAATGACCATCCATTGGCTCCTTCTGTCCCAGGGGTGAGCTTCATCCTTAATTGAAGATGGAGGCGAGCCGATGCAGGTCTGCTTTCAGGCCTAATGACATCCACACACCACCTTTCCCATCGCCATTCACTTAGTGTCAGCACTATCCTATTAGTTGTTTCAAAATCAACAAACTCGCCACAGGCAACTCCGGCATACAGAGCAGGCCCAGATATGAATAACAGCAGACTTTTCTCATTAAATCACAAAAAGGTTTGGTTTTAAAGGCTATCTTTGTACTTAAAGTGATAAAATAAGCTTGTATGTCACTCGAATAAATGATTTTTTAAAATAAATAAACTTTGAGTCTATAGGAGGCCATTGAATTAATCTAAAAATCTACAGCTATTTATACCACCGCAGCTCTGAAAGTAGATGCAGGGTTTATATTAATGTGCTTGTTCTAATACTTTATTGTTTCTGTTGTAACAACATATACAATGATAAATGGATTATAAAATATGTAATTGTGTAATAGTGAATTTTTCTGTAAGGAGATGTTTATTTAACATTTATGGAAGGAGTCTCCAGTTTCGGTGCTTTGTAACAGCTTTAAATGTTCTGCCACAAGAAGGTCTTCAGGACAGGAGTTTGTATTTTGTCCTTTCTCTGTAATATATTATTATGAGGCTGTTTAACTAACTAAAATTAACTAACTTGTTTCGCAGATGTTCCGCAGCGTTAAACTTATCTACGGTATAAACGGTTAAAAAGTATTCTTCTGTATTAATTCATAAAAATTGTGATTGTTATAAATTTGTTATTTTATATAAGTAATAAAACATTTTGGGATGTGCTGTTGTGGAAAATAATCTATAGGGTGGTAACTGTAACTCTGCTTCATCAAACCAGCTCACTGTTGAGTATTTCAGAAACCGGTGATCTTCTTACACACAGCAGTCTGTAGAGTTTACACAGTCTGGGGTGAAAAACAAAAAACATTCAGTGAGCAGCAGTTCCGATGAGAGAGGTCAGAGGAGAATGGCCAGACAGGTTCAAGCTGACAGGAAGGCTACAGTTATTCACATAACCACTCTTTACAACTGTGGTGAGCAGAAAAGCATCAAACAATGTTCAATACGCTGAACTTTAAGGTGGATGGGCTACAACAGCAGAAGATTGCATCGGGTTCCAGTCCTGTCAGCCAAGATCAGGAATTTGAGCCTACAGTGGGCACCAAACCTGAATTTTCCATGGTCCAGCTTCTAAAATAAACCAGACCAACAACCATGCCACATTCAAAGTCACTAAGATCGCATTTTTTCTTGATTCTGATGTGTATGATGTGAATATTAACTGAAGGTCCCAACCTGTGTCCTCATGCATCCTATGTATCATGCTACAGCCACATGATTGGCTGATTGTATAATTGCATAAATGTCCAAGTGTACAGGTGTTCCTATTAAAGTGGACAGTGTGTGTATATAAAACAGGATCCAGAGACTCAGTTGTTGGAAAAACAGCCCAGTGGAAACTTGCTTGTCCTGTGTTAAATCAATTGCTGTCTGAGAATTTGACCTCAGAGGAGACTCTGTCCTGAAAAAACAAAAGTGCTAGTAATTCAAATGTACATCAGTCCTACATGGTTGTTTTTATGTCAATCATTAGTAAACTGACATCTGATTAATGTGGGCCAGAACTGTGACATTACAGCTGCCACAACTCACAAAACCATGGAATAAAAAAGAACCTTCTCTAAAGAAAGTGTAAAATAGGAAAAGGTCTGAGCTTGAACAGATTTCTTCTTCACACTCATATTCGTTATGCTCTTCTCGCTTTTCATCTTGAAAACGGAACGTGGGAAGCATTCAAGTTCCAAACGTGTTAAAGCTATTTCTTGAGAAGCTCCACATGTGCTATTAGCAGCCACCGGTGGATGAAAGACAGGGATGGAAGGAATGCCAGGGAGAGAGAAGAGGAGGTAAGGGCCGGGCTTTGATCACTGGATTGTAGAACCACACACGCACACACTCACGCGCACACACACACACACACACACACACGCAGGTCTGAGTCTACCAAGGAACGTAGCTTTAAATTCCTCCTTGCATTCTCTCCTGCTCCAAGAAATCAGGTCTCATCTCTCAGATCTCAGCAGCTGTAAAAACAAATCGGGAGACACATCCGGGCCGCCCGCTGAAACTTCTTATTAGGCGAGAGAGCGCTAATTTCTGAGTCCTCGTCTCTTGCCGTGGCAGAGATAACACTGATCTCAATATTAAAGGCAATGTAATGTTTATACAGTGCTCTCCATTCAGATTAGATTGCATTATATCACTAATTACATTTTAAGTAAGGAGTAAAACACTTTGAGGCATGCTCTTATAGGAAAATAATCAATGATGCAGTGGAGTGATGAAATAGTTAGTTTCCCAAAACAGCACATCCTGTCATAAACAGTCATTCCTTCACTGGCCTCTCTCTCTATCTCTCTATCTCTCTCTCTCTCTCTGTCTGTCTGCAAATTCCTCTGTTCCCAAGACTTTCTTGCGTTGCACTGACGCTGGAGACTCCTTCCATCTTCCATAAATGCTATATAAATGTCTCTACTGAAAGCAACACACATTACACACATTACACACATTTGTAAAATCTTTTTCCGCAGAGCGTCCGCTGTACAAGTCCCTGTGAAAGAGCTGTTACTATGGAAACGATAACGTATCAGAACGAGCACATTAATATGAACCTCGGATTTGCAGTTGCACTACCGTCAGAGCTGCTGTTCTACAAAATGAATCAACCCCTTCTGAATTCAACAGCGCTGTGGTATAATTACAATTAAACACTACACAATCATTTGTAAGGTCAAGAGTAAGGTTACTCTCTCTACCGGTTAAGGGGATCACGGCTTTATGATGATTTGGAAAAACTGGGCCTAGATCTGAGTGGGCCAGATGGAAATGTCATGAAAAAATAATGAAAGAATCTCTCCTTTGAAAGGACCAACATTGTTCTTTCTCTCGCAGTTGAGAGTAAGGTCAGTAGAGACGTTAAGTGTAAGGAGCCCAATGTGAAAATTTAAATGCAAACGATGACATAATTGTGGTTCAGCTATTTGCAAATTAGAATCTACCATGCGTTCAAAGTCCAGATGCTACCTGTGATCATATAATAATAATAATAATAATAATAATAATAATAATAATAATAATAATAATAATAATAATAATAATAATAATAATAATAGTAGTAGTAGTAGCAGTAGTAGTAGGGGGGCACGGTGACTTAGTGGTTAGCATGTTTGCCTCACATCTCAGGGGTTGGGGTTCAAATCCCACCTCTGCTCTGCGTGTGTGGAGTTTGCATGTTCTCCCTGTGCTTCGGGGGTTTCCTCCGGGTACTCTGGTTTCCTCGCCAGTCCAAAGATATGCGTTCTAGGCTGATTGGTATCTCTAAATTGTCTGTAGTGAGTGTGTGAGTGTGTGTGCAATTGTGCCCTGAGATGGATTGGCATCCCGTCCAGAGTGTCCCACGCCTTGTACCCGAGTCCCCTGGCATAGGCTCCAGGCTCCAGGCTCCCTGTGACCCTGTGTATAATACTAATAATTTATACAGTGCCTTGCTCATTTTTAAGGATGTCTCATATACATGTCTTAATACATAATACATAATACATGTTATAATAATAACAATAATAATAAAGGTACTTTTTCAGTTGTTGATTTTCAGTGCCTGAAAGCAGGACCACCAGCAGACCACAAGTTCGTGTCCTGGGGACCTGGGGACCCGGTGAAAAGTCATTTATATTAGAAAATATATCAGTACTACACGCTTGTACACTACACAGTTATAACCTGCATAAAAACTCTTGTAATAAATGTAATAGGTTTACTGAAAGAGGGTGCAGTAGGCTGTGGGTTGGGGGCGAAGATCTCATTTTTATGTCACCTAATAATTTCACACATACATAATAATGCACCGTGAGTCATATTTATTTATTTTTATAAAGATTTTGTAAATTCAGAGATGTTCAGCTGCACAATAAATTATGTTTATTCTCAAACGCAAACACTTGATTTGATATTTGCGGAATGAAATTGTGAAAATAGCAGTCTCAGACAGGAAGAAGGCTTTAGAAAAAATGTTAATAGACCAAACAAACAAACAAATAAATAAACATGTAGCCTGTTTTACAGTACATAACAAGGGCTAGATCAAGCAAAATTGTTTATACTATTTACACTAAAGCAGATTAACAAAAATTACAGTCATTTACTTCTTTACTATATCTATTACAATTATTACAAAGTATTATTTATACCATTCTATTATTTATTATAAAAAACAAACAAACAAAGAATATTTAGGAAGATCTCGGACCCAAGAGCTGTGTGTGCCATGTGAAAACAGCACAAATCCAAGTACGGAGTCAAACATGAGTAAAACATGAGCTGTATCCTAATTACCTCCTTATTGGACACGTAGTGCACTATGTAGTGCGTAGAAGCAATTATTAAATACCCTATGTAGTGCACATATCAAGGGAGAAAGGAGGGATTTGGGACTCTGTCTGTTTTTGTGTGAGTTATTCGTAAAATAAAATGCACTACTATATTAAATAGTGTGTTGATATTGTAATAGAATTATACCGAATATTATTTATTTTTAAATATTTTTATTTTGTATTATAATAATAGTATTTTATTATTATATATTTTTTAAAGACACCGATAGCGGTATCGAATGGGTGCTGAAGAAGCCCCGCCCCTTGCGGAAGTGACGCTGACCAATCGGAACGCGGTGGAAGAACGTCACGTCAGCAGACGTCGTGCGGGGATTGGTATGCTAGCTACATTGAAACAATCCGAACAACTCAAGCGCTCCAACATTTCTTTTTTTTTTTTTTTTCTTCTGTAGCGCCGCAGCACTTCACGGCGCTTTTCTTCTCGTTTCGGCGTCTGCGTTGTTTACCGGAACACTTCCGGAGCCGGTGACGGAGAGAGCGCGAGAACTTGTCGGTGTGTAAGTTTATCTCACGTTACTTAAAAGTCGGCTGTTATAAAAGCGAGTGTGTAGCGCTCGCGCTTCAGTGCTGGACTGATTTCTCTTTAAAAAAAAAAAAAAAAAAAAAAAAAGGAAATGTGTAGAAATGCAGAATTCGGTTCGGATTGATCCGGACGTGTTCCTGGTTCTAGAGTCGGTGTCTCTCAAAATAATAATAATGAGGCTTAAATAAAACTGAGTAATATGGCTCTGTGGACCTGCTGGAGCAATGTGTCCCATTTCTAAGGAAAGGATTCCTGCTCTGGTTCGGTTCTTCTTCATGGACTTTTTCCAGTTTTTTTCATGAGATGATGTTTTTCTTCTTCTCGAAATGCTCATTTTGTAAGAGCCTCTAAAAGAAGCATGGTTGTATGCCTCATAAGCGTGCATACCGACAGTGATTCAGATTAGAGTCCATTCAAGTGAAGCTACACGTTGAAGAGGGGAGGTAAGTGCACGGTGAGTAAAAGTCGCCCACATGCTCTGGCTTTGGGAACTGGATCAGAAAAGCGTTGAACCCTTGCAGGCTGGTGGAAGATGGCCGTGCTTCCCAGTAGGAGCGGGTGAGAGCACAACCTCAGGGCGCATTGGATCTATTGATAAAGATCTCGACCCGGACCGAAGGACACATGCAGGCCAAAAAGCGGTATTTCATCTTGTTCTCCGCCAGCGCCTGCCTTGTACTGCTGCTGTACCTCGGTGGGGTGCAGATCGCCGAAAGGAGCCCAGGTGGCAGCAACCGGCGTGGCCCGGAACCTCGCTGGCCCAGATTTGTCGAGCACCTCCAACCTTTCCGTACGTTGGATCACGCGGAAAACGAGGACAGCGTTCCAACATCTCCAAGGGACAAGAGAGATGCCGTCCCCGGCATATACAAGGGCCGGATGTGCCGCATGGACTCGTGCTTTGACTTCTCCTTGTGCAGGAAGAACGGCTTCAAAGTTTACGTCTACCCTCAGGAGAAGGGCGAGAAGATCTCGGAGAGCTACCAGAACATTTTGGCTTCGATCGAGGGTTCTAGGTTTTACACGTCCGACCCGGGGCAGGCTTGCTTGTTTGTCCTGAACCTGGACACCCTGGACCGGGATCAGTTGTCCCCGCAGTATGTCCACAATCTGAAAGCGAAGCTTCAGAACTTGAATCTATGGAACGACGGCAGGAATCACCTGATCTTCAATTTGTACTCTGGGACGTGGCCGAATTACACGGAGGACTTGGGTTTCGACATCGGCCAGGCCATGTTGGCCAAGGCCAGCATCAGCACGGAGAACTTCAGGCCCAACTTCGACGTTTCCATTCCTCTGTTCTCTAAAGATCACCCAAGGACAGGAGGGGAGAGGGGGTACTTGAAATACAACTCCATCCCGCCATTTAGGAAGTACATGCTGGTATTCAAGGGGAAGCGCTATCTGACCGGGATCGGTTCGGACACGCGGAACGCTCTGTACCACGTCCACAATTCGGAGGACGTGGTCCTGCTCACCACCTGCAAGCACGGCAAAGACTGGCAGAAGCACAAGGACGCGAGGTGCGACAGGGACAACGCCGAATATGACAAGTAAGTGGACTTTGCTTTGGTGTGACAGCAGTGGTCTGTATATTTATCACAAGTCTTTATTTTAGGAAATATAGCATCAGCTGCCAGCTTTTGTGTCTGGTAGCATTTAGAAGGTAAATCGAGATCTTTTTGGTGAGCTGCTTTGATCTGTAGGCAGCAACTGAAAGTAAATCTGAAAGTAGCTCCGGTAACACAATCAGGCAGCACCTTGAATTGTTCTGCTCTCTATTCATGGTAAAGCACGTGGTCCTGATCCTCATTATGAAAAGTTGATTTAAGCCCAAATTTAAATGTCAGCTCTTTCAGAATGTCACATGGCCTTTCCTATAGAATTTGGGAGGACAGCCTACTGTCTCATAACCTCCAGATTGCCTCAGCTCGTCAGTCCAGTTTCAGATAAAACAGGTCTGGTGATCAGGCTGTTGCTTATTTATGTGAAAAGTGCATCCTTTTCATGGCTACACAATGCACACAGTCTCTCCCATGTTAATTTTACTCGCCAGATGTTGTTTTCAGATGAAAAACTCAGACCCGTGTCGTTCCTAATTTAACCAGAGTTCCCATTCAGGCTTCATATGACTGCACCATCACAGGACTGAAACGGAGTTCTGTCGCTCCTCAGTAATCCTGAGAGCCAGGTTGTGGACTGAAATGGCTCGAAAAGAACTGAACCCAAGAAGCGTCTGGGTTTAAATAACTGACAACTTCATCAGTACAAATTTCATGCTTTCACTTTCATGCGATATGGACAAAATCTTGCGTATTATGATGTGATATACTGCTAAACTTCGCAATATTAAAACAAACCCAAGAATCGCACATTCGTCTGATCACCGTTAAATATATTTGGTGGAGCGTCAACACCAAGATTGATCAACACATCCACAGAAAACACTGTCTCGCACTGACACACTTTGTTGTAGTTTGTTCGCGTGTTTATTTACGTATCACTGCCATATTTACTTCTTTGATATCAGGGTCACAAGGGCGATACTGCTGATTGCTGCTAATTACTAAACAATATTGCTTGAGGTTCATATTTCCTCCACTTTCCTCACAGTGACACGTAACTGAGACGCTGTTCGCGGTTTAAAATAATTAGCGTTTGTTAGTGTTGATTTTATTTATAATTGTTATATATTTTGTTGTGTGTCTATTAATTTCAACCTCAACAAAACTAAAGATGTAATAATATACATATTATGATGTATCATAAATTTTAGGGACAAAATTAAAAATATGATGTGTCCATATTTGTTTTTTATATATATATATATATATATATATATATTTGCATAAATCAAAGGTACAAAGTGAAACGTTGTGCAAGTCTCCTTGAATTTTTTTATTTTATTTTATTTTTTTCCTCAATAATACTTTCTGCACAAGACTTTGACAATCCCAGTGTAGTCTCTGGAAAAAAAAAAAAACCTTGGTGAACTGCTTTGTATTTGTTATATATATATATATATATATAGTACACAGTATATAATCCTTAGGGATTCATCTCTTAATATGAGGATTTGTCTACATTCAGTCTGAACAGTCACGTGATCAGATTATTCAGACTGCGACCCGATATGAATTCAGTCGTTCCATTCAGTTCAATTTTTTAATTTGTGTAACACTTTTATCACAAAGCCGCTTCACAGAAATCCGGATGTAGAGTTAGATCCGTAGGGAATAAGCCAGAGGTGACAGTGGTGAGGGGAAAAATCTCCCTGAGACGGCATGAAGAAGAAACCTTGATCAGACCCAGACTCGCACTGGAACCCGTGATCAGAAGTGAAGTGAAGTGAAGTGAAGTGTGGCCAAGTATGGTGACCCGTACTCGGAATTTGTGCTCTGCATTTAACCCATCACACACAGTAGTGAACACACACACACACACACACACACACCCGGAGCAGTGAGCAGCCTTTTTTGCTGCGGCGCCCGGGGAGCAGTTGGGAGATCGGTGACCTCAGTCGTGGTATTGATGGTGGAAGAGAGCGCTGGTCATTCACTCCCCCACCTACAATCCCTGCCGGCCTGAGACTCGAACCCACGACCTTCAGGTTCACCTTCGGGTTGCAAGTCGACTCTCTAACCATTAGGCCACAACTGCCCCCCAGCAGCATCATCTGGGTGACACCAGATAGAGAGATTATATTGGATCATTACAGTATACAGGTGTAGAAGAGGAAAAACCAGCAGAGTCCTGGGATGAGCGCAGGACAGGACAGTCTTTATGAATACAGCAGCAGCTCTTAAGTATTCAGGTGAGATTATTGACTGAAATAAGAACGAGACTTTGGGCATTGACTGTATTTACAAAGTGTGAAGACACGTCCCACCAAATGTCACAGCCGTAACACTGGATTTGATCTTTACACTTTGAAATTATTGTGCGATTTGACAAAATTGGACTTTTTGATGGAAAATTCCAGATTTTTGGATTATACTTACCTTGGCACTGAGACATGAGGGAAGAAAACCCTTCTCTGTTTTTAAGTTCAAACTGGTGAGAAAACAGCCGTCTTGTTTTCTTTCGGAGCCACAAAGCACTGTGAGTATGCCCCTTCACGCCCCGGGGCACTCTGACGGATTAACAGGGACAATACCCATGGTGCCAGTGGGGGGAGAAGGTGGGGGAGGGGTCGTCAGACCTCGGGCCTTCCTGCCGTCTGTGTAGATGTTTACCACAGTCCGTCAGCGGCGAGTAACCGCTTCCTGCGTGACCCAGGCGTGACCTCGCACCCTGGCGGCGTGACCTCAGACCCGAGTCTCCTGCCGGCGTGCTGTCGCTGTAACACGCTGAGATGTTCACATGTCACACAGCAGTGACACAATGTAACGGCATCAACTACAGCGACGCATCGCAGCTGTTCCGTCACGACCTTCTGTCTCCGTTTATGACGGTTCGCTTTCAAAATAGAAACGTATTATTAATTTATGCAGCTGGGTGAAAACCGCTGAACAAAAACTGTTGGTTTTTAGTGGACTGTAATACTGTTGAGTGCAAAAGTTTGCACGCCCTTAGAACAGATCGACAACATTTTTATACATTTTGTTTATATAAAAGGGCTGACTTTAAACACAATTTTAAAAAGTTGTGATTTTTATTTATTTTATTTTTTTTGGACACACAAATATGTATCCCAATTTTCAATGTATTTTCAAAGATATTTTGATATGTATGTCACAATATATAGGTTAGCTGACAATTTCCCATACTGTATTTAATGTCTACAAAAAATATATTTTAATATATTAATTTTTTAAATAATTAATAACATTTTCATTTACAAAAAATTAAAATGAAAGGAGGGAAAAACAGAATTTTTTTTTTTACATTTTTTCCAATTTTAAGTATAGTGCAAAATTTTAAGATCTAACACAGGCAGTTTGTGATTATTGAACAAAATAAAAACGTTAATAAAAAGATACAGGATATCCATAATATTGCAGAAAAGTGTATTGACATAATTTATCATATCATATCTCCCAGCTTATAGTTGTTCATTATTGTGGATATGGACAGGTGTGTATAATGTATTCCGGTTAGATTGACAAAATGTGGAGTTTTGTGGTGCTGGTGAAATAATCTTGTCCTGGTCATTTCCTAGTGTCAGGTTTTAACTTTAACCTCTGAGTGACTTTTGAAATGTTCGCAACAACACGTCGAGTCTTTCAGTGACTAAGCTCTTCCATGTGCTCGTGCTTTTCTGAGAAAGCTTTTAAATGATTTTTTTCCCTCCCCTGCCGCCATGTGGCTTCATGCTCACATGCTGTGTGTATTATAATTAGTCTGAATTAGTCATTCAGCAACACATTAGTCTGCCGAGATGTTTCAACGTCTTTCACGCTGAAATTCATTGCATCTCAATCATGGCAGTGTGGTACGAACTCTAATGTGGCTCATTAACGTTTCAGATCTTGAGGGAAAATAAGGTTGTGTCCTGAATAAAAGCATTTCTTGTCTCTTTTTCTAAAAAGTGACATTAATAAATCCTAAACATTTCATTTCAGACTAATTTAATTTGTCACTTTAAGCTGATTTAGCCTAATTAGTAGCTAGCTGGCGTGTTGACTAGTAATTAACGAAGTCTACATAAATTAGACTTAGGTTTTTAGGGTTTCATTGGATAATTAAAGGTTCTTTGCTGCCTAAAAGGGAAACACTCTGTTGTAGGGTTCTGCAGAGAACCTTGTTCTCCAGAGGGGGACACCTAAAGAGGGCTTTAGGGTTGTAATTGTAGAAACATGGCTAGCTTTTCGATGGGACACACATCGTTGTTGCGGTCTGTGTAGAATGCTTATGATTCTTCATAGAAATTTGCTCTCAAGAGGGACAACCAAAGAAGTCTAAAGGGTTAAAAAAAAATTCTATTAAAAATAAGCATGAACTTTTGGAAACAACGTTTTTGCAAGGGTCCCTCGGATGGTTAAAAGGTTCTAGCATAAATGAAATGAAATGAAAATGAATGTCTCTCGAAAAGGCCTTTAGGAGATTCTAGAAAAATGCTGCACTTCAGGTAAAAACACCACCTACGCTGTTAGAACCAAAGGAGTTCTTTGGATGGGTAGAGGTCTAGTTTTCCCCGAAACCCGCTTTTGTAGGGTCTACATAGAATCTTGTCACCTAGAGGGACAACCAAAAAGCCTTTAAGGGTTTAAATTTTTTAAGCCTGGGCATTCACTCCTGGAAACAAAGGTTCAACAAAGGTTTCTTGGATGGTTAAATGTTCTAGCAGTACAGTTCTTTATGATTTTTAAGGTTCTTTAATGATTCTTTATAATTCACTGGACTCCTAAAAGGGTTTTGTTTGGACCCCTATCTTGTAGGGATTCTACATATAAGCCTATCCTCCAGAGGGACAAGCGAAGAACCCTCAAGGCCATAGGGTCTTAGAAGTAAGGATTGTACAAGGATTCCTTGTATGCTTAATGGTTCTAGCTTTTAAAATGAGTTATACTTGGAACCTTGTGTGAAGAAGTTTAATAATAAATAAATAAGTTTTCAGCCTCGTGCAAGGTTTCTACTTTATCTGCTTTATCTGTTGTTGGGTTCTACAAAGAAAATTTGAATGGTTCCTGCAAAGGAACAAATGGATAAGGGGTCCTAGATTTACCTGTTTTTGTTTCCAGGGATTGTAGATGATTCTTGTTGCTAATCAGTTTTCTTGCTAATGAGATTTTTACAAAGGTTACCGTCCTGACCTTGAGTTTTGAACTGAACGCACCAACCAGAGGCAAATCTGGCTCATGCTGACGCTCTGAAACATTAATACAGTGCATCCAGTCAGCATTCAAGAACCGAGTGAATGATTTTTGCCATGACAGGATTTTGCGTAATTGCCCCTTGACAATAAAAAATGCATGGCACATTTTTTTTTAGTGCAGGCGGCAGCTTATTCTCTCCTCATTTCCTTACTAGCCATAGGCCAATACCCCTCCCTTCATCTACACGGACGCGCGGCGAAGACGTCGTACATGAGCGTTCATGTGAACCCCCATGCTGTTGGCTACTCTGGTGAATAATTGATGGCCGTATTTGAGTCATGTTTTTCCCCTCCGTCCTTTACTTGAAAATTTCATGTCTTATTCATGGATGCCTCAGATCTTCTCCATCATTTCTCACAGTGCATCCCCCAAAGGCAGGACTATTTTGGAAAATTAAGTAAGTGACTATGAAACATGAAATGAGATGGTGCTGGGAAAATTCAAACACGGTCCTGGCTCTGATGGAGTCCGTAGTAGTGTCTCAGATCCCAGAATTTATAACTAAATCATGTTTAATAGGAAGACATCAGGCAATTTACGACCGCTATAAATCTGTTCTAACCAGACACGTTGATAGTTAGTGTTCTTGAGTTTTCCTGCGATTCAGGTGGGATTCAGGTATTTGTTTAATATTATTGGCGTGGTCTTCACGATGTACACGTTGTCATCACCCCAAAGGTTCCATGTATACTACATACGTCTCATTTTAATGCACGCTACCGTAGGGCTTAATCATTAGTAGCTCGTGACCATAATGAATGTAGGCTTTACCTGTGCTAGACCTGCGCTAGTGGAGTGCTAGAGCTCACGATCCCCAGACAACAGGGCGAAAATTTTTTGTTAGCTGCGAAATTGGTGGACAAGTTACACAGTTTAGTGAACGACCAGTGTGTATGATACGATGTAGGGGTAGGATTAATAAAACTGATATATTTTAT
This sequence comes from Pangasius sanitwongsei, assembly GCA_037576675.1. Classification (NCBI taxonomy): domain Eukaryota; kingdom Metazoa; phylum Chordata; class Actinopteri; order Siluriformes; family Pangasiidae; genus Pangasius; species Pangasius sanitwongsei. Next base: position 2,849,804 of record CM075024.1, on the reverse strand, counting down.
GCTTTTATACTTTAATAATACATATATTTTTTTATATAGATTTTTTAAAATTATATTTTTATTTGATTTTATATTATTTTTTATTATATTTACTATGTAAATTTTTTGTTTAGATGTTTTTTTTATTACAGATAGAATTGGATAATTTGGCCGAAGATGAAATTTACACATTTCTAGGGGTGCCAATAATTGACAGATATGTTTCTATTTAAAAATATATCCTTTGAATTAATTTGCTTCAATTAAAGGTTAAGCATAAAGTTATTTTTTCATATCTTTTTTTTTTTTTTTTTATACCAAGGGTGCCAATAATTGTGGAGCTGACTGTATGCTAATCAAAATACAAGAACAACATCCGATACCAAGTCTAAATTCATGTCACTTCTGTTAACAGTACTGCAGCGAGAATATGGTTTTTTGGAAGTTTTATATATCTCACCAACCCCATTGTTAAGCTAATATCTAGCTGGTTGGTTGTCTGAATTGCTTTACTTTATTTTATTTACTTATTTTTTTTATCGATAATGAAGCATAAAATCTCAGAAATATTGGGTGGCATTATTACATTCACAGAATGGGAGCAAGCGCTTTCTCAGCAAATATCTGTACATGTTGTGTATGGTCATAATGGTCACGTTTTGTGAAAGATAAACGCTTATCCTTAGACCTGAAGTGAAAGGTAATTGCGGTAAAGGTTTAGCCCCTGCATAATTAGCGCTACGGAGCACATCCGCGTTTGTGTAACTGTTCCCTTTAGGCAATGGCTGCTAATGAACTTGGAACGTTTTCTGAATTTTGATTCCGCAGGCATCACTTTTGGAAAATGCTTCCAAATGAGTGAATTGTAGAGCGTTGCATTTGGATGCCTTCCTGCATTTTCCCACAATCCTCAGAGCGAACCAAAGGGTATGCGTTGAAAACCCTGAGAGAAAACAGAGGAAAAAGAAACGCGAAAGTAAACTTGCTAAAATCATTAAAGGCCTGAAATGAAAGATGAACCAACAGGCTAAGTGATGCAAGACAATAAAATAATACGTGAAAGCAGCCATTTTGGGTAAAATCATCATCTGAATGAATCTAAAGCGTTCTCTTTCTTGCTCAGCAGTGTGTGTTGGTTTACCTGAGTGTGTAATTATGCTAACGGCCGCCTGGAGCCGTCTCGGGTCGTAATGCAAGACGCGATCTAGCAGGCAGCTGTTTCACTCGTCTAATAGCAGATTTGGCCACTTTCGCCCCGACAGCCGCTGTAATCACACGCCGAGACATCACGGAGGATTTAATGAGACGGTGATACTCGAAAAGATAACAGACTGCTTACAGATCAATGCTCTCTCCACCCCTGCCTTAGTGGGTGATTATGGGTAGGAAGCACAAGGCGCTTCGGCTGCTGGAGGGCCCTTGATGAGGGGGTAGAGTGGAGGAAATAATGACAGAAATAGTAACTGACTCACATCGGTCTGAAGCAAAATAGCTTAAATAAAGGATGGAATGAGACGTCTCGGGCTTGGAATAACTTGATTTAGCACCTTTCATGCATTTAAAGTGCGGCATAAATTACAGGCGGGTGATGAACGATTGTCGTAAATATTTTACCTTGATTATGATTTGCAAGCATTAATTGGGAAGAGAATATACTTTTTTTTTTTTAATTCAGATAGACACTTATCAAATCTTACCACTTAGTATGTGATTTAAAATTGCGGTTCTCAAAGTGGGGGTGATTATTATTATTATTATTATTATTATTTTATTTTATTTTTTTTTTTAGTTTGCATTGGAGGAACTTGCAACCTACCAGTTTATTTCTTATAAATGAGTTTATTTCTTATAAATGAGTTTATACCAAACTTAAATAACTTAAAACATTTTTGTGAAATAATAAGAAAATTAATTAGGGGATTTGATCATTTTATTTACGTTCGTTTGTTGTGTGCGGTGGTCACATTGTCAAATTTGGACATCGTCTGCTTTATATAGATCTAGCACCTGAACTGAAGTATGTTTTCTATTTTTTGTACATTTCTCTACCAGAAGTCCTAGCATTTCACACCCTGCTTATAATGTGTTTATAATGCGAAAAGAATTTTCACTAAATATCAGCATCATCTACACCAATCCCTGTCTCATCACCTGGGGTAAAGGTCACTCGCTGTAACGGTATATAAGGCTTGCAAAACACGAGCGACAGAAGCAGAGAGGAAACGTAAGGTTTGTTCAGGTAATGCTCACGTGACGATATCAATTTTCTCAGCAGGTCTCTCTGTATGATAAGGGAGACGGATATAGCTTTTCCAGCTGTCACTTTGAGGGCTTAAGCATTCACACACTTGTGGGTCCGGATGATGTTGCGGCTCAGAAGTAAGAAGAAGAAAGCTGAGAGCGTTTTCAAGCCTCTCGTCTGCGTTCCCGATTTGGAAAGCCGTTTGGCAGTGTGGGAAAATGCAGGGTCAACTGCTTGTCCCGTTTCAAGTCCGCACACACGCTGAGCTCACCATCACACAACGGCTAAAACAGCCGAGCCCGCAGCTGGCAGGAGGCTCTGTGGTCCTCATAGTGCAGCCACAAACAGGAAAAGTGGTTTGCTGGATTTCTAAAAGTTTGTTGCTGTACTTCTTCTTCACCATTCATGCATTATAATTTAAGCCTTTCCAAGAGGATGTCTTTCCCTCTTATAGCTCTGTCATCTTTCCACAAGCCAAGCTTTTTTTTTTTTTTTCTCTCCCTGTCGTGTTCAAGATGGAAGAGAAACAAGTGTGGACTCGAATAAGAATTCAACATGACGCCTCAGTGAACCTGTCAATTTGCATCGATTCATTTCCATGGGCTGTTTTGCATATATCCCTGCATGCCATTTTTCTCCAGCATGCTTCTATTTATAGTTAAAGACTTGACTGAAAAGAGGAAAAGTCCTTTCATTGGCGTTTTCACCGTTTTAGTTTTTTTTTTATGCGTCTACAGAGGGAAAGTTGGCGCAGATTCAGCACTTCAGCTGTGTTCAGCTATAAGATTCATATGAAAGCAGATCATTCTTACGTTAACGTTTTAAGGGTTCCCAGATGGCAGACTGAAGAACCCTTTACGATGTTACATGGAAGCTTTTTGCTGAGAGCATAGATATAAGCCTTCATTCACACTAGCAAGTGATAGAGTGACATTTCTCAGTTCAATGCCAACTAGGTGTCAGGTATCCAAACGACTGGTTCAGAGGAATTCCTCGGACCAGCATTGGTTGTCCGCGGAAAACCTCCTCTCTCCTACCTGCATTTGGTCCCAATTTAACCAAATTTGGCACTTAGAAACCAGTAGTCTCATATTTTCCTTGGTTGAATTACAACATAAGATGTACTTTAAACAAAGTAACACACTCGCCTTTGAGCTGTGCAGTGAAGCGTACACATTTTGGCTTCTCATGCAAAGTTAAAGCGACAACGGGAGCAGTCATAAGAGGGCCCCTAAGAGATAAATTACAGTTTTCTCGGGCTTCACCTGCCTACAAGACAGCTGTATTACTCTTCGTGTTGAAAATCGTAATATATAGCTGTTAGGTTGTGTTCTTTAAACACAGCCACTGACTCCTGATGCATGAGACAAATGGCCTTGTCCTTACACTGCACAAAAAAGTAATCAGAAGTCAAGCTCCTACAGTCAGAGTCAATTTTTCTTTTCTGACATTGTCAAGCCTGACTAGTTTGAGAATGGACTCTGCAGTGATGTAGCCTTGGTTAAATTTGATGTCGGTGAGTAATGAAATAGCTTGTTTGTGTTTGTTCTGAACTTTTCTTCTCTTAAGTGGCCAGAGTTCTTTTCTTTTAATGAAAGAGAAGGCCAGGTTTTTGAATTAATGGCTCTATACCTTGCAGATATTACATGGTTATCAACATGATTTATGAATGATGCGTAATACTAACTTTTTGTTTTTGTCCACTCTTAAAGTTTTACAAGCCATCTTCAAAGGTGAAAACAATCCGGACTCATTTTCATCCGTTATTTGACTACAGTGTGAAATAGTTACATTGTAGTTATGGTGGTACACAATAACAATATACAGTTTTACTTGTTGGACTTTTGGAGTACTCTTTGTTTAAAAAAAAAAAAAAAAAAAAAAAAAGCAAACTGATGGGGTGTATGGGGCAGTACATTTGCAAACTGATGGAGTGTATGGGGCAATACAGTTCCAAACCGATGAGTGTATGGGGCAATACATTTCTGAACTGATGGGGTGTATGGGGCAGTACAGTTCTGAACTGATGGGGTGTATGGGGCAGTACAGTTCTGAACTGA
>CM075024.1:2832940-2845423 GCA_037576675.1 Pangasius sanitwongsei | reverse complement strand
TTCTGAACTGATGGGGTGTATGGGGCAGTACAGTTCTGAACTGATGGGGTGTATGGGGCAGTACAGTTCTGAACTGATGGGGTGTATGCTGGGGCAGTACAGTCACGAGTATATATGATGTAATTTAGTAGACTTTTGTTAAAAATTTTGTAAAATGACATTTTTTATGTTTATTTTATACTTCTTATGTACAAGTATTTATAGAAACTCTACGGGGGATCAATAAATGTACGTCTTATCTTAAAATATTTAGAGTGTTCCTTTACTGTCATGTCTACACTGAGAGGCATCACACAATTTGGGAAAGATGGTCTCTGAATTCTCTGTGTAGCAAAAACATTGCACTAATTAACAAGTAATTAGGAATGTTTAAGCGGAGAGAACCTCTGAGTTTGACACCACTGCATTACATTACGACCTCATCTTGACCATACAAAGCATGTGGCTGCGTCTCTTTCCACATTATTCATTTTTCACCTACTAATAGTTACTGCTATTACATTTTAGGGCACTAGATAAATGCCATTGAATGAATGAAATATGACCCAACCGCTGTTAAAATCGAGGTTTTTGTTGCAACCTGAAGTCGTGACGGTTGATACCATCCCTTTACTGATGCTTTCAAACCCAGAACTTTGCGTTCGGCACTCCAACCTGAGACTCGAGTGTATATTATGTACTTTTCTGCCTAGTTGATGCCCGTCATCTGCTTTCTCATCCACCCACAGTCCTCCATCTCCGTGTGCATCTGCGGCTCTAAGCCAGGCAGCAGGGTTTAAAACTGCTCTATAAATAAAAAAATATAAATCCCCGAAGGGCGGCATGACGTCAGCCCGTCTCCGTGTCACACGGACCGCACGCATTTTTCTCCTCCGTGCTTTGGCAGCGCTTCCTAATTAGAAACGTGGTAGAAGCTTTTGGTTTATGGCTGCCATTTGATCCCCAGCCTTTTTCTCCCTTCGCTGGCTGCATGGGAAGGGGCTTGGGTTTGAAAGGATGCCTGGGGGAGTTAATTTGGTGTAGCAGGCGTAACATTGTTTTTATAGCCTGTCTTTGTTGGTTCTTTGGTTAACACCATGTAGACATTAATTAAAGAAAAAAAATTGAAGATAAATGATGTTTAGGCTTGTACGATGTTGTGTGTCGTACCCCCCCCGATTAACCATAAAAACCTTCGGTTAATGATTTAGCTAATCATCCAGAACAGATAAAAAATGACACACAACAAATAAAACTGTCCAAGTTTCTGTAGGACGACTCACCCTGTCACGGTTTTTTTTTTGTTTGTTTTTTTGTTTTTTTGGTAATCGTAGTGTTAGTATCATTTGTAATGAGTTTTCTTTTCTTTTAGAGATTTTGGATGGATTGAGTGGTCAAACCTTTTAAATGGGTTTGAATCCAACGAACTACTAGATTAGAGCATGACAAGTTTTCTTTTTGCATAAGATTCGCCATTTCATTCCTGCTTTTTTTTTTTTTTACTTTCAACATTCATCACTACCACTGCTAAGTTCTAAAAGCCACATCCCTAAATTTATTTTATTATTATTATTATTATTATTTATTTATTTATTTTTTTTTACATGCAGCTCAATTAAATGTGGTTTGGCAAAGAGAGGCTAGCTTAACCCTAGTCAGTTACGGTCACAGCTTTTGGATCGATAATGAGATCATGGTGCGTGGATAAAAAATGAGCAACAAAAAAACAAAATTGAGAGAAATCTCTCATTCATTTTTACCATAAGAAAATGTTAAACGAGAAACCTGCACAATTATTACTATAATATAATCAGAGTAAACGTCAGTATCACTGGATATCGTGGCAGTGTATAATTTTTTAACATGCGTTCAAATCATTATATCGCACAAACCTAATCCTGATTATGAATCAGCATGAACATTGCATCATCTAAAGAATTTGAATACTTGAGTTCATACGTAATGACTATAATGACAGAAGAAAGAAAAAAACTATCCGACTATGGTTCGAGCCGGGATGGATGTGGACGGAAATGCCAGTACGGAAACCGGAAGCCTTTTCATCTGGTTTGATCTCGCTTTACAGTCTCGCTTGTGTTTATTTTAGATTACACTTACTGGACTTTGCCTTGGGTTTGTGGTTGCGAAAGGTAGCATTACTCAACACGTGTAATGAAAGGCTTTCCAGATGTTTCCCAATAAAACTTTTTCCATCTACGCTTTTTAGATGCCTGGACTTTCCCTCTGTTGTTGTCATGAAACTGAGCATCATGTTGTTTCTTGGAGCATTGAAGTAATGACTAGATTTCTTAATTATTCTTGATTGTACGCAGTTTCTAAAGATTTTTATAACAAAATACTACTGTTTTATTGATTTGAGCAGGCTATGGATGGTGCTAAATGTCTAAATCAATGTAGCTCCATGGTGCTGATAACAGCCTTCATTTGTTTTTTTTTTCCTTTCTTTTTTGGATGTGGGGACTGTCCAGGGTGGATTAGTTAAACTGTAATCTTTATTTAACCAGGAATCCATCAGGATATCATCTAGAAAATGGATGCTGGTCAATGATCCGCTCGAAAAACATGGTGTTGCAGCTTTAGGGTGCGCAAAAAGAAACCATCCTTATCTCATAATATTTTCTAATAAACGAATAACATAAAACAATGATAGCATATGGGATAAGTAGAATTCTCGATTCTGATTGGTCAGAAGGTGTTGATTAATTTTCTGTAGTAACCGCTCATTCAAAGGGTCTCGTATCACAGACGCTTAACATAATCTAACCTTATTAATAAGCGGGTTATGCGATGTTATCTAACAACGATAAACGTGTAATCATTGATATGATGATGATGATGATGATGATTTCTTTATGATCTTCCAAAATGTCAGCGCTTTGTAAAGTCACTGCTAAGCTTCTCCGAAGACTTTCCCGTGTCAGAAATCTTTTTTTTAATTATTAAATTTGACGGGAGAGAAAAGAGAGGCTGGTGAAGGAGCGGCCCTTTATAGCTGTGAGAACAGGAACTAAGTCGTGTCAGACATTCCGCAACAATAAATGTAACTATAAACGGATGAAACATATAATGTGTCATTCTGCAATAAATGTACAAGTGTTGAATGATCGCTGTTGTGTAAGAGGAATAAAACACTTAGCTTAGGACGTGCTGTTGTAAGAAAGGATTGAACTCGGCTTCATCGCCCCACCCTGTCGGTGATTATTTTCCTATAACAGGATGTGTCAAGTGTTTTGTTCCTTATTTATTAGACCACACGTGAAAACTCAACATTATCTGGTGGAATGTAAGGACATCTTCATACCGTTCCACTCCTCTGACACTTCAAGCCAAACGTTTGTTTGTGAGCGCCACTGAGCACGCTTGGATTGCCAGTTTTATAATATTTTCCTGCACTTTTTACTTTTACAACGGTGCTTTTGCTTCGAGTAAGCCTTGTGGAGCTGTTTAAATCACCATGCTCTCTGTCAGAATGTGTTTAATTTATTCAGGCATTGTAACAGAAGAACGACACACACACACACACACACACACACACACACACACGTACACACACAAAAAAAAATCAGTTCTGTTGCCAGGGTGTCGTTTACGCAGCGATCCCACGCTTCTGATGGAGAGATGGCGGAGGATTCTGGCCAGGCCCAGGCACGTCCGCCTCCAGCCAGAGACAGAAGAATGCTGGGAAATTTAATGGAAAGGTCACCTCCTCCCCGCTCTCGTTTTCTATAGAAAACACCAGCCTCACCTGCCCTTTCACTGAAAACTGGACAGGAGTGTGGAACTTGTAGAAATCTGCCCAACCTTAGGTTCGATTTATTTATTTATTTATTTATTTATTCTTTGGGCTTGTCTGTGACTTCAACCTTTAAGCTGGTGTCTGTAATCGTGTGTGTGTGTGTGTGTGTTTGGGAAGGAAAAGTGGACGCAGAAGAAAGTTGGACTGCACAGCACTTTTGGCTTTCTGCTGATAGACCCACCGCATATCCGAGTGATCAGCGTTAAAAGGGATGCTGGGTAAAAGGGAAGTCAGACCGCGTTCCCGCTACATGCTCAGTTTTCATACGGCATCTCAGCCATGGATACAGATTGACGTGTCCTAGATCAAAACCATTTCTCTCAACTAGTGTCACCAGAGTTAATTCTTTTGATTGGAAAAAATGCTGTTTGTGATGATGCTTATAAAATCTTGGCTGAATTCTGTAACGGACAACGCATGTTCATCATGTCAGATTATTTGGTGGCGATCATCTAAAGACACATTAGACCCGCAGTTAAAAAGATTACTGCATTCTGCTTACGTTATCATTCAGCATGATCCAGATTCCTTCATGATCCAGATTCCTGCTGAAAACAGGCTCGCATGAACACTGAGCTTGAGGTAATATAAGACAAATGTCACACGTTACCAAATAATACTTTTCACGATGTGCGATTGTTGTCATTGACAGCGAAAGCGGTGTGAAAATCACCCAATTAAAGCAGGCTTAAGCAGATAAACCTGATTGGATGACAATTGGGTCTTCAAAGCTTTTAGTCTTTGTGTAAAATCTTATGTGGTGCTTTCGGATTAGACTCGTATTAGCATTTCATTATTTGATTTCAGTGTGTTGGAGCAGGAAATATTCCTAGAAATCGAAAGTTTTTGTCACACCATCCATATAAACAGTGTCCATTTTTAACAAATTTTAGTCATTTAGTCAGGTTTTTTTTTTTTTTTTTTTTTTTTTGGAAAAGAAAGTTTACTACAGAAGTACTGTGCAGAAGTCGTGCAAGGAAATTCTGTAAATCAAATATGGCTTCAAAAATAATAAAGAAATTTTAAGTTTCTACTTATAAATACGATAAAGAGCAGTAAACAGTGATAAACTGTGACATCCCTTTGCTTTTTTTTTTTTTTTTTTTTTTAAATTAGCAGTCTCAGGTGCAATTTGTACAGTTTTTTAAGGAAGTTAGCTGATAAGTTTTACTCAACAGAGTGAAATGGAGAATCTGCCACAGTTCTTCTGGAGACTTTGACTGTCACACTCACTCTTTCACTCCAGCAGCCTTTATTATGTTTTTTTTTTCTCTGAAAAGTGATCTATTATATAATATGTTTCTTTCTTTACTGACATATAAACGTTTTTTCTGTAACATTTTATTTTTTTGTTTGGAAATATAAAATACTGACTCAATAATAATGTATACCTGTGTGTGTGTGGAGGTTGTTGATGATGTCACTGACGGTTGTTTTTGGGTTATTGGTATGCTGGTGGTTTCTTTCTTTTTCAGGACATTTCAAATTTTTGTATTGGCTATGCCCAATGCCCAATGGCTCTGACTGATTTTTCCCTCCTTTCTCATCTTCAGAAAGGCTTGCTTTCTCCCATAGTCAGCTCTCTGGTCTTCATTTTGGTTTATCTTTTTTAAACAACAAATGCAGTCTTTACAGGTGAAACCCAGGGCTCGAACCAAGAGTACACATTCAGAGCTAGGAACTGTTTAAACAATGTAACAGGACACACCTGTCAGTCATATATATTCCAATATTTTTGATCATTTGAAAAATGGACGTCTTCCAATACTTTTGGAGGGGACTATAGTTCAAGTTGTATTTAAGTCTTTTGGTACTTTATTAGTTTTTCAGATGAGTTTAGTTGATGGAAAAACAACAGCACAAACTTATTAAAAAAAAAAAAAAAACCAGAATCTGTAGTCTTCGTTTCTAAAAATTCCCCCAAGTTGGTTTCAAAAATGCAACAATTTAAAATAAAGTTTTAATTCCTTCTGAAGTGGAGCACTCTGTTATGGGTTGACTGAGGTTTTTATCCTTCTCTCTAAATGAAGGCGCTTAAGTGGCTGAAACTATCATACAGCTACGACTGTCTTACACTCAGCAGCTCCATCATAATGGACTGTACCCATTTAATAACATTACTACAGTGAGCACGTTTATTACACTGCCTACACTTGACAAGTGCTCACAAAGTTTTCACATTAGCACGGTGAATGAGACCTTGATGTACAACGATGTGCTGCAGTGTACATGTTTTCAAACTGTGATCCCTTCCAGAAATAAAATTATTTATATAGTACTTTTATTCTCCTATCTGCATGGTGTTTATTTGTGAGCTAAACCTACAGCAGAATACTTTCTAAAGCTGGGAGCTGCAAGAATAAAAACCCGTCACACACACACACACACACACACACGCCACTGCCGTCTCGGTTCTAGGCACGCTCTGGCTTAGCTTATTATAAATTATTTAGCACATTAGAATATTTCATACAGTGACAGTTTCCTGGAATTCAGATTTCATTTATGGTCACATTTCACTGCCCTAAATGTCCTCACAAATGATGTCGGATGTGCACACGCATGCAGAGCAGGAAAAACGAAAAACTTGTGCAAACAGTGTCAATTGTGATTAGAGAGTGTGAGTATCGAGCAGGAGGTTTTTTTTTACCAGAAGTTTTAGTACCACAGGTGAGCATGGATAGAGTTATAGTGTAGAGAAATTAGTCCAGCGAGATTAATGATTAATTACGACTTACGCCTACACTGAGCTTCAGCTAATTAATGAATTCACGTTTGCTGGATTAAAGCAAGGAGATCACTAACCTGTTGAATGGAGTTGGAACACTACAGTTATTTTCCAATAACAATACATCCTGTACTGTTTTATTCCTCTCATATATTTTATAAATAAGTGTTTGAATGTTTGTAGGCTGTATATGGAATTATCACTGTAACCAGCAGATGAACTGATTAGTTTTTGGAACCGATCCAGATAGGGTCAAGGTCACAGCAAGGTCAAATATTTGTCATACAGACATGCTAATTGCATGTTCATGTTCAGGAGAACAACGCATTGATCCAAACATGGTCAAGGTATGTTTTAAGATGATTTAAAGCATACGAGTAAGTGACAGATATAGACCTGTCGGTGAATAATTATAGAAAACTAATCTGACCAATCAGAGCTGAGAATTCAGCAGCACTGAGGTCTAATGACAGAATATCGTATCGACCAGCATGGCAGCTGGAATTAAATTGCCTTCAGCTCTGCTTAATGTTATTAAATTGACGATGTTTTGCTCAGCGTTCACGAAAGAACTCACCAAATACCACACTTTTTGTCCCACAAGGTTTTCATAATTAATAAAAACAACATGATAAACAACATGATGAGCAACGTCACTTAAAATTCGTCCCAAAAATTATGCTGTAACTCCCGAACCCTCTTGAGGACCATTCTTGGAGCTTGATTTCACAGTACACGCTTTTTCATAAGCAGCCTATTGTATATCTTTTCGCACTGAACCAGCGTCTCACCCCAGGGAACTCACCACTGCAGAATGAAGGTTTGTCATTTGTTTACTCAGCTCTCCGTGTACTTAGGCAGGATGATGTATTTGTGGACCTTGGCAGTGCTGAGACGGTGATGTATTTGACACAGAATGCAGAGAACCGATATTTCAACCTCTCACACACTGGGCCTGTGGGTACACACAACCATACTGGCACATTTTTTTTCCCTCCACTGTTTCTAGGCCAGTGATAACTTGCTTCTCTGACATGACAGGGCTTTTGCAATCTCACTCGTTGTACAATAGCATATCTTTCTTTTTTGGGGGAAATACTTTAACGGAGGGAGGTTTAAGCAGCTCGGAGACCGCAGGCTTAAAGTCCTGCCACATATTGGTGTGTTATACGTGTCAGCATGGCGTCTCGGATCCAGGGATAGGGGGATTAGTGGCTGATTTAATCATCCCGAGTAATGGTGGTCAGCAGCGCTGGATGATGGAATACAGTTTCCAACCAAAATATATTTTAAGGGAAGGGTTGTTCTCTCTCCCTCTTTTTTTTTTTTTTTTTTTTAATTTTTTTTTTTTTATTATAGAGTTACAGAGCAATTTTGCTTTATGGACAATGTTTGGACAGTGTTGATTTCATGTGAGCAAGTCTTCAGAACTAGCAAGTAAGTGCTTGTACCATGACTGTTGACACTGGGATCAAACGCGGGCATTGAGGCTGTTTCATGTTTGGAATATCAGATATTTGGGGTTTAAACTCTCCACTTTATCCTGCAACAAAAGATTCAATGGGTTCCTCAAGCAAATCCAGAGTCCTCTTAATAAACTGCTTTAAATTCATGGTCTCTGCTTTTTTTTTTTTTTTTTTCCCTTGTAATTAAACCTTCCAAAAACCTTCTCTTGGTAATCCTTCCAAATACATGGGCTGGTTTCATAACATATCAAAGAGTACTTTATTAATGTACTTGTTTGAGAATTGGTCAGCTGTTTTACAAGCTATTTGTTAAAATGGGAATGTGCTTTTGTAGGAAAATAATCCATGATAGTGGTGTTATGAGCCTGGAAGTGGATTATTCTCCTATAATAACACATCCTGCATTGCTATACACCACAGCAGTGTGCAAATAATTTCACATTTTCATTTATTAATGAAGAACATGTAAAGCTATTATGAATTTAAAGTTACATTACATTATAGCAGCTAAGTTAATAAGCTCTGTTAATGTAATAACTTAGTGAAGTTAAAAAGCTAAAATTGCACCTTATGTTACCAAAAGACTCAAACTCCTCTGTCTTTCCTGTGGTGGAAAACTTAGTTTTACCTCTGACTGTTAGAAAGCACTGACACTGGAGACTCCTTCCGTAAATGCTAAGTAAACATCTCCTTCACCAGATAAATGATTATTTTATTTGTTAAATAAGAAGACATTTTTTAAAATCAGTTGACTCTAACTTAAGATTATGTCGTTGTGAATGAGTTACAGAAATGATGACGTATTGTAGAAAATCAATCAAGACCTTCTGACCAAACAGATTCTAGAATTCAACAGTGCTGTAGTATAAATTTTTTTAAAACATTTTCACTGTGTCACTGATCCTATGATTAAGTATTATTTGTTTTAATAGTGACTGTATACATATTTTTATGTTTATCACCTTTGATTACCCTTTGGTCGAGACGTAGTATCCGATATCAACTTCAGATCTAAACTCAATCTGCTTTGTTTTTAAGATACAAGAATGACACTAAACATTATGGAATAATTGCTGTCATAGCTTCATACTTTTGCTAAACCCAATCAGCAAGTCCACCAGTTGGCAAGATGAAGGCCTGATAAATCGACACTCGACTGCATTTTCACATGCCGATCCTCCTGTCTCCCGCTCTAGCTCTCTTGTTAATCTTCCACTCCATCAGCAGAGATGAATTGTGTCATACAAGTTTTTCTGTGCCATGTGAGATCTCTTTTCACAGATATCTTGAGGGTTTTTTTTTTTTCACAGGCTGATCAAAAGTGACTGCTTAGTTCACATCACTGCATGTAATACCATCTCTGTATTTTTAATTAAGATGTCTCTTGGGCTTTCCACATGGATTTTTTTTTGGGGGGGGGGATGGGTGCTTTTATTGAAAGGACTTGCCTTGGCTCGTGTTCACCTGTTGGAAACTGCCAGGATATTGGGTTGCTCCATTCCAGAACAAGGTGATGTCTGGCACCTGTGTCGCTTTTTTCTGCAAGTCGCCATACCAACAATGCAAAAAACACACGTTTTCATAACTTTGTGAAGAAAGAGAATGTTTCTCTCCTATTACAATAGTCCTTCTGCCAGATTGCTAAACTGTTCTTATTTTACGTTTGTAAAATCTCATGTTATTGTGGCATTGTTTGGTATAATTAATCAGGCCACCTGGTTTGTCATGGCATCAGGACAGGACGTTTGCAGGGTGTTTGCTCTGAATACTCAAGTCCGTACGCAGTGTCCCTGTTACATGACACCGAACAACACTCTTTCCAAGTGGCTTGTTTATAGCCTATATTGAAATAGTTCTGTTTCAGAGTAGATTCAGACAGTGACTCTAGAAGACATTCCATTTCATCTGCAACATCCATTTCTTGAAATAGGAAGTAACATGACAAGTTCAGCCAATCACATTATTTAACATCCAATCCCAGTTGCTTTATACAGGATATGGTCCAACTCCCAGGCCACCACAGAAATCCTCTTCCGGGATTGCACCTGGGTTTGAAAACATACTCAACCAAACATACAATTCTGGGTGACAAAATTCACCTAAAAGGCAGTTTACTCAAGAAGAAAGGATGCTGGACATGATTTGCCAACTTTATCTAGGTGAACTTTTATCTAGGTGACATTTGAATTGGCAAGTCTCGGTCTTGTGAGCCAGTAGAAAACAAGGCAAGACTGTGGTTCCTTTGGTTGGTAAAAAATGGGAGCTACTGCCTCACAGCAGGCTTTTGCATCAAAAAAAAATCTGCTGTCTCATTCATCGACATACGCTAGGGATTTTTGTGGTAAAATTCTGTTGTCTCTTCACCTGCTAGGATTTTTTTTTTTTTGCTAGCAATGTTGGCACGACTGTCGAATGGACTGTTTGCTATCTCTTAGATTCAGAATTCTTGTCTGTAGGCTGGAAGATCACCAGTTGGTCCTGCTGCACCTGGTGTTCCAGTGAAAAACACAGGCTTCCTTTTCCTCAATATTGGCACGGCTTCATAAAAATGCCATACTCCTCCTGCCACCTCTGTGAAACTTTTGACTTCCCCTTGCGATCCCATAACCCACAAGCTTGCCAGGAACTCCACTCTTTCATCCTTCCGCACTGTTAAACTAATTACCTGCCCGCAGTGATGGCCTGGGAAAGCATTAACCAGGCTTACGGGACGTGATTTGTTGGCTAATTTTGACCACGAGGCCCTGGTGCTTTATGCCTGCAAGATGGCGCACAAGCCGAAGCGAAAATGGACTCCCTCGAGCGCTCCCCACATTAGGGGTGCAAATGAAATCAAAAGCAATTAAAAATCTCAATGGGGCATTATTTCCCCATGCTAACCTAATTCCATCATCCTTTTTTATTGGAACTCTGGTTTCAGGCTCTTGGTTGCAGTCACATCGCTTCCCCTGCTCTTGAGTGTCTGTAATGACTTTTCAACGGTTTCCAGCCCAGACCCATTTATTGAGGTCGTGTGGTGATTTGTCGTATCTCGCTCAGTAGGAGGTTTTGTTCCTATCACTCCTCATTCCTTCTTGATGCCCTCATCCTGACCCCTGGAGGATTATGGGCTACCCCGGTGCATTCCTCAAAGTCCTGTCACTCATTCTTAAATTCTTAACATGGTACACTTAAGTGGATTGGACATGGTGACCTGGGCAACTGACATAAAATTTTCTGTGTATATATCTTGTCAGAATAAATAATTCCTGCCTTTAGGTTTATTTATAGTGGGGAGTTTCAGTTCTGGAGTTTTACAGTAGACTTTGGGCCAACACACCAGGTTTTAGGTACCAGTCTATTTCATTGTTCCAGGTGTGCTTTCCCCTCCAGATTTCTCAGCATTCCTTAAGATTTGGGATTATTCTTGGTGGACTGCCAACTCTGTGAACACGCAGTATATAAAGGGCTAATCAAACCGATCAGTGTTTGCATGTCCGGACTTGTCTCTTATTTCCTTGTCGCCCTGCCCTCAGTGCTTCCTCAGCAATGAATTATTTAGAAGGATGCAGTTGGGGCCTAAAATAACATCTGTCGTAGCAGCTTGAGAGTGCTGTAAACAGGACATAAACTTTAGCCTTATGATGACAACTTTTCACCAGTTTTTAATCCTGAACTAGTGATTCTTAGGGGAGAAATTTGGGTCTGGTGCTTAAATATTTCCACCTGAGTCTTTCTCAGGAACCAGAGGAAGCCACTTTCGTGGTTAACAAACCACTGTTGCAGCTAAAGTTCATGTCAGAGGTTTAGTCAATTCCAGTTCTTCCTTTCTTAGTAGCAAATCTTATTCAAAATGCAGATTGAAAATGTCACTTACTGAGGGAATCCATTTTGTAACTAGAACCTCCAGTGCAACGTACATTATCATATAAATGCATGTCATATCAAATATATTAAAAACGTTTTGTGTAAGCAGTGACCTGTTAACATCGCCCTTTAAACATTAGTGATTTGCCTTTCTCCAGCTCTCCCACGTCTCTCTGCCTGACACTCGTTTGCTGTGACCTTCTTGGCTCAGGAACAGAAGAATTCCTGCTATGTAATTATCTGTCCAGAATAACGTATCTCTTTCAGGAAGTGGGGCTAGAGTTACGGAGATTTCGCACAGCTGAGTGACTCTGGATTAAGGTTTTTTTTGTAGCCATTTCTTTTTATGGACCTTTTTATGATTATCCTATCTCGTGATTAGTTTTTCATTTTATTCCGTATAGACTCCATTGAACTAAAGGAAATTTACACCAGGTTGGTGTTTATAAGCTTGCATAAATGTGCTATAAACCATTTTGTGACCGTCGTCTTACACGCACATTGACTGGACCAATTGTGTTTTTCTGTTCTTTTAACATCTTAAGTCGGTTTTCTGGGGGGGGGGGGGGGGGGGCGCGCGCCCGCGGCCGCGGGGGGGGGGCCGGGGGGGGGGGCGGGGGCGGGGCGGGGAGGGGGGGGGGGGGGGG
>CM075024.1:2799005-2832840 GCA_037576675.1 Pangasius sanitwongsei | reverse complement strand
TTTTTTTTTTTTTTTTTTTTTTTTTTTATTTATCCCATATATTTTTTACAAAAATATATAATAAAAAAATATTTTTTTTTTTTTTTCTTTTGGTTCTCTTTTTTATTTTTTTTTGTTTGTTTTTTGGTCCCCCCCCCCCCCCCCCCCCATCCAAAATCATTTCACCTCTGACTCACACTGGCCTCCTATTCTAAACCATCTGACTTGGTGTATCCATCGGTCCTTTTACACACTTTTGATCAATGTACAAGAGGATGTCTTCAACGTCAGACTCAAAGCCTCAGTGGAACAGCCAGAGAAAGGGACTAATGAAAGGAACGGGTAATGAATCTGTGTGGATAAGGGGGTCGCTGTGAAAGGGGCCGATGTGCCTTCTTTGTGCAGCAATTAGATAAATTAACCCGAGGTCAGAGAGAACGCAGAGGCAGCGAGAGCCTGCGCTCTAAGAGAGTCTAAATCTTTTATGAGTCCTCCTTTGAACTCCAGCAGTGCTCCAGGAACCCGGGACCTCACTGCTCTGCGGGAACCCTTTGATAGATTCTTTTTATTTTTTTTTTATTTTAATTTGTTAGTGCAGCAAATGAAATTAAGCCCAAATGTGCTTTCATATTGTTTATTTATATATCCAGCATTATAGCCTACTTGCCATTTTTGATTAAAAAAATTGTCCAAGATATAAATTGTGCTGTCAGTAACAGTTACTGTTTATACAGCTTTAAGGTAGATTTGCTAGTACTGTCTGTACTATAGGGATCATTATATTCCATATGCTATTGTCAATGTGAAACTGAAAATCTAGTGCCTTGACAGCTTGAAAGTTGGATCACACCACCCCATATAGCTGATTTGCCAGTTCCCAGATTGCCACATTTTCCCATGTTTTGCCATCCTCAATTCGTCATCAAGCTGCTCTTCAAATATTCCACAGGAAGTGTTTATTTTTTATGGTTCTCCTTTAATGGAAAGGCTTGTGTTCTCGCTGTGAGTGGAATTAGGATAGAGCACAGGAGGATGAACTGGAATGAATCTCTGCATGAGAGAGAATTTTTCCTATGTGATGACTAGAACTTTCCAGAGGGTTGGACCTGTCATGGTTAAACAAGACCGGAATATACACAGCCAGAACCGCAGTGGTTTAGGTGTTTATCGAAGCATAATCTCCAACAAATAAATAAATAAATCTGCAGTCTACTAACACATCTTTTTGCTTAATTCCCGTTCATTCTTATTCACCTAACACTTTTTTCCTTGTCAGGGTTGTGGTGGATCCGGAGCCAGTCCAGAGAACACTGGGCGCAAAGTGGGAATACACCCTGAATGGCACGCCAGTCCATCAAGGGCACCACGCGCACACACTTTCTCACACACACACACATACATACGCGCGCGCACGCACACAGGCATTTTACCAGTTTGTGGGAGGTGGGAGGAATGGGAGATCCAGACAGAAAATCACACGGACACAGGGAGAACATGCGAAACTCCACACAGACAGTAACTCAAGCTCAGGAATGAACCGGGGATCCTGGAGATCTGAGTTGGCAAGGCTACCCACTGTTCTGCATTACCGCCCCCGACTGAATTTTGTCTGAACGTGGTGACATTTGTTACCTTTATTTATTATAAGGATTTGAGAGACATGTCATGAAAAATCTTTAACTTTGCTATGAGTATTTATCTTCATTTTGAGTGATATATTCTCGAATACTCAGTATCAACTGAGTCAAATGGTGTGGTAATAAAATGGTGCATATAACTCATGAAATATGAGTAGTGCACTTGGTAGTCGACTCAAATGCTTGGATGCAACTGTACACCAATTCTAGGATTCTGTTTAGTTTTCCAGATGGTTTGCAGATCCAACCTCACTGCAAGGTCAGCAGGGATTGTACTGATGGACTGTTTGAGTATGCGTGCACTGTGAGGGATTTTGCTTAAGCCAAGAGGAATTGGTTGCTCACTGCAAAATGAATAGCTTTAGGAATCTGATAAGAACCCCAAAAATCACCCAGCTGTGGATTGTCACATTTTAAATGCAGTCTATTTTTCCCCCCAAGTGCTTGCTAGATGCATGAAAACACAAGAAGTATGGCTTCTTTGGAGTTAATGGAAATTAGTGGTTAATGGTTAATTAATGCTTCAAGGATGTGTGGGGATACAAACGGTGGTTGGATGTTATCAGCGTATTTATCATTTAACCACTGAAATGACCAATTAGAGAAGAAGATATGAATGAGACAATCAATAAACCATATGGCCCTTGATTTGGTGTATGGATATGAGCATAATAGAAGGCAGAAGTCATTCGTATCTGAGAAAGAGAGAATGACCAAGTGTGTCTGTCAGCGCAGTGTGCGTATGCCAATTGCCACGCCGATAACATACACTTTCAGTGTTTTCTTTTCGAGACGGACATTCCTTCAGCTTGATCTCGTGTTCTTAGCAACGCAGAGCTCTCTGTGAGGGATTAAAGACACTGCTATCCTCCTACACACACACACACACACACACACATGGCAAACACACACACACAGGCTCAGCGTCAGTACTTCTTGAAAGAAAAGCCCGTGGCATAAACGCACCCCATCTCTCAGTTTTTGAGAATACGATTTAACTCTAAGTGTACTGGAATGTTCAGTTGGTTCAGTTTTTCAAACATTACCCACAGTGCCATTCGACTACTTGCTAATAGTGGTGCCAGTGAGATTTAGTCCTTGCTTCATCTCTACGTGATGAGAGCAATGCAGCAGCACATTAGTCCTTTATCTGTACTGTCTGCTCATACAGATCATGCTAATACCATCACCTATGCCATCAGGTTCATGATCTCATAGATCTCTAACTAGCCAGACCGAGTCTTTGCCGTATCTAAACTGCGTTGTATAGCTGCATTGCATATTGAAACTTAAACAACTTTGGAAAAAGGCTGAACGAGAAAAGAAGCTATTGATTTCGTTAGCACCAGAATTGCAAAAACCAGCATAAATATTTCAATATTAACATATGTTTCAGGGTCGAGTTTTCCTTTAACGTGGTGTGCATGACAGTGTGCACATAGTGATGTTGCTTGAGCTCGGTGATGTTTTTTTTTCTTTTTTTTTTTTTTTTTTCTTTTTCTGGTGCTTCTCCAGAGATGGGAAAAAATGTATGAGGGAACCAGATGGTGTGGAGCGCAGTGGGTCATGACACTCCGAAGCTCATGCAGTCTCTCTCAGACAAAACATGTTTCCATCTGTCTCACAAATTTTAGGTGGATTTCTGAAAAAGTCACAGGCGAAAGAGATTACTGATGATGAACTGCCATTATGTGGAATACACTGAAGCGAAAAGCTGTCGCTTGGAAAACGGGAGATAATGATCGAGATTGATGATTTAGCTAGCTAGCACATAGCTAATTAATATGAACCAATGGGAATGATATAAGGGCCAAATGACAAAGGAAACATGAATTGTTGAGAATATCAACATTTTCCTAAGATGTTTTGGTAAATTAATAAGAAAAGGCGCCATATAGTGAAAACTACATTTAGCATCAAACGCTAACCAATCATCAAACATATCAACACATCTGAGGAAAGTGGTGTTAAATTACTAGAAGAATTCTTTATAGTACTGAAAATGATGTCCTCTTCTACCTGGTTGTGACACACAAAGCTAGACACCTGAGAAATATGATCTTAAAGCATAAAATAGCTAATCACTGAGGCTAGCTAGCATGTCACCATTAAATCTTTAATACAATCAGTATAAAGGCAGAATGACTGGAATTTACCTCAGATGTGGGGGTAAAGGACACAAAAAGGTCTGTGTATATGTAAAGAGAAAAAGACCATGGAAACAGACACAATAATATTAAAATTTTCAACATTTACCTCAGGAGTGATGGTAAATCGCTAAGAAAAGTGGCTGTGTCGCTACAGTTACATTGTAATTACAGTTAGCATTGAAGGCTAACCAAACATCCATGTATTTTTAGATTTTTTTTTTTAATGGGGCGGTGTAAGGGCATGGAGACAGTGGGAACCACACAACCGTTAAGAATATCAACATTTACCTCAGATGTGATGGTCAATCACTAAGAAAAAGTGGCTGTGTAGCTAAAATTACACTGTAATTACAATTAGCATTGAAGGCTAACCAAATGTCTGTCTTTTATTTATCTATCTATTTATTTATTTATTTATTTTATTATGTGGGCAGTGTAAGGGCATAGAGACAGTTTAAACCACACAATCATTAAGGCTGGTAAATCACTGATGATAGTGGCTTTGTATCTACAAATACACTGTAATTAAACTTAGCATTGATTGCTAAACAAACCTCCATGGTGTGTTTTTTTTTTTTTTTTTTTTTTTTTTTTTTTTTTTTTTTTTACCTCAGCTAAAAGATTCTGTACACCTATTATTACACTGTAATTACACTTAGCACGGACTGCACACTAAGCTTTCACACAAAATTTCAACTTGTGCTGAAAGCGAGTGGATTACTTTTTCCAGCAACTCTATATCTATATATTCAGCTACTCTTCCAGTTCAACATTTCCACCTTTTCTTAGTTCGTAGCTTTTCTATCACAGTTTTCTTGTTTTAGGTATAATGCCTGGAACACAATTGTTCAGAAGTGTGTGTGTGTATGTGAGAGAAGATCCTGAACTGAACCTGCTACACTGCAGTGTTCTGTAGCAGAGCCATTTTTATTTTCTGGCCTCTGTTCCTGGCCCAGCATGGCCAGCGAGCTCCTCAGGCTGTCCCAGTGACCCAGCATGCCCCTGCTGGGTGTGCTGTGGATCACCCTCTGCAGGGGTCATGACCTCTCAGCCCTCTCTCTCCTCCACTCGGCTCACTCCCATGGCTTTTAATTAAGAGATCTCAGAGCCTGCAGCTCTCTCCAGATTACCCCTTCATTGCCACGTCTCAAACAGCTGTTTTTTTTTAACAGCTGAGGAAAAACAAAAAGTACTCTGCATTATGGGTAAACCGAGGATGAAAGTGACAAAAATGGTGCCCTTGCAGTGTATCGCTTTTCAAAGAGGGTTTATGAGGCAGACAAAACCACATGTATTGTTTTAAAGAAGTTTCAGCAACTAATGGGAAAATGGAGGTCTGTTTGAATACATCAGCAGCTTTGGCTTGGATTTGCATTTGTTCATTTGCAGCTGTTTGTTTACAATCCAGTGTAGAGCTATTAAAAAAGCATAGAGTGATAGAAGTAAGGTTCTAAAAGCTCTGTTCCCAGTTTTTTTTTTTCTCGATACAATGCTGATATCAGAGTACAGAGTATTGCCCAACACCTGTTACTGACTATTTCCAGGGTTTTTTTTTTTCCCCCTCCAATCTTACTGGTTATTGATGGTTGCCAGGGTTTCAGTGTTAGCGTTTGGCTAATGCATAGCTACTCTACCTAGCCTACTACTTGTTTCCACCCTTGGCCTGAATAATCAAATCCACACAGGGCTTTTTGGATGCCCAGCATGTCATAGTGCAGAAATACCTGCAAACGAGGAGGAGTTTTCCTATACAAAGATTTTTAGTCATGGTGGCTCTCGTGAGGCGTGCAGTTTTTGCTATGCTTTTAGTGCAATCACTTGCGCAACAAAAGTAAGATAAGTACAGTGCTTCAGTCCCTTGAAATCTGATAAGACATGCTGTCTCCTCCAGTGACCACGACAAGTCTTTCACCACCATCACCAAACTTGGAAAAAGTTAAACCGATCATGTTACACAGCCTATTGCTTCCACAGCTGATGCGGACCGCATCACGGTTGGTTTAAAGTGAACCCCAAGACCATCGTTTTCAAGAAAGCCAAGGATGGGTTCTCTCGACTGTTCCCGGCTTTGAAAAAAGCTTTCACACTTCACCAAACTTATTGAACTCTCGGGGCAAATGGCACCGAGTCTGGAAAAGAAATGCAAGTTTGAAAACGACCTTAGACTGCACACGCGAATTAGCTTTATTTCTCCGAGGTCTCAGATTAATCAGGGCTACCACCGGCTCAGAAACAAGTGCGCTGTGGTTGTAGAATAGTTGAAACCACAACTAAACACCGCAGATGGAGGAAGTGCTAGTCCTCAACAGCTCTACAACCACAAGACCAACATGCGATATACTTCGAAGAAACATGCACGAGCAACACGCTGTCATCACGCTGAAAACCGACCGTTTCTGGTGTAATGAAAAGTCGAGTGCAGTAGAGTGCATCTTGAGTTTGCACTCAGTGCCAGTTTTCGGATGAAGTTGCCATCCACAGTCACTAGTCTTTTGAAGTTTTTATTTTTTTTTGCTTCCCTCTGCTTGATGCAAGTGCTTCGTTTTGGATTCATCACAACAACTTGTGGCTTCTGATATCAGTCTTTGGTTACAAGTGGTTTCTAAATAGCAGCTAAACTGTAAGCATCAGCATTTTGCGAAGCTCATGGTGTGCAGGTTGTGGTCTTCAAGGTTTATGGTTTCAAGGCAGTTCTGAGAATTTTTACTGTTTATCTTGGTACAAGATCCTGTCTAGCATTAGCGGGTTTCCTCTTCGAGACACTCATTTGATGTGTATATTAGTTTTTAATTGCTTCTTGCCACCTCAATGTGACAATCTGTTGTTATTTTAGAGCAAGATTCAATGTCTAGGTGCATCATCAAAGCAAAATAAATACAGTGGGCTCCTTTGCATTAACATTTTTAATGATTTTGCATTTACATTTGAAAGTCTTCAGCTTTGGATTTCCAAGCCGAATGATTTGGACTTCCAAGCTGAATGATCCCATGTGTTGGTTTTTGGCCGGGAAGGCTCTTTATTTTGGAGTTTTGTCATCACCCACAGTTTCTCAGCGTGGAGTTTCCAGTGAACTGGTGCAGAAAAAATCTTGGTCACCCACCTAAAACATTTTTTTTTCATCAGTTATCAATAAGCTGACACAAGACATATTGGATCCAGCTTTGGTTTAAACTGAGGTCATTTTCTATTTTCTCCATTATACATGCTCGGGTGGAGAAATTACTAGCCCAAGCGCCTGGGATAAACAGATTATGTGTCTTGACTTTCTGTTCGATAGGCTGCTGATGTAGCTGTTCTCACCCACCAGCTACAAAATATAACCACTTTACTCCCGATGCTTTGTGTCTACTAATAAACAGATTTTTAAAAAGTGTTCTTTCACAAGGAAAGATGCATCATTGTTGATATTGTAAAGCTTTCTGTGAAGTGACGTTTGTTTATTAATTATGGAAGGAGTCTCCAGTGTGGGTGCTTTGTAACAGTCAGCGGTAGGTTTTCCACCACAGGAAAGTCTTCAGGACAGGGGAGGTTATGCGTTCTAATTTCTTGGTAACAAGCACAGCTTTTCTTGACAAGCTGTGCTATTTTGTCTTATTAACTTAGAGAGAAAAAAAGAGAGGCTGGTGAGGGAACGACTGTTTATAGCCGCTATAACATAAGTGAACTTGTTTTGAAGACGTTCCACATCATAAAGTGTAACTATAAATGGGAAAAATAATGACTAATTGTCAAATTGCTTAGTATAAGAAGAATAAAACACCTCAGCATGTGCTGTTATTGGAAAATAATCGACTTTCTGTGGGTAATGGGAACTTCCTTCATCACACCACCCCATTGTTGATTATTTTCCTGTAATAGCATGGCACAGAGTGGTTTATTTCTTACTTAGTGTATGTTTATCTATGTTAACAGCTACAAAATAAAATTGAAGAAAGTAAGATTTTGGATTGAGTGTTATTTTCATTTCCTAAAATGTAATTAGTTGGAGTTTAATGTCAGAATTTTCTTATTAAGAATGATAAATGCTGTTTGGAATCTAATTTTACAGAAGAATACTTGGAGGACTCAGAATCTTGGACCAGAGTGTAGTAATTAATGACTAACACAGTAGATAATTAATTACCCTGGTTCACCCTTGAACTGTTTTGACCCACAGTTGGAGTTTTACTCAGCAGGAGAGGAAGTTGGAGAGAGTGAGAGAGAGTGAGAGAGAGAGAGGGAGAGATCTTGAAGATAATTTATCTCGTCCTAGTTTCTAAGCATCAGGTTTTTGTGTAGTTTTTCAGCAAGTACGCAATAGTGCTGTCTGACCATCCCTTAAATCATTTTTCTTCTAAACACACTAACATATATCTTGGGCTGGGTAATATTATGATATAATATCGATATCACGTTAAATTGTGTCATAATATCCTTTTCTGACACATCAGGGATACTGCAGTATTTTATTTTTTATTTATTTATTTATTTTTTTATATCTCTTTAGTAGGGCTGGGCAATATGAAGATGTGTATCGATATTGTGATCAATTATTTCGTGATACACTTTTCTGAGATATTGTAAGTATTGTGATATCTTTTTTTAATGTTTATTATTTTTGTTTTATAATATTTACAAGCTCTGATTGAAAGCTGCTCATTGTGAACCCTATATATCATGATGCATATCGTAAATTGTAGAAATGTCTTCATGCATCGTGATGTTTTTGTGGTATCGTCCAGCTCTGTGCTCGTTTCGTTCATCAGGGTTTGTAGTCAGGAGTGTGTGTAGTCGCAGCGTTGGTATTGTGTAATGGTATGTCGCACACTCGGGTAGGGAAAAGTCCTCTGACCTCCTGTGTTCACTCGGCTTATTGAAAAAGCTCAGTGTAATGGATGTGTGAGGGTTTGAAAAGGATTTTTCTTTCCCCTCTCGCTCTCTCTCTCGTTCAGGAAAGAGGCATTATGGGATATGGGTGAAGTGGATTCCAGCTGAGATACTTTATATTTAGAGGGAGAGAGAGAGAGAAATGGAGATAGAGGGAGACAGAGATAGAGAGACAATCTGTGACTGTCTCTCTCTGTCTGTCTCTCTCTCTGACTCAGTATATCTGTCTCTTTTTCTCCATCTCTCTATCTCTGTATCTTTTTTACTTTTTTATTTCTCCCTGTCTCGCTCTGTGTCCCTCTCTTTCTCTCCCTGTGTGTCTTTGTCTTCCTTTCTTTCTGTCTGTGTGTCTCTCTCTGTCTCTTTTATGTCTGTCTCTCTGTCTTGCTCTGGCTCTCACTCTGTCTCTATCTCTCTGTCTCGCTCTCTTTCTTCTCCCTCTCTCTCGCTCTCTTTCTCTCTTTCTCTCTCCTCTCGGTCTTTAATTTATATGAGCTGCTTGTGTCTCAGTGCAAGATCGATGTTTTCTAGGGGAAGAGCACTGCTTAAAGGCTCCTCATCTTGTTCTCATTCTCATTCTCGGTCACTCTGATCAGTTTAGCTTTTTTTTTTTTTTTTCTTTTCTTTCTTCTCTCCTCCGACTCATCAGCTCATCACTGCGCCTGCCAGGTCTGTGACTGACATCATTACAGTATTCTGCTCTGTGCTCAGCCTCGTGCCTCACTCGTAAAGTGTCTGCCGGGAGAATAAATGGAAATGAAAGCAGAAAGCTTTCTGCGATCAAATTTAAAGCGTCTCTGTCTCCCTATTGCCAGCGCAGAAGTGGTTTAGAAGTGGTTACTGAGTGATTTGGGAGCAGTTTTCGTTCCTTAAATTGGAGCCGAGCAATTTAAAACAGATTGTTTTTCCTCATTCGAGTCTAATTTTATTTCCAGCCATACAATCTGTAAAGTTTTCCATTTAAAAATTGATGATACATTAAGCGAATAAAATGTGAGACATTACACAGACGAAGGTGTCTGGAACTTTAAAGCAGTAAATAAAGATGTATATATTAAGACTTTATTGTTTTGGTGTTTAAAATGTGCTCCTTTCACAAGTTTCGCAATAAAGCTACAGAAGAACTGTTGCTAATGCGTAATGTAACTCTGTGTCACCCAGGAGCTTTCTGGAAATTTCTGCCAGTTCTCCAGCGATGCCACAGACTCAGTGATGTGGTTTAGGACACTGTGTAACTCTTACAGCAGAGCAGCTGCAAAGCAAATCACAAGTTTATACAATACTAATTCAATTGTTCTAATATGTTAACGTTTCTGTAGTAGCTACTCGTACACAGGGACTTGTATGATGCATGCGCCACATAATTTAAACATAATAATAAATGTTTAAACAAATATGGTGTTATTTAACAAAGGAAAACGTGTTTTCTCTAAGGACACATTTATTTAACATTTATAGAAGGAGTCTCCAGTGTCAGCTACTGGCAAACTGGGATTTTTTTCTTTTTTTATTATTAACTTTGAAACAGGAAAAAAGAGTGTGCGATGAGGGAATGACTGTTATACTGTTTCTAACTATCTGTAAGTGATAACATTAAGTGTACCTGTAAATGGATAAAAAGTACAACGTGAAGTTCTTTAATTAATAAAAAAAATGTAATCGTCAGCAAAGTGCTGTAGTGTAGTCACTTTGAGATGCGCTGTTCTAAGAAAATACTCATGGAAGGAGTCTCCAGTTTTAGTAAGTTTTCAGGACAGAGGAAAGTAATCGTCAGCAAAGCGCTGTGCCGTAAGAGGAAGAAACCACTTTGAGATGTCCTGTTGTAAGAAAATACTTAATTTCTGGAAGGAGTCTCCAGTGTTAGTACGCTTTCCAAGACAGGAACGTTTTCAGGCCAGAGGAGTTTACACTTTTTTGCTGTTTCTCGGTAACACGACAAGCTGAAAGCAAGTTTTTTGTAAGCAAAAACTTTTCACAATGTTAAATGTAGCCAGAATTGGATAAAACACACAACATGACTTTTTTTTTTTTGTTATTAAAAAGAATGCAAGCTTTGGTAAAGTGTTGTCGTATAAGAGGAATAAAAGATTTGAGTGCTAATAGTAACTTCGCTCCATCACACCACTCTGTCGTTGATTATTTTCTTAAAACAGCACAATCCCAAGTGTGTTAATCCCTACGTAAGAAGGCTATACTACAACATTGTTAACTCAGTGAGGTTGTTTGAAGCAAGAAGATAAAGATGAGATAGACGTCCAATAAAAATGAACAAGTGAATGTCACATGACAAACATGTCATGGCTGATGGGTTACATTTGCTCAAAGTGGAAATGTCATTTTTCACCAACGTATCCCTTTCTAACCCATTCTAGCGTTCGAACACATCGAATATTCTGTTTGTTCCCACCATTTCAAATCTGTAGGTCTGTACACACGTCAGTGGGATTGTTGGAAATGGTTAGAATGTCACACGCCACTCATGGAGTCGTCGTTATTGTCGATTGTCGATTTCTCCCACGCAGCACTCGTGTCATGTGGGTTTTAAATCTGCCATTGACCTGCAGTTATACACCATGTAATTAGTGTATGAATGTGTCACAGTGGCTGTGGCATGATAATTGAAATGTCATCCTTCTGGTGTGTGTTTTGTCAGGTTTATATTTGTTGACATGGCGGTGGGTGGTTCTACAGAGCGAGTGTGTGTCTGTCTTTAGTGCTGGTGTGTGTCTGGTTTTTTTTTTTGTTTTTTTGTTTTTTTTCTCCTAATTACATGGTCATTGCAAATAGTGTGTGTATGTGTGTGTGTGTGTGTGAAGCGGTTGTTGCCAAGTGAGCCTTCATCTCCTATAATCTGATTTATGCCAGTCTGCTGGTTACTACGGCAACAATGCCAACGTATAAACACAGCAGCCGAACATGTGCATTCTAATTATACGCAAGAGGGATAAGTTCACACGACATCAACGCAAAGTAGGGTTTAGTAGCAGTGTTCAGGTAGCGCTTTCCACATAAAGTCCATGTTCATAAACTATTAGCATTCATTTTGATTTATTAATGCTTACACGACTACATCCCTCGTGGATATCAAACCGACGCTTGCTTTCTGTACAGCCGTAGTATAGAAAGTTCACTCGAGTTACTGAAAAGGCTCAGTAGAACGGAAACATGACAGTTACGAAAGGTTTTTCCTCTCTCTCAGTCACGAAAGAGGGATTATGGGATACGAGTGTAAATGATTTCATCTGTGGTATAAATGCTGGTATATCAGCTTGTCTAAACGGGGTGTACAAACTTTCCGCATGTAATGGATGGAGAAAAATAATCATTGGCTGTAGGATATCTGTAATAATAAAAAATAAGCCAGATTATGAAGAAAAGGTGAATAAAAGAAAGCTGAATTTGAAAAATATTTGAAAGCTGTTCAGGAAGCTAGTAGTTTGAAAGTGATGATGTTTTTGATGAAGGGATTATTATGTTTATGATGTTTATGATTGTATGCATACATACTTATTTATTTATTTATTTATTTATTAATTACTTACATGTATAGCTACTTCTTTATTTACCCGCTTATGTACATAATTAGTTATTTATCCGTTTACCTACTTACTGACTTATAAACTTACTCATTTACATATTAAGTTACTTAGGTTTTTAATGTCTTATTTACGTAACCTATTTACTTAGATACTTAATTGCTGACTTACATATTAAGTTACTTAATTGTTTACTTACCTATTATGCTACTTAGAAACATACTTATTTATTGACCTAATTTACTTACATTAACTTACATTACTTACATTACTTACTTATATGTATATAATTACTTATATCCTTATTTATTACTTACATAATTACATAGTTACTTAATGATTTACTTACTCATTAATGTACTTTTTTATTAATTTAAATATTTAAAAAGCAGACCACTGAATCTTTGACATGCGAGTGTGCGTTTGTTTTTTGAATTTGCAATATTACATATATTAAAAAAACAAAATGTTGACTGCTTTTTTGGAAATACATTATTTTTTGTAGTGAAGGAAAAGCATTAATATTGTATTTTATAAGCAGAAAGTTATCATACTATAAAATTCATGATGGAGAGTGTAGCAATCATTTTTAAAAGACCTGCACCCAAAGAAAGAATTGATTTATAATCATATCACGTCTAGATCAGAAATCCAGTCGTGAGATCTCGAAAGACCTCCTTGACCTTCTCACGAACTGCCAAA
Organism: Pangasius sanitwongsei; assembly: GCA_037576675.1. NCBI lineage: Eukaryota > Metazoa > Chordata > Actinopteri > Siluriformes > Pangasiidae > Pangasius > Pangasius sanitwongsei. The sequence continues at coordinate 2,819,970 of CM075024.1, read as the reverse complement.
CAGCAAACTTTAAATTAGTTTGAGTTCATGTTCATGAATTTGGGCTCCTTAAAATCTGTATTGTCAGCTGTACCGTGATGTAATATGTACTCGAAACCAGGAAGTACCACGATCTAGAACATTCTTTGTGTAGTTTTCAGCATTTCTTCAAGTCGGCCTGCGGTGTAACATGAGGTGGAAGTGGAAGTGTCAGCTGCACACCATTACCTGCGCTCTCTCTCTCTCTGTGTGCGTGTGTGTGCGCACGCACGGACTTGCAGAGGCGCCGAGTTGTGATGCATTAGCTTTTCTCAGAGACTCGGTGCAACTTGACCTGCGCATCTGATGAAGGCAGCTTTCAGTGCTGCATGTGAGAAAGCTCGGTGTGTAGCGCTGCCAGCAAACCCTGCGGCTCCTTCAACACCGAACCTCACTGCCTGATCCTCACTGATGAGGAGGAACACGTACGGGTGGGCGACTGGGGCCAAAAAAAAAAAAAAATCATATCCCAATGATTGTAAGATTTTGCTTAGGTTGACGTTTGAACATACAAAAAGCACCAAAAAGCCAGTGAGAATATTAACAACACTTCTTTCACTGACATGTTGCCATTGACATTTTGCTACATTACCCAAAATGCCTTTCAACTACCTGCAGTGGGATTTAGCCCTTGATTCATCTCTGCTTAAAGAGTGCAATGCAGCGGCACTTTAGTCTTTTAGTCTGTCCAGCTCTCTCACTTCCTCATCTGTAGACTCTGCTCAAACGGATCAGCTTCCAAAGCTTCACCTTCCATGCTAAAACCTCCATCAATGCCATCACGCATGTCATCTCATTGGTTGAGCCTAGTCTCTGCTGTAATCGTATAGTCAATAATCAATATGTAATATTGATTATTGACTATATTATTACACGTACAATAGCGCTACTCGATATTTTCTGAAATGCTGCATATGATCATTTTTTCTAAAAAAGGATTTAACACCTTCTCAGCTGCTCAACGTAAAAGTATGATACCCAAAGCACACGACAGAAGATTTATTGTAATGTGGCTTCTCATTATATTGAAATCAGCTCATCCCTAGGACAGGGGTAGGAATGTTTCCCTTCATTTCTTCTTGATTAGAGATAGTGAGACGGAGATGAGGAAAAAGCCTGAGAGGAGGAGGCGGAGGAGGCGGAGGAACCTGGACAGACAGGCCTCAGCATTGGAACAGTGAAGGAATGTTCAATTAGGAATTCCAAACAGCCTCCCAAGCCAAGTGCTGACAGAGACGCTCAAAAATTTTTTTTTTTTCCCTCCTCGAAATAAATGAACGGCCCTGGGTCGTAGAGGTCACGTCTGTGTGCAGCGTCTCGGGTCGTGTGTAGGTGTTACTGCACTTTAAAACAATCCAAACACTCTGCGCTTTCATTTATTACTCCTAGTTTTACATGCATACTTTTTCTTACAGTAGCTCCTAATAAAATCCGCCCTGATGCCTGTGGCCTCACGTGACCTCGCGTCGGGGCACCGGGTTCACACACCACCCAGTGGAACTGACTGAAAGGATTTCTGAGTGCAAGACAGCAGAAACACAGTTGTCCTGCTGTTCCCCTGTTATCAGTTTAGATCAGTGAGCGAAGCCAACTGCTGATTGTTAGAGTCAATGAGGGCAGCGGGGCAGTAAATGTGTGTCTGAGAGTGTTAAGGATAGTTCAGAGTGCAGTATTGTTATAGGATTGCCGTAGTTTTTAATAAGAGCGTAGGAAATGAGTAGACGGAGAGCAGTAGATATAGATAAATTCATTAGCTAGCACCGGTTCTAAATACTTGGGATAAAAAGCATAAAACTATCGCAATCAAAACTCAAAAGTATGACGAGCTAATGATAAGCAAGTAAATAAGCGTGTACTTGAAGAAATATAAACACTTGAACAGGGGTGATTTTATGTTTGATGATGGTGTGTTCACCCTTGACAAATAATCCTGTTTACTCCATTGTCATAATAATATATAACGTATATATAATGTTTTTGGCGTCCCCGACAAATAACGTTGTTTGTGTCCGTGACTGTGTATTAATCATGTTCGCTCCCTCAACAGATACTCGTGGTTAAGCTCACGAAGAAATAATCATGTTTACACCCTCGACAAATTAATCGTGTATGTGGCCTCGTCAAACATTCGTGTTTAAGCCCTCAGGGGGGAAAAAATGATCATGTTTACGCTTTCTACAAATAATCGTGTTCACTTTCTCGACTAATAAACATGTTCGCACCGCCATCAGACACTCGTGTTTAATCCCTCAAAAAAAAAAAAAAAAAAAAAATGTTTGTGGTCTCGACAAACTAATAATCGCGATCACACCCTCAACAGTCTCTCATGTTTAAGCCCTCGGAAAAATAATCGTGTTTACGCTTTCAGCTAATAATTATGTTCACATCCTTGACTTATAATCGTGTTTGTGCAGTCAACAGATACTCGTGTTCAAGCCCTCAGAAAGAATAACAGTGTTTGTGCGAATGAAAAATAACCATGTCCGTGAAAACGGATAAAAGTACGACTCGTCTGTTCTAAGAAGTGAACTTCAGGGTTGTGACGGTAACTCCGCTGCATCACCCCGCCCCGTCGTTGATTATTTTCCTATAACAGCATGCCACCAGATGTTTTCTTCCTTCCGTATTGCATGCTAAAGCTTACTACACGGATGCTAAAAGAAATATCCGAGTAAATAATATAAAACCCGTCATGCTGACGTTATATATTAATAATAATAATATTGAATGACTTATAATTGAAGCTTTCAGTGTATTTCTGTAGCACCTCTATAAATGAAACGGAAAAATGAGATGCTTAGTGAGAATCTCACCATCTAGAGATAGTTGCCGGCTTTTTAATGCATGCTGATGATAATCGTTACCGGTCTGCACTTGTTTTTGGATTGAATGGTGTGGAAACTCGGAGCACTTGTTTCCCCGTGCTGGTTGTTTAACAGCTTGGCTTGTATTCTGCCTCTATTGTAATTTCTTTTGGATAAGAGCTTCTGGAGAATCAATAAACACGTCTTCTTTTTTTTTTCTTTCTAGGTATGACTACAAAGAAATGTTGCACAACTCCACTTTTTGTCTGGTGCCTAGAGGACGCCGTCTGGGCTCCTTCCGCTTCCTCGAGGCTTTACAGGTGAAGTTCGTTTTGTCTCAGCTCAGCTCGGGATTGTTTCATAGACAAAAATGTGTTGCACGGAATACGCCATTTACACAACTTCCAAGATCACCCACTGTCTCAGCAGAGGACAGTCATTTCGTCCGGGTTTATTTTTATTTTTTTAAACATTTTTAATTATAATTTGTCATGTTTTTGTATTGTTTGGTGTTATTTCATTTCTTTCAAATTTATTTGGTGATGTTTTCAGAAACAGAAAGGCCACGCCTGAATCTGATAGGCTTAGAGGCCACACCTCTTCCACTGGGATTGACAGGAACAGAGGCCACGCCCCCTTCGCTGTTATTCGACTTCTTGATTTAAAAAAAAAAAAAACAACTTAGCAAATGTGTGAAATAAATCAAATGTTTTCGAGTGCTCTCGTAAGACAATTTATTTTTCTCTACAGATACAAAATCATTTTCTGGGACTCGTTTGCATGTATTACGATGCGATGCAGTGCGAGTGTAAGACGTTGGAGTCATCCTCCATGCTGATCTGATTTTCTAGTCACACACACATCCATGTGTTATGCGTAGACGTTGTGTGCTGGTGCATTTTTTTCGTTATTTTAAAGCTTTGCATGTGTAAGTGAGCGAATGCAGCAGCGTTAGCGCTCTGTGACTGTCACAGTGTGTATTCCAGCAGATCTGGTTAATGACGCTGGAGGGATTAGGGCGAGGGAGCAGCAGCCAATCACACACTGGCATCCTACTTAACAGATTAGCGGCAGGACACGGGGACACACGTGCGCGCACACACACAATACCAAAGCACAAACCTTGTTAAGCACTGCCTCTTGTTATTCCATGTCGAGGACGGTTTAGTAAATGCGTACTGGGGATCGTTTCAGAGCGGCCCATTTGCCGTTATTGCTGCCGTTGCGGGACGCCATAAATGACACCTTCATACAACATGCCGTGACTCCATTTTTGTTATTGCCGATCCACAGTACACTCCAATTACACACAGCTGGAACTACTCAGTTTAAAAGAAAAAAAAGAAAAAGATGCAATAACTGAAGTATGTAGTCATTTCAGGATGTAATTGGAATGATAAATTGTAATTGTTTCCTAACCTTTTATTACAGCTTTTTATATCATCACAATATTGTGATCTGCCTGCTTTCTGTGTCAGATAAGATAGTGAAACGACATCATTTCTTTTCTTTTTTTTTCTTTTTTTTTAAATCATTTTGTGAAAAAGGTTTACAGAGTTTTAAGGAGGACTAGTGTATCATCTACATCACTTTGAAATTTGTACTACATTTCATTTTCAAACTTTAAGAGGCGGGGCCTAAAGCGTGGAGTGATGCCTCAACGTTCGGGTTGTTCAAAATGGCCGCCTCTACGTTATTACAGCATTTAGCTACACAGTGAAGATTTATGTAAGAAATAAAACACTTCAGGATATGCTGTTAAAGGAAAATAATCAACAACAGGGTGGTGCGATGCAGCTCACGCCACTGTTACCACCCCGAAGTTGATTATTTTTCAGTAACAGCGTGTCGTGAAGTTTTATTCCTCTTATACTACAGCAATTTGCTGTTTCATGTTAATTAAAGAACGTCATGTCAATTTTTATTCATTTATTGTTACACTTAACGTCTGTGAACAAGTTTGTTTCGGTTATCGCTTGTTATAGAAGCTGTAAACATACGTTCCATCACGAGCCTCGTTCTTTATGTTAATAAGACAAAAAAAATTTAGCTGTTTTTTTTTTGTCTTTTTAATTTCAAAAAGGAGAGAAAAGAGAGACTGGTGAGGGAGTGACTGTTTATAGCTGCTATGTCGTATTTAAATATTAAATATAGCTGTAAGTACATAAAAATGTGTGACGTCGTTCTTTGATTAATAAAATCTTCATTTTTTGGGAAATTGCTGTGGTATAAAAGGAATAAAACACTTTAGGACTTTATTGGAAAATAATCATCTTCGGGGTGGTAACAGTAACCTCTCTTCATTACCCTGTTATTGAAATAGTAAAAGTTAATTATTTTCCCATAACAACACACCCTGAAGTGTATTATTGGTTATCAGCTTTAGCCTCGTGTAGACATGAGTCAGCATCGGCATCTGCTTCGGCTGCCATTATAACCTCGCAGCCGCAATCCGTCATGAAGCGTTTTGTCGAAATGAAACCCCGGCGTTTCTTGTGCGACGCTGCCACACACCACGTGCCGTTTTGTTATTTTACGATCTACTTCTATACGAGCACACTTACAGAAGGTGTCAGCTGCTGGATGATCACACTGTTATTCTCGCTATAGCCGGAGGCAAGAGCTTCAACACACCGATGTCCTGCTGGGTTTCCTGTCTCACTGTTTCTCAATCTCCCCTCTGTGCCACCACTGATCTTTATCTCCGCTCCGTTTCTCTCCACTATGATTGAAAAACAGTGGTTGAGAGACAGAACAGTGCTTTCTGCCATCATCTCAAACCGAGCTGTGTTTTTCAAACTTTCACAGTCCTCGATGCTCACTTTTGATTTGTCCAAGGTAACTTGCCCAATGGCACAAATTTAGGAATGCTCCCTACTTAGATTGCGTAACTGTATTTTGCATGATGAGTATGTCATACAATCAATGATAGATGTAATGTACTGAAACCCGTGTGTGTGTGTGTGTGTGTGTGTGTGTGTGTGTAGGCCGCCTGTGTTCCTGTCGTGCTCAGTAATGGCTGGGAGCTCCCTTTCTCCGAGGTCATTGACTGGAACACGGCTGCCGTCATCGGCGACGAGAGGCTGCTTTTACAGGTACGTACATCGCACCAGCAACTTCCACAGCGTTTATACGATTGATATGGTGAAGTTTTCTGCGAGGAGATACGTATTTAGTATTAAGGAGTGTCAGCGCTTTGAAATCGTTAGCGGTAAAGTTGTATCTTTTCTGACATCTTCAGGACAGAGAAGTTTGCGCTTTGCAGTTTCTCGGTAACGTGACAAGCTGCGTTGTTTTTTTTTTTGTTTTTTTTTTTGGTCTTACTAATTCATGAGAGCGACAAAAGGGAGGCTGGTGACTGAACAACTGTTTATTGCTGCTATAACGTGAGTGATAACAGACGCTGCCTTGTTTCCTGATGTTCCAAAACATCAAACATGACTATGAACGGATACAAAGTATGATGTGTCATTCTTTAGTCAATAAAAAATTGCTGACAGATTGTTGTGGGGAATAAAACATGGTTTAGGACACGCGGTTATTGGAAATTAATCCATTTTTGGGGTGGTCACAGTACCTTTGTTGTTTTTGTACAACAATCAACATGGTCCTAGCTGCAGAACCAAAACTCCAGGAGGTGGAGCTGGACTTGATCCAACTCCTCCCTTAACCCACACAACGCTATACAACACAGAACAACACACTTATCCAGCCTGAAACACATCCGAATTGTCTCCACCTCCTGGACTTTTGGTTTGACTCCGCCCAGGTAGGAGGAGCTAGATCAGGTCAGACTCCACCCCATGGAGTTTTTGCTCTGCAGCGAAGTGTACTTTACTTAAAGACTTTGAGGCTGAGAAGGTTTAACAGTCAGTTTGGAAAAAGTCTGATTTTATTATGAGGAAAGGGGAAAGAACTCTGTAGTGACAGTGTGTTAGATTTGTGGCTTATTTATTTTTATAATTTTTGCGGCACATTTATTTCCGGTCAGCATATCTGTCCCCATTACAAATAGCGAATTAAGTTTTTGCCGTGTCGCAGCATCCTGGAGTTTATCTAATACATATTTTAAGCCTGTGTATTGCTTTGAAATAAGTGCTCATTTGAACCTGTTACTTTCCTCCCTCCTTAGCTAAAACAGTTCTCTCTGCTTTTTTTTTTTTACTTGCTTTACTTTCTAATTGTCATGCCATGGAATATTTTCACACACTGATACCACTGCTAGCTAAAAGCCCTGGAGAGGATTTTCCGAACAAGCCGCAGTGCAATTGAAATGCTGGAACCGAACCTGAGTCTCCTGTGTGCAGCTTAGGGCCAAAGGAAACAGCGGGGTTAGAAGAGTGACAGGTTCTGTCTGAGCCGAGTCGCACGTTTGCGCATTTAATACGCCTCTGACTGCACTCGCTGTCCCAGTGCCATTACAGCTGAATACATTTCTGTAATTGCCTGGTGACTGGTGTGTTATAGCAGCGATCACATCTTCAAAACTGTCAGCTGTGAGTCCATACTGAATCCATCAGCCTTATATAACCGAATTATTTCACTGTCAACATTAAAAAAAAAAAAGCTAAAGTAAAGACAAATATCGAGTTGTTTAATGAGAGCACACTTGTTTTAGCTGTCACTCTGACTTCCATTAAGAAAACAGAAAAATGTGGGCGTGCACCGATTTCTCAATACATTCAGATTTCTTTATGCAAAATTTCCCTGCACTTAAAACACTTAAAATCATCAACCAATCAAAATGGGTTATAGGTAATTAACAGTCAATGATAATTACATGAAAATGTTGTGTTAAGGTCTAATTCAACTACACGTTAAAAACAGTGCATCACAGGTTTACAGAAATGTCCACACTTGAATGCAGTCTAGTTTTTAAAAGGGAAAAAGTAAATTGCTAAAACGTATAGACTTTTTTTTTGTTTTAAACATGGTTTCACACTTGCAAATTTGTTTAAAAAACATATGAAGGTTAGGGTTTGGATGGTTTGGTTAAAAAAAAAACAAAAAAAAAAACACCTTCATTCACACGAACAACCACAAAACAACCACATCATTTTCATTTCCTTGAATTTGTATTTGTTATTAATCGTTTTTTTTTTTCTCTTCATTAGACTACTAGACTTCATGGTCACCTTCAAGGTGATAGGTTGTGGTTTCCATATAAATTGCTCTGGATTTAATTTGATGTTTTAATCAAACCTTAAAGATCATTAAGGTTCAAATATATAGAAATGCATAAAAATTGGTAACAAAAGCTGGACAAGTAGATCTAATGTTTTGTAAGGTTAAGGTTTTTGCAGATTCATTTGAACCTGGCTGGCTTCAGGGTAGCTTAACACACTTGGAGGAAAGAGCTATCCACCCTATTCTGCATACATGAGCTCACAGACGCCAACGATTGGCCAGTGTCGCTGTGATTGACACGGAGAGAGAGTATGCCCCTCCCACTCAGACAGCACGGCCAATTTTGCTCCCTTGGCTCACGGCCATGGATGACTGTGGCATCATCCGGATTCGAACTCGCAATCTCCTTTTCTGTTGCGACAATCAGTAGTTTTTCGTCCCTGAACTTTAAAATGTTAAATGTAGATGATTCCAATGAATCCGTAACATACTACCAGTGGTTTTCTTAGGTTCAAGTTGACATTATTTATGATTACATAATATTTTTTGTGCCTATTCACCCAAGAGAATCCATTTTGATAATTATGAATCTTCTGTAAATATTAACCCATTAATTTCCCAGAAGTCGTTTTTCAGGTCCCGATATAGCAAGCTCATTTAATGCTGAATAATTTATAGTAGCTCCTGAGTAATATGCTTTACAGTTCAAAGCGTTTATGCATTTTTAATATTAAAAACAAATCATTTATTGTAGTGAAACATCACATGGACTATAGATCTTACTATTAGACCTACAAATGGTAATTTGCCAAATAGAGAAGCAGAATGGAAAAAAAAAAAATTCACCCTACGAGTCAACAAGCCTAGAGGAAACGATGTCTATTTATAATAAACCATGAGAAGTTCTTGTTCCTCCATACAGTGTGCATCTTTTTATTTTTAAACCAGTCATGCTTATTTTTGCTGCAGATTCCCTCCACCATCCGCTCCATCCACCAGGACAAGATCCTTTCCCTCCGGCAGCAGACACAGTTTCTCTGGGAGGCGTACTTTTCCTCCATAGAGAAGATCGTACTCACTACACTAGAGGTACAGTACACCACCTTCCCCTCTAGAGTTAGCCCTCATGATCGATGAACATCCTTCACTGCAGTTAAGACATGCCCTCATTAAATTTTTATGTTCCTCGAGTAGTAATGGCTCCATACAGGTCTGTAACGAACAGACGAAAAGGCTCCTCTGCTTTTCCCCCACACGACTCAGCCTGAGACGTGGCGTACTCGCTGTTGTGTGCTCGATTAATCACTGAGTTGAGCTATTCCTGAAGGAGCTCTGGTTTCACGCACTTCTCTGGAGGAAGTGTCCAGGGGCCTGCTGGGTAGGAGACACCCAGGGCTGGCCGTCGCGCAGGGATTTATAGCCGAGAAATGGAACAGGAGTCCGAGGAGACACAGGTGCACGCTGTGCAAACAGATCGAGACATTTACTCGGTTTCCTTTAAGGTTCTCCGGTTTCCTCTCCCCTCCCAAAAACATGTCAGGAGGTGAACTGGCTACTCTAAATTGCCCCTAGCTGTGAAGTGAGTAAGTGTGTGTGACGATCCAGTGTGCAGGGTGTATTCCTGCCTCGCACCGAAGGTGTTCCTGGGATAGCCGCTGGCTCAACCGCGATCCTGACCATGCTATTTCCAGTTTCAGAAATGTTTCACAAATATTACAAATATTTTATGTGCAAAATACGATCACAAATTATATGTAAAGATTTCCAGTTTGAAAAGTACATTTCTTTTCAAAAGCCAATTCCAGGTGCATAAAATGTTGGTTATAAAACATAGTTTTGGTTCTCCAATTCTCTGATTGGCTGAGCTCTGTTGCAAAATCCTCAATATACACACACCTCTGACCACATCACAATAATTCAATTCTGTATTAATGCACCATGTTGTAAACCACTAAAAGACATTACACTTGAGCCATTGCTCTGTCTATGGAATACTCCAATCTTTGTCAATTATGTTGCTTAGCAAAAAAAAGCTTACTGTTAAAAGACTACATTGCCTTGCAGAAAAATAGTTTATTGTGAATATTATTAACAATTAATTAAATTATTTTTTGACCACCGGATGTTTTAATATTATTTTAACCCTCGAGAGGGAGTACATTGCAGTGATTTTATTACAGGTGAAGAAGTTTCAGGCTAAACGTATGAAATGAATGAATGGGTGAGTGAGTCATGGTGGCATGCTCCGTCTTGCTTAAAAGCATACATTACACATAGAGCGAGTTTCTCGAAACCAGTTTTCACCCACAAGTTGTTTGAGTCATTCTCTGCAGTAGAAAGTAGAACAGAAACAATGACTAATTATTTAATCAGCCATTAATATCACTGCTTTCATTTTAATTTGACACACTGCACTCCTACACATATGATTAAGGTTTTATATTAAACAGAAGTTATTTTTGCTCAGGATTTTGTCTGCAGTACATATGTGCTGTAAATCAGTCATTCAAAATGGAGACAAGCCATTCACAAATAGGGAGCTACCATGCAACAGTATTGTGAAAATTTAATAAATATACAAAGTGTTCCTTGTAAAATTGCTCCAGGAATTGTGAGTGAGTATCATGATCTCAATTCTGAAACAAAAATGATTCCATATTGTGTTTTCTATTTCAAGAATCGTCATCAAAAATTGTTGTTCTTTGTGATACTCCTGGTCGGTGGAAACTGGCCCAGGAGGCAGAGGATGGAGAGAGTGCACTCAAGTGCACATATACAATAAATAAATAAATAAATAAATACCAAACTGAACATAATCAGCTGCAGTGTCCGGCTCAAGTTCAAGCTCCAGGTCATCTCAAAGTCATCTCCGTCTTTCTCTGATGTCTAAAAACCTGCTGATAAAGAAAAGAAGCGCATAAGTACGCTACTGTAAACCATACACAGGTGTAGACAATCATTCATTGCCCGCTCATTTCTGCTTTTCCGTGATACAGAAGCTCCTACACTTAAATACATACCCAGTACATACATGGGGAATATTAGTTCCCATTATCTTTTGTTCCAGCAATGTTAACAGAGTGGTGAGTGATTTGTTCTTGATCGTTGCTCATTGCTATCTCTCTCTCTTAGATCATCCATGACCGCGTGTTGCAACACCTGAGCCGCAGCAGTGTGATGTGGAACAACCTGCCCGGAGGTCTCTTCACTCTGCCGCAGTACTCCTCCTTCCTGGGACACTTCCCTTTCTACTACGCCCCACTTGGTGAGTCGAACCCCCCCCCCCACACACACACACTTACATACCAAGTGTTTTTTTTTTCCTCGAACGCTGCTTTACATGAGCAGTCCTCGAAAAAGTGCTAATGCTGCTAATAATGGAACGTTAGCGTGGGCCATTTATTGTTGTGGATGAATCACACTTCGTGGTGCTTTCTAGCTTTTATTTATCCTCCATCGGTGATCAAGTAATATATATATTTCTTATTTTAAATTATCTTGGGGGTGCCAATTATGTTGTCTTGGGGGAAAAATTCTACATTTTTTTTTCCTTATAAGAACGATGTGTGTCAGTGGAAAAAATATTGTCACTGATAATTTAAAAATATTGTCAATAATTTTGGCACAGAAATGTTGTCAAAAATTAAAAATTGTGTCTGTATTAATTTAAGAAATTATTTATTGTGTTTTTATTTTTTTTTAAAATAATATTCTTATAAGAATGATGTGTTTTTGGGCAACAGGAAGTTTTTCTAGTTGTTTAAATGGAAAGTTTCTAATTATGGTGTCAGTAATAATTAAAAATTATCATTAATGATTTTACACAAAATATTTTTCCAAGTTGTTTGAATGGAAAAAGATTAAAACAGTCAATAATACTTTTTTAAAATATTGTGTCAGTTATTTAACAAAAATGTTCTTATATATAAGAGTGATGTGTTTTGGGGAAAGAGAAGTATTTTTCCAGTTTGAATGGGGAAAAAATGACAAAATACTTAATTATCATGTTTCTATTGTTTAACAGATGTATTGTTATAAGCATTGGGTCTTAAGGGAAATAGTTCTTCCAGTTAGACTAGGAAAGAAATAATTATTGTGGCACTCCATTGTGCACCCATTCTCTTAAGGGGTGCCAATATTTCTGAATCTGACTGCAGCACATTAGCTAACAATGTTCAAGCATATTTTTCTTTAGTTTTTTTCATGCTTGTTGCTAATTGCTGGTGTTGCAAGTAATGATTTCTAAATTAGTTACTCACTTCTCCCAAAGGACCAATTAAACTTTGCCACAAATAACGAGGTTTCTTTTAAAGGATGCTGCCTGGTCCTAACCCCATGTAATTACTTTACCAGTATTACTGTGTGTGTGTGTGTGTGTGTGTGTGTGTGTGTGTGTGTGTGCGCGCGTGTGTGTGTGTGTGTGTGCGTGTGTGTGGTGTCTAATTAACTTGAGTGCGCAATATTTAGATAAAATAGTTGCTAGTCTGGCAGCACCGTCATGTTTTAAAAGAAAGACCTGTAATTCTGTAGTCATGGGATTTATCAGACGTCTTGAATTTTCCATGTCCTCCTTTCTCACAATTGCAACCGGATGAATCGGTCTTTAAACATGTGTCATGGACAACTGGTGTGATTGGGTTCAAGACAAGTCACACCTAGATATCAGAGATATCAGAATTAACTCTTTGTTCTGGAAGGTTTTGAGATATGATCGGATACACGCCTTTGTCTGCAGGTATCAAACCACATCAGAGGTTCACAGCAGTGATCCACGCTGTAACACCACTGGTCTCACAGTCGCAGCCCATCCTGAAGCTGCTAGCGTCTGTAGCCAAATCACAGTACTGTGCACAGGTATGGAGGGATGTAATAAATGACAGAATGGAGAAAAATGGGGGATAAAATAAAAAAATAAACCATTCAAACAAAATATACACTATATGGCCTAAAGTTTGTGGACACGTAACCATCATACCCACATGTGCTTTTTGAACATCCCATTAGTCTCCCTTTGCTGCTTTAATAACCTCCACTCTTCTGGGAAGGCTTTCCATTAGATTTTGGTTTTTGCTCATTCAGCCACAAGAGCATTAGGGAGATTCAATTCAATTCAATTCAGTTTTATTTGTATAGCGCTTTTAACAATGGACATTGTCACAAAGCAGCTTTACAGAAATAAATGGATTAACAAAAAATATATTATAAATATTTGAATTTATCACTGTGAATTCAGCGCAGGAGATCAGCCGCTGATGTTGAGTGAGGAGGTCTGGGGTGCAGTCGGCGTTCCAGTTCATCCCAAAGGTGTTCAGTGGGGTTGAGGTCAGGGCTCTGTGCAGGACACTCGTGTTCTTCCACTCCAACCTTGACAAACCATGTCTTCATGGAGCTCGCTTTGTGCACAGGAGCATTGTCATACTGGAACAGGTTTGGGCCTCTTGGTTCCAGTGAAGGGAAATTGTAATGCTACAGCATACAAAGACATTCTAGACAGTTGTATGCTTCCAACTCTGTGGCAACAGTTTGTTGAAGAACCACATATGGGTGTGATGGTCAGGTGTCCACATACTTTTGGCTATATAGTCTTGTTCTGGTCCGTGTCAGTTCGCAATGTAGAAAAAAAGTGTGATCACGGTTCGGTGATGATGAATCATCAAACCCTATGATAGTTGACTTAAGCATGCAGGAGCAGATATAACACCTAACTTCACACTAATGTAGCCTTTCAGTTTAAGACCCAGGGTTTAAGATCCCTTAGAGTTGTAGACATCACACTAGGGCCCTCACATCATCTCCGCTTTTCCATTTGATAGATTATCGTCCTGTGGAACTGTGACAAGCCTCTTCCTGCAAAGCACCGCTGGCCTGCGACCTCTCAGCCCGTCGTCGTGATTGAGGGGGAGAGTAAGGTAAGAGGAATACCCTGCAGTACCATGTAGATTTTCAGAGACATCTAAGATTATTGCTGTGTGTTGCCACTTCACCTGCCTTTGCTTAACACTGCTGGGTTTTCAACAATCGTTTAACCTAGGCACAGTAATGTTTGCTAGGTAATACCGGTAGTTGTACCACATCTGTTTGACATTCAGAGTCAGTGTGGCGTACACTAACCCTTATCAGATCGGCTGCATGCACTGTGGCAGATACTACTTTGCCACAACCGTCATGCACCACATGGATTTCCACTTTCCACTGTAATGACCACGATGCGGGGCAGCAGACTTTCAAGCAGGCACGTACCGTGAGAAGGTTTTTGGAAAGTCCTTACAGTCATTGTTTGAGATTGTGTGATTTGCTGATGTCTCCAGGTGATGAGCAGCCGTTTCCTGCTCTACAGCACCATCGTAACAGATGCCGTGCTGAGTCTGGACGAGGACACTGTGCTCTCCACCACTGAGGTAGGTGGCGCCACATCACAGCTCTTTATCACACCATTGATGCGCTTTATCTCAGATTCTCCAAGCATGATATGAATTGTACCAAAGAAAGGTGAGGTCAGATCAGAGCTCGGATTTTTATCTCGTAGGTGGATTTCGCCTTCACTGTTTGGCAAAGTTTCCCTGAGAGGATTGTGGGATATCCGGCCAGGAGCCATTTCTGGGACGTCAACAAGGAGCGCTGGGGCTATACATCCAAGTGGACCAATGACTATTCGATGGTGCTGACTGGAGCTGCTTTCTACCACAGGTACAAAACTGAGGAAAATTATTGGAAAGGGTATAATTTCCGCATTGTCTTTGTTTAAAAGACGTTTGCTATGAAACTTTACAAGCCATATAATAACCATGATCCTTCTGATAATAGTGTACTGTGTGCGGGTAGTAGTGGTCCAATAGTTCAAAAACCTCTGGGCTACTGATCAGAAGGTCGTGAGTTCAAGCCCTGGCACTGCCACTGTGGTAGCCCTTGAGCAAGTTCCTGCTCTAGGGACGCTGCATCATGGCTGACCCTGCTCTCTGACCCCAGCTTACTAACAAGCTAGGATATGTGAAGGAAAAAAACTTTCCCTGTAGATTCACATGACTCTTGTCTTTTTTTTTTCTTTCATACCCATCTAGATATTACAATTACTTGTATACAAATTACCTGCCAGCCAGCTTGAAGAGCATGGTTGACCAGCTATCAAACTGTGAAGATATCCTCATGAACTTCCTCGTGTCTGCTGTCACCAAGATGCCCCCCATCAAGGTCACGCAGAAGAAGCAGTACAAGGAGACCATGATGGGACAGGTACCACATTTAAGCTCCATTACCCGTAACTTCAGGTTTTTTTTATTATTTATTATTTTTTGCTTATACGACAGCCCTACTGAATTCTCAAATCTTTCTCTAAAAGCAGCTCTGATAGTAGTGCCATATTTTTTGTCTTATTCACGCTGAGAGAGAAAAAAGCGAAAATGACTGTTTATAGCTGCTGTAACGTAATTGATAACAGGAACTAAATTTCATTCATTCATTAATCAGCAAAAAATTATAATAATTGAAAAATGGCTGTGAAATAAAACACTTCAGGTGATGCTGTTACAGGAAAATGCTCAACTTGATGTCGTTGATTATTTTCCTATAACAGCGCAACATGAGGTGTGGTGTTCTTTACTTATATAAAGCAGTGGTTTGCTTTTTTTTTGGTGTGAAGCAAAATCTTAAAGGATTACAGTTTACAGGTTTACAGATTACAGGAGTTCTAATGTTATATGATTTAAAAAAGGGAACATAATGGTAATGTTAGCTAGTTAATTTAGGTTTTTTTTTTTTGCTCGAAGCGATTTTCTGAATACCGCCAGACAAACGTCTAGGTTGACTGCTGCCTAATAGTTCGCTCATATTGTTTTTCACTGATCAAAGATTCTATGGTCCTGTCCAATTGTTTTGGAAGTCCAGAGTCTGGGAGCCCATAGAATCTTTACCTAGATGATCCATCCTGGTGTGAAACTAAACTAACCAATACCAGAAGCAGATACGTCTCTTGCGTCCAGTGTCATGTGAATTGCCATTGTTGTGTTAGGTCTTATTTTGTTTAAAAGGTTGATTCACACTCTGCAGTCAAGAATAGGCTAAACTGTCCATCGATGCAAGTTTCATTACCACAAGCTAACATAAATTCTTCCGTATCTTGCTATTGTTTTTTTTTTTTTTTAAATATTAATCCCATGTGAATGAAAATTTTCCTCCTTCTGTATTTAGAGAACTCAGTGCTTTCCGAGACAAACTCTTGTTCTCTTTCCAAACCTGACCTCAGTAATGACCACAGCTCATCTCCACTTCCACTTATCTGTTATTCGTACATGAACAAAATATTAATCCAGATACATGTAGCATGATCTCCAAATGGAATAGAAATCGCATGTATTGCTTTATAAAAGTGGTACTTTCACCAAGGTGACTCTTCTTCTTCTTCTTTTTTTTTTTTTTTCCCCAGCAGACGTCGCGAGCCTCTCGTTGGGCAGACCCTGACCACTTCGCCCAGCGGCAGACTTGCATGAACAAATTTGCCAGCTGGTTTGGCAGCATGCCCCTCGTCCACTCCCAGATGAGACTGGACCCCATTTTGTTCAAGGACCAGGTGTCCATACTCCGGAAAAAATACAGAGACATCGAGAGACTCTAACCGAAATCCCCGAGAGCCCCTTCCAAAGGGAGCAGCGGAGCCTCGTGTCACCCCATGTAGGGTGAGAACAAGGGGGAGGAGGTGGAACCCTCAGCAAGGGAGCGAGCTGGTCAGGAAGAGGTGGATGGTGGATGGTGGAGGAGGGGTTGTGTGCTTAATGAAGTCCTGCTGTCAAAAAATGTACAACATATCATTGTGCTTGTCTGATACACGTCATTTATTTTACACTACAGCAGGGGTTATTTTTTTGGCAGTTGGACTAGCTTGGCACAACACACACACACACATACACATATATACACACACACGGTCATATCAGTGTGTCAGACTTCCACCCCCCATGTTGATGTTGTAATGCTTTGCCAAGGTTAACCGTGACCATGGCGACCTTGGATGTGACAGGGAGACACACACACACACACACACACACTTAACCATGCACAGTCCTGGACTTGAACAGAAAATGGTTAACAGGACCCTGAAGGCTTTTGCACCAGAATTCTGTCCGTCTCATCAAAATGCGTGATGGGATGCACTCTAAAGCTCTTACCTGCATGTTTGTTTCATCAGCCTTCAGTCCTGGTCGGTTCCTCGGAATTGGTGGGATCACAACGTCCTGCCAAGGGACTGAAAAATGCGACAATGTCACAGTGCCTGACCTTTCGGGGTGCGCTTGGGAGTCCAAATAGGATTCGAATGAATGCAAAAAAAAAGAGCGCCTCGGTCATGCTGCTTGTGTATCTGCCCAAAGTTCTCTTTTTTTGCTGGTTTTTTTTTTTTTTGGTTTTGTTTTTCACCCTCACATCTTCTGTTATCATAAGCTTTTATCTCTAGTTGTATGAGATCATGACCTTGGCTCTTTAAATTTTGAGGTTAAATTCAAGGCCCTTGAAGCTAAACTTGTTGCACGCTAATTTCTGAGCCTGTGTGATTGGATTTGCAGCCTTTGGAACTAAAACACTATGACATTCATTTCATATTTAAGGTTAATAATCTTGTTTTGTTTTTTATTTGGAGAGGCTTAATAACGCCGGTGCTTGCCATTGATCTATTTCTTTTCACATATCAGAATATTAATTTGCACATCTTGAAAAATTTAACATGAAGAAATATGACGCAGTCCAAAGTGTACTGTGGTATTAGATGTTAAAGGTAAGGGATTTGCTTTTGTTCATTTATTTTTCAAGCCAAGTTTAGGAAGTCTAATAGAAAGAGGAAACTTATATCTGTGGTAGGGCCTTTAATTGTTTTATTGGGAGTGAGAAATCCAAGAAAGCTGTGTGTAAAGTTATTTATCTTTGCCTCATTATTTGATCTAGATGGTCTGAGCTAAGTGAATGTTAATGAAGAGGTAATATCTATATGTATGTAATACCAAATCATCTCCAGAATCGCTTCCACTGAAGCACTGAAAAATCAGTATAGAAACCGATTCCTCCAGTGAAGATTGTATGATTGTACCCTAAAGTATTATAACAAAAATCAGTCTTGAACATTCATATCACTTCTCATTCTCCACTTCATTTTTTTTTTTCAGACAGATCATCCAGACGGTTTTATATCCATACAAAGAATCGAGTCCAACTGAGGCATGTTTTGCAGATCTTTTTTTTTTTTTTTTTTAATAAAAATGTCATTACCAACACTGGTTGTTCTTCCCAAGTCGATACAGTGCCATTCCTTTTTCCGTACAGGATTTGCCAGAAATAGGTAACTGCCAGAAATATCTGTTTCTGTCATTGTAGTCAAAGGAAATTAATCTCAAATCTCTGTGCAGAAAAAACGATAATCCAGTCTTAGCATTTTTCAAAGCACAGAGTATGACTGAAAGAGCTTTTAAATGTATGAAAGTAATTAAGTGTCCTGCTGTGGGTTCTCCACAAAATTGTCGCTTTATAGAAATGTCACATTTGATCCTTCACATTCTCAGTCTGCTTTCTGACATTTTCAAAGATCTCTTAATTACACGAATGTGCCTTTCTCGAGACACTTCTGAGTTGTTTTTCATTTGCGCTTAATGGAAAACACTCGTGTGCTCCCATTCCTGTGTTGCGTCAGTAAGATGGACATTTCCTGATCCAGTACCACGTGATAGATTTTAGTTTACTTTGTCTAACACTGGATTATTTTTGTTATTATTGCAGTATTATGCTGTACTGACATTCCTACCTGTTTCGTAGGAAAACATTGCTGTGATGTCTCGGGTTAATTTTGTTCTGTGACCACACTTTCTCTGTGTGTATGTGGACTCATGGCTCTTCTTTGCCCAGTATGGACACCAATGTAATTCAATGACATTATTTTACACAGTTACAAACAATAATATAGAACAAATGACAGTTTTGTAAGAATGGTTTTATAAAAAAAAAAAAAAAAAAAGGAATAAATACTATTTGCCTAAGTTTGTCTGTAATTGTATGTTCTTATATTTTATTTCTAATATATAATATATTGTATATATAAAACATTCTTATATTTGTTTTTGGGGAAATGAGACTTCTTGGATGTGTGTAATGTTTAATGGTTTTATTACATAACATAACGTGGTATATAAACCAATAATATAGTATATAACCCAATAGTATTATACATTAACTATTATTGTATATGACCCAATAATGCTTGCAGTTGGGACAAGGTATGGGTGAGCAGTTGAGTGTTAATGACCTTCCTCAAGGCCCAACAGTGGCAGTTTTGGTGATGATGTTATTTCAGCTCTCAGCATAATGATCAGTAGCCCAAAGCCTTATCCACTAAGCCACGACTGCCCCATTAAGCTCCACACACTTAGCTTGTTTTCTCTCTAGAGGCATCTTCATATTTAAAAAAAAAATAAACAAACATATATTGCCCTCTATTTGGGCGTAGGCTCAAGTGCTTGGACCCATATGATTCCTGCTTGCACCTTTATTTTCATTTGCCTTTGCTCCTTCTAATTGCTCTTGCTCTGTCAGCCCGATGCTAACCAGTACAAGTGTGCCTTTGACCGATCGTTACACCGTCTTGGCCTTTTTAGCGAGACTGAACAAGGAAGCATGACACTGGATTGACGTAAATGAAGAAACGTAAATGAAGTTGAATAAGGCTAGCTAACTGTGCCAAAGAAACCATTACCATCAGGACAGTTTGTCTGTTGTCCTGTTTTGTCTGTTTGCCAGTAGACAGCTGGACAGAAGACTGTCCTGGTAGTATTGAAAACTGAAAAAGAATAAATTGAGGCTATTTTGTAAACTCAGATGGTAAGACTTTGTGTTTTGTTCACTTCCATTTATAAATGTGAAAATGCATCACAGGTTGTTCATTGGAAAACAAAGTTCTTTCTATTAAGAAATATGGAAGACAGCAGAAAATCAATGCAAGTCAATAGAGGGCACTTAAGTCCGGGAAGGGGTCTATCATTGATAGCTATCGATGTATAATATGGACTGGGGAGGTGCAGTGGGTTTGCAGGACTTGAGTTGAAAATGAAGTAGCTCACCAAATAAATCCCTGCTCAAATAAACCTGACATGAAATCATTGGAATGGCCTTGAAGCAGGTGAAAGGGTTTCAGCCAAGGGCAAGTCAACAAGGGTATGTTAAAAACGATATAGACCAAGAGTCAGACTGCTTTTTGTTGTGTCACGTAAAGCCAAGCTAATTCATATCCCTGCATGTCCACGGTGGCCCCAATCACATGCAAATCTCCCTGCCATTGGTTTACACGCACAAGCTGTGCATAAATAAGTAAATCAGGGCTGGCTGGCTGCTCCGCTGCGTTTGAACATGACAGTCGAGGCATACTGTAATCGTGCCCGGCATTACAGAGCTTGACTTGGTTGGGTTTTTTTGTTTGTTTGTTTTTTTTTTTTTTAAATGAAAAAATACCAGTGTGGTGGCAGCTTGGAGAGAGTCACAACTGAAGAGCAGTTCAGTGCGAGATAGCACCACAGGAATCCTAATTAAATCTCTTCTGACTAAATATATTAGCCGAGTGTTAAGCTGTCGTATTGCCTAATGTTTGAAAAGAGACACTGTTTATAATATTTCACTAAAAGTACAAAGACTTACACAGAGGTGAAAAGTAATGCATTAAAAGGAGATTACTCTATCAAGTACTTATTAGTCTTATACGTATCCTATGAATGGACGGTAACCTCACCATTGGCCGAGTAAAATGCATTTCCTCCTACTGCCATCTACTTGTTAATTTTTTTTAACCCGATCGAGTTATTTAGTCCAGTGGTTATAATCCCCTTTGTATCTGGCTGCGATTCCCCCAAAAATTCACAATTTATTACGGAAATTTGTCACTATTCAAAATATTTCCACTTTGCTAAGATATTTTTGTTTGTACTTGGGGTCAACAGTCCAGAGTAATGGAGAGTGTGGGAAAGAGGTAAAGAAGCGAGTGCAGGCAGGTTGGAATG
>CM075024.1:2785284-2798905 GCA_037576675.1 Pangasius sanitwongsei | reverse complement strand
TATCAGCGAGAATCAAGGGGAAGGTGTACAAGACAGTGGTGAGACCGGCCATGCTGTATGGTTTAGAGACAGTGTCATTAAGAAGAAAATACTGACCAGTAATGTGAAGTTTTTAGCACACACTTAGCCAGGTACATACACTCTGGGGGAAAAAAAATTGTTCTTCAAGAGTTTCCAAAATAGGAAAACACTCTGTTATATGGTTCTACATGGAACAGGAAATAAAAGAGATGACCATAGACTAAACGTGTATTGAGAAGTTTCCTTAGAACCAGTCACATTTGGGATGTTTGATAAAAAAGGCTACTGCTCTAGTAAGAACACAAACCAGACATTAATACTAGCATTTGTACGGGCTTTTCATTTGCATAATGCAAATTTCTCAGTGATTAGTTTCCATCCATCATGCGTGCATAATACAGAGCCAGAGAAACTGAAGGACAAGACGCGGGACAAAAGCGATGCCAACTTGAGTCATGATTCATTCTGGGAAACCGTGAAATCTAACCACAAAATCTCAGCATGATTTATGGAGCTGTGATCAAAGGTTCGTGTTGGGATGCGAAAAGCGAAAACCAATCCAAGATTATCACTCAACCTCAAAGACGTTTTCATTCACACCACTGCAATCCTTTCTTTAGCTCATATTAATTGATTGTAAGATTTGTAGAACTGAGAGCCTGATCCTATTCTTTCTCTCCATCTTTTTTTTTTTAAGACTGCAGTCTTTATTTGGAAATTTGAGATGAATTGAGCTGACAAAGAGATTTGTATAACATTTCCTAAGAAGCTCACATTCATAAATCATCATAACCATGCTTAGAATTCTTTTAAAAACCATTATATAAACATGCATAAAGAAAGAATAGATAAAGAATTCTCCATTCTGATTGGTCAGAAACTGCTTAAGCTCTAATGTTGGACGCTCCACATGAATGTGTGTAATTACTGATATGGTGATTTTTTTATGAGGGGATGTTTATTATGCATTTTTGGAAGGAGTCTCCAGTGTCAGCACTTTGTAACAGAGGTAAAGCTTTCTCAGTAACATGACAAGCTGCATTTTTATCTCATTAATGTCAAAAGAGAAAAAAACAAACAAACAACTAACACAGGAACAGCCGTTTATGGTTGTTATGATGGTGTGATAACAGGAACTAACTTTTATTGCGGAGGTTCGACAACATTAAATGTCACTCTAAATGGATAAAAAGTACGACGTGTCATTCTTTAATAAATAAATTGTAATTGGTGGCAAATTGCTGTCATATGAAAGGAATAAAACACTTAAGAATGTGCTATTATAGGAAAATAATCACTGCTGGAGTGGTAACAGTAACTCCGCTTCATCACACCACTCTGTTGTCAATTATTTTCATGACATACCCTGTCGTGTTTTATTCCTTATTTTAAAAATAATTTCTACCAAATTACAAAGAATTATAGGTACAATTAGAATAATATAGGAATATGGCTCCATAACCCGTAACCTTCTCAAGAATTTCTCACAAGTATTGCAACAACAAAGGGCTAGATTTCATGTTTATAAAATGCCTTTTTAAGGTTGAGCGCTAATCTTGGATCAGCTTTTGCTTTTTTCACATCGCAACATGAACCTTTGATCACAGCTCCATAAATCATGCTGGGATTTTGTGGTTAGATTTCACAGTTTCCCAGAATGAATCATGACGCAAATTGGCATCGCTTTTGTCCTGGGTCTTCAGGACAGTTTCCTTGTCTCTGAATATTTTTCAGTAATGTTGGATGAAAGCTAATCACTGATGATTAGCTTTAAGCAAATGAGATCAGGCTAATGTCATTCAGTCTTCACTATTGAGTCCAGAGTTTAGTGGGAGAAACCAGAATCATGTGTATGAATTTGCACTAGTGTTTCAAGTAGAAACCTGCTCGTTAAAGTTAAAGAGTATCCACACAAATATCCTCAAGTATTTGTAAGTGAAAAGCAAGCGATTTTTGATTAAAATTTTAAGTCAGGACACCTTTTTTGATTTCAGTATGCTCTCACTCTTCATCTGTATGCACCAGAAACGCTCCTTTGTTTGAAGTGGTTTAAATATTTCATGATATCAGGTCCTTTTTTTCATTAAAGTTATTTGAATGTATTAATGTATGAATTAGACTGAGATAATTGGTTTTGGTATCCATTCAAATTGATATAGATTTAATAGAACATTTTAATATAAACCCAAAGGATAACAGGAACTAACTGGTTTTACAGACATTCCACATTTAATGATGTAACTATTTATAGTTACATAAATAGTACAGTGTCGTTGTTTAATAAATTAAAAATTGTAATCATTGGCAAATCATTCTGGTATAAGAGGATTAAAACACTATTTTTCTATGACAGCACACCACCAAGTGTTTTATTCCTTACTCAATGAATAAAGTTGAAATAAACATAGCTACAGTTGATTAAACTGGTAGCCTTAACCACTAAGCCACCACTTTCTCATCACATAACCGCTGAGCCGCAAGTGCACCCAAGTCCTCGTTGAATGGATCTGGTCATTTCACTATCTGCAATATGCATGAAGGAAAACACCACTAACAAGATTCTTACATTTTATGATTAACAAACCTGAGGTGAGAATGGCTGAGATGCTTGATTCTTTCCAAACATCATTTTGAACAATAGTGTGTGAAATCCATCCTTTACCACCTCCACAAAACCTCATAAGAAAGCAAAAAAAGATGATTGATGACAATGTGGCTTTAAAGTCGTGCAAATGGGCTGGCCGTTATTGCTACTGTACTGCCATTGTCCTCTTGAGCAATGCATGTAACTTCATGATGGATCAGCTGCTATATGGTTTTGAGTTAAGGAATGATGAAAAAAATATATAAATGAAACAATAACCCTGTTGAGAAACTATAATATGTTGCAGTCACGCATATCAAATGTTCTCATTTTCAGTTACTAGGTTCCACAAGGATGATGGGATCCAATGGTCCCATGGTATGAAGAGAACCCAACTCTGGTCTTGTATGTCCAGAATTTGTTAATTTCCCCTGATGAATCAGGTGTGTTAGAGCAGAAAATCTCCAAGCTGCACTGATCAGATTTAGGCTCCACTCTAGAGTTGTGCATGAGAGTTTTTCTTAAATCCCACGTCCGCCTGCTACTGCAGCTATTTCTGTTTCTGCCAGCCCACAGTATTTTCTAATGGACTCAGTTGGTGCAGTTACCCAAAATCTAACCAAATAAATCATTTTAAGTCTATTAAATGATTTAATTAACACTAAAAACAACCACAACAGTATAAGAAGACTCGCTTAGGCTATAGCAAACCTTATACCACATAGCGTGTTGAATTCATGACAAGGTGTGGGTTTTTTTTTTTTGTCTTAGTAACTTAAAGAGAGAGAAAAAAAGAGAGGCTGCGGATGGAACGAATGTTTATACAGTCGTTTGCCAAAAGTATTGGGACACTTAGCCAATCACACCTATATGTGCTTTCTGAACATGTTATAATAACCTCCACTCTTCTGGGAAGGCTTTCCACTAGATTTTGGGGCGTGGTTGTGGGGATTTGTGTTCATTCAGCCAAAAGAGCATTCGTGAGGTCAGGCACATAGACAGCGTTACTATTCATCCCAAAGGTTGGGTTGAGGTCAGGGCTCTGTGCAGGCCACTTAGGTTCTTTGTCTCCAACCTTGGCAAACCATGTCTGTATGGATCTCACTTTGTGCACAGGGCATTGTCATGATGGAACAGGTTTTTGGCTCAGCCCTTTAGTTCCAGTGAAGGGAAATTTTAATTCTACAGCATACAGAGGCATTGTAGACAATTATGCACTTCCAACTTTGCGGCAACAGTTTGGGGAAGAACCACATATGGGTGTGATGGTCAGGTGTCCACATACTTTTGGCTATATAGTGTATCATTTATGGAGATGTCCAGTATCACCACGTAGTAACCGTCGGTAAGTTTTCCACCACAGGAAAGTCTTCAGGAATAGGGATTTGTGCTTTCTGGCTTCTCTGTGAGGAAATAAGTGATAACAGGAACTAACTTGTTTTGTGAATGTCCCACAACATTAAGTGTAACTATAAATGGTTAAAAAAAAGTATGTCTTATTCATTAAGAAATTGAAAATTGTAATCCTTGGCAAATTGCTGTGGAAGAGGAATAAAATACTTTGGGATGGGCTCTTATAAGAAAATAATCAGCTTGAGGTAACAGTAACTTTGCTTGTGACAGGCCGCATCTTTCCATACCACTGTTGATGGTTATTTAACTATAACAAGTGTTTATTCATCATTTATTACAATTATTAGATTTTATAGTAATATTTTGAAGAAAAAAAAACTATATAATCTTACAAACATTATTAATGCCTAACCAACCCAGACGTACTTTTTAATACTCAGGAAATGCGTGAGAAAGACAACCAAAAGGGTGAGTTTCGGTGGTATTAATTTGTAAGACAACACTGCCATCTTCCCTCTACAACTTCTCTGGCGTTTGTAACAAAAATGGCCGCCTGTGAAAGTCATAAAATTCACAAAGGGCGGGATGACTGTCAATCATTTGTTGAATTAGCCAATCATCACACGGCGATTGAGTGCCAATCAGGCGCGTGCTGTCAGTCAAGGCACTTAGCCCCGCCCACGGGCGAATTTTGACCGTAAACATCCCGCTGATTTTGAAAGCGTCGCTAAAGCGGGAGGAAGAAAAGCGGGCGCCATTTTGGTTCGATTCAATGAGAGGGACGAGGAAGGAGGGAAACAAGTTGTAAACTTCTCTTTGGGCTGGGAAGGGAGAGCTTCTCCCACTCCGGACTGAAACGGAAAAATATTGTTTGATGGTGAGTTTACGTGTGTGCGAATTCGCAGATGAATTAAAAACAATGTTAGCGTTTTAGCTATTTTACAACCACTTGCTAGCTGCACAGCTGCATAGCTAATGAGGCTAATATCTTCGCTAGCTAGCATGTTTTAGCAGCTAACATACGATTTTGTTTATTTTTTAAAAAAAATACTAATCTAGCTCGATGTTTTATTTTGTCCAGAACAGCATATATCATATCAACAGCATATGTGTAATTAATTTCCAAATCATTTTTATATGTTTGTTGTTTGAAAAAAAAACAAAAAAACATGGAGGCTAGGAAATGTTATTGGTTGCTAGCTAGCTAGTATGCTAACCTGTCGACTAGTTAACCTAGTTTTTCTAATAAAGCTGTTTTTATTGCCTTCTTGTAAGTTTGGTAGTTTAGCTAGCTTATTTTAAATCCGGGCTTGTTTTCAGTTTTGCAAAAAGCGCCTTTTTTAGTTTGTAACTCGATTTTAAGATGATTTGTGTTTAATTTGGTTGCTAGATAATTCGCTGGTAAGACTTTGCAACTGGTGCTAGCTAGCTAGGTGAGCTAACGTTAAAAAGGCTCGAGTCCTACATATTAAACTAACTCTAGTTTTTATGAGTTAAATGTTTTGGTATGTATTTTGTCACTCACCTAGTTTTTGCTTCTTTTTTTTTTGTAACATGCGTATTTGTTATAATTATATATGGGAATGCAAGAAATGATCTATTATAATTAATTTATGTTTACTTCTGAGCTCTAATAGCACATCTTCCCAGTCTGAGATTTTCCTATAATATTAAATAAACCTCAGAAATTGTGTCTGTACTGAAATTGACATATTGCTATGATGATGATGATGATGATGATTTGAGTTGTGCGTTATAATTGTATGGTCCTTTTGCATCTAGGTGTAGCTGACCCTTACACATTTTGAGCAAACCCAGGGGCAATGTTTTACGCCCACTTCGTCCTCAGCAAGCGAGGGCCGCTGGCCAAGATCTGGCTGGCGGCCCATTGGGACAAGAAGCTGACCAAAGCCCACGTCTTTGAGTGCAACCTGGAGAGCAGCGTGGAGAGCATCATTTCACCCAAGGTGATTGATCGCATGCGAACATTTGGACTTTTCTCTTCTTGTGTAATGAAAGGAGTGCGGCAGATGTATGCGGTTATCACTCAAAAATACGCCAAAACAGTTGTCTTCTTTACTTCTTTTTACCCAAATATTTGACTCAAATAGATTTTTCTGTTAAAGGAAACAGAACGTTTTGAGTTTATTAATTAACCTAGATAACATTAGACACGTATATAGTTAACGATTTCCACCCACAAAAATATTTCGACAAAGAAATGGAGACGCTTTCGGTGTACAATTAATATTTAAATCGGTATATATAATTATCCTTGTTTTACACTGGAAGAAAACTCTGGCAGCAAAAAATAAGTTCTATAACAGCTGAAAATAAAGAGCTCTGCATTACACACGGCAAAAGGTTTAAAACGTATCAAGTAATGCAGTCGTCTTATGTGTAAAGGAACGAGACAAATGATTTATTCAGTTATTGCTTGCCGTTTAAAACACAATGTACGTTAAATAACGGTCCATTTAATTCCACAGTCTAAACAGAATAAAAATCAAACTGGGGAGATATATTTTTTGGGCTCCCCTTGTTGTCGCCGTTTGAGTTTTTCCTCGGTATGATAACCTAGTCTAAAGATATCACAGTTTTATGGGATTAATCGCCGATTTAAAACCACACAAGCTGGTGCTAAAAGTCAGAGGGGGAAAAAATTACTGCAAATTCTTTGCACAGAAGTATCTTTGCCTGTATTTGTGTGTGTGTTTTACATATATAATATAAAAAAAACAAAACAAAAGGAAGCAAAAAGAGCGAATCTCCTATTTATTGTTCCTACATAGAGAGAGATTTCTGAGAACAAATCGTCCATAAAAGATGTTACTTTTCCTTCATGGTGTGTTTGTGCTCATTTAGTAAGAGTAGGGTCACAAAATGCCATGATGGTATTATAATATAAAGGAACAAATGCATTGTTGTGTTGCACATAGAATAGAGACTTTCTTTCTAAATCAGTCATTGGTTTGCAGGTTAAAATGGCTCTGCGTACATCTGGCCACCTGCTCCTGGGGGTGGTGAGGATCTACCACAGGAAGGCCAAGTATCTGCTCGCTGACTGTAACGAGGCATTTATAAAGATCAAAATGGCGTTCCGACCAGGTAAAGATGAGCCTGTGCTTGCAGGAGCTTTCAAACTTTGTAATATCCTAAGCACAGTTTGAGCTTGTTGTAATCTAAAATTTAAATGTAGGTGCTGTTCTTAAAAAAGCTTGCATTTTAATTCGTTATGAAATGCCTGCGCCTCAGGGGTTGTGGATCTGCCTGAAGACAATCGCGAGGCTGCTTACAACGCCATCACCCTGCCCGAGGAATTTCACGACTTTGATCAGCCGCTTCCTGATCTCGAGTGAGTTTGGGTTTTAACTGTGGGTTGCTCTGGCAGATTAAGCACAGACAAAGGCGGGTTGTAAAATAAAATAATAAAAGGTGCAGTCTGCAAGGGAAGCAGTTTCAGAGTTGTCTCATTCAGTGCCTCGTTCAGAGTTCATCTAGGTCTGAGATCTTCAATCTGAGTTTTAAAAAAAACAAACAAAAAAAAAACCAACAACTTATAATCGTTTATAAAGTTACAAACCTGTGCTGCAGTCTGTTCTGTTAAAAGAAGCAAAATGATGAATTTTTATTTATTATGGTTATTTTATTTGTGCTTTTCGCAGTGTTTCTTGTCAGACACATTGGCAAAAATGTCGAGTACACAGATTACCAGCATCACTTTTTTTTTAAATTTTTTTTTTTTTAACATAAATAAACCTGTGTGAGGAAAATAGCAAGGCAATAATCCGGTGTGACTGCTGCATTAGCTGTACTTTTTTTTTTTTTTTCTCCATTTGCAGTTTTCATGTCAAGTATGTTTTGTAGTCGTTCCTCTCATCACATACAATGTAACGTTAGGAACAAAATACAGTTTCTTCAGAAACGTGGTGCTACACACAACCCCAGACTGTGACGGCCAAGAACACAGTGACAGCGTCAATAAATACAATCAACAGACTGTATGTTACGCTATAGGGGTGATGGGGGGTACTTTCTGATTCTGCAAGTCTTCCTTATGCACTGCTCAGTGTAGATGTAAATAAAAGGCTGATATGCAGACTAATGATGTGTTAGTAATCATACTGATGGCGTACTGGTATTACGAGGGAAAGCGGTGGATTAACAAACAGGTTACCCATTAAAATGAATGAATAATTAACAGTGGAATCTTTTAACTTTAATGTCATAACACTCACAAAAAAAGGTACTGTGTCCAAGTTCATGTTTCTCATTTTCAGATTTACATTTAGTGTGTGTGTGTGTGTGTGTGTTAACTGAGAAGTTCGCGTTGGCTACGCAAACAGTTCATGAGAATTCTTTTACATTGCTGAACATCATCCTGTGTAAAAACGTGAACTAACTGGTGGTTTCTTCTTCTCCAGCGATATAGATGTAGCACAGCAGTTCACGCTGAACCAGAGCCGAGTGGAGGAGATCACCATGAGGGAGGAGGTGGGGAACATAAGCCTCATGAACGACGACCACTTCGGTAAGAATGAATTCAAGCAAAGATACGGCACCTGGTATACTTATTACAATAAATAATAAATTCAGTCCCATAACGTATTTTGAGCTTGTGCTTAAAATGAGTTTTCAAGCATATGGATGTATGTAGGTATATATTTTGCTGGACTTTCTGTAACCTGCTGTTTAACGACAGGTGATTTTGGCATTGAGGACCGGGAGATCCTTAGGGAGGAGACTGCCTTTGAGGACACCGCCTTTATTCATGGACCCTCTGCCTCCAATCTCCTGCTGGAGGCGGAGCCTGGGCCCGCCCACCTCCCCGACAAGTCGACTAACCTCGACTACGACGACTTTGGAGATAACAACCTGGAGAACAGCGATGGTGGGATACTTGGTAAGGACCCGGTAGATAACATTACTGATATTAAACACTTGAATACATACTTGTTTCATTTACTTATGTACTTGGTTTGTTTTCGCATATTTTTAGTGGATAAGCTCTTGAGTGGCGATGGCGGCGGCGGGATATTCGACGATCCTCCGGCCATCACAGACAGCGTCATGATGCCCCCAGACCACAGAGACGACGACGATGATGACTATGACCCCCTTTCACGTAAGCTACTTAATTACAGCAGCTGTACTCCGTATGCAGGATGCACATATGGCAGTATAGGTTCGAGAATGGGGATAGTACAAGATGCTACATAAGGAAAAAGCACAATGGGGGTGTGCTATTATAGGACAATATTCAGTTACAGGGTGATGTGGTACTGTTGTCACACCAGTTGATTATTTTCCTGTAATAGTGCATCCTAAAGTGTTTTATTCCTCTTATACCACAGTAGTTTGCCTAAGCTTCCATTTTCTTATTAACACTTAAGTAACACTTTTTGTTAGTATAGAAACAAGGTGTTAGTTCGAGTTTATTAATGTAAACCTGAGAGATTTGCAGCTGCGCTACTGTCAGAGCTGCTGTTATAGAAAATTAATCACCACTTTCTGGCCAGTCAGACTTGAGAATTCAGGAGCAGTGTAGTGTTTAACAGAATCTGCAAGGAAAGGCAAAACTTGATCATGACCACATAAATGTGTAAAGGAACTGTGCCTTCAGTTAATATTGTTTTATCTTACAACTTTATCAGATACGTTGTGCATTGATTAAAGTTCAGCAGAAAGCTACAGCGTAATTTTTTTTTTTTTTTTCGGATATGGAGCCGTAATCTTTATATCGTGATTGATCACAGTGATGCTGCCCTTTGCCTGGTTGGTAGTCTATCCGTGTCCTATTCAGTCGTGCATCTCTCTTATCCTGTTGTGTGGAATGTTTCCATCAGCGGCTGGAGCTCCAGACAGTCCTGATTCATGTCCAGTTGAGGCTCTACCCAACACTACAGACCAGACGGAGCAGACCACGCTGGTGCCTAACGAGGAGGAGGCCTTTGCTCTCGAGCCCATCGACATCACTGGTAAAGGAAGAAACAAAACAGAAGTAATATTTGTATTGTGTTTACGTTGTTAGCTACTTCTTGGAAATGTGGTCAGTACACATACTGGAGTGTAACCGTAAGATTAAATATCACTGTATCGTCTTACAGCGGACTATTTCAAAGAGGATTATTTTTAAATATCAGAGAAAATGCGCCTAGGGAAATATATAATAGGGAAATATTAAGTTATGTTGTTAGGAACACTGTGAGAATGTTGTTCAAAAAACAGAGATACTATTTTCTCACTGAATATTTCTCACAGTATATTTAATACACAAGTAGAAACTTTAGTTTTTTTTATACAAATATAAGAACATTTTACAAAGTTTTGCTGTTCCTCAATAATTACAAGATGATTTGTGTATTTAAGCAAGACTTGACTAGTCAGAAAGGCTTGTGATAAAGATGTTTATTGTTAAGAAACAATATCTGCGGTTGAGGGGTGGTGTATAAATGACGAGTGGTGTTTCTGTCCTTAGTGAAAGAGACGAAGGCGAAGAGAAAGAGGAAGCTGATCGTGGACAGCCTGAAAGAGCTAGACAGCAAGACCATCCGCGCTCAGCTGAGCGATTATTCCGACATTGTGACTACACTGGATCTGGCCCCACCCACCAAGAAGCTGATGATGTGGAAAGAGACTGGAGGTGTGGAGAAGCTCTTCTCTCTGCCTGCCCAGCCACTCTGGAACAGCAGACTGCTCAAGGTATGAATCCGACAAGGGTTTATGGCATAAAGGTTAAAGCCAAGCTTATACGTCTATCCTGAACGGTTGTGGCTGAATTGGGTTTTGGGTCGTCTCAGTTTAGCTTTATTCCCCGTAGCAAGGTGGAACTAAAATATTAAAACTGTTTTATTGACCAAGTGGAGGATGCATTGTCACTTTCTTACTGTTTATCTCTGACACTCAGTCATTAAATTGGTTTGAACAACACACTGGTCAGCTGGATTTGTTTTCCTCCTTCACGCCAGTGCACTGGGGATCAGTATTGAGGGAGTAACGCTAGAACAAGTTGTAACAGTACACCAGCTACGTTTTTAAATTAGTTTTAATTTGTAATAGGAGAGAAGTTCAAAAAGTTCAGAAGCCTCGAATCATGCTTTCAAATACATCATTTTCAGTAAACAATGCAAATCGGTATAATCGTCCTCAGACAGGTCCACAGCGAAAATGGAGCACTTGATCTTTCACATTTCACTTATTGCTTTTTCATACCCATTTAGAAAGACTGAAAGCTTGAGGTTTTCCGACGTTCGTTTCGGCCAGAAGTCATTCTGCTGACGTATATAGAGCTCCTGAGCCTGTTCAGGAACGCCACATGCCACCCATGCCCTATTTCTTTTTCTACAGTTTTTTTTAATGACCTTTTTTGGGGTCAGGCATGTGTTTCGAATACTTGTGAGCTATACTGGTTGTCAAATTATTTTCCACTCATCGGATGAATGTTGCGCTTAGCTCCTCGTACAAGATGATTTCATTGTTCATTGGCAGTTCTAATAGTGGAAAACTGTGCAAAATGGACCTCGATAGGGAATTCTATGCACTGCACTTTAATAGCCCATATTTATCTACTAACTTGCTTGAAACAAATCCTGTTAAGATTAAGTGTTTTTTTTTTTTCCCCACTGAATGCTTATTAGAGAATATCCATTTGTTGTATTATGCACTCCAAGACCTATCCTAATATTTTATTAAAGGCCCCAGAGGCTTAAATTCATAACCGTTATGTGTGATGCCGTGTTAGAGGTAAAATGATGGTGCGAGTTGCTCGCTTGCTCTGTGTTGTAGATGTTCACACGCTGCCTGACTCCGCTGGTGCCAGACGAGCTGAGGAAGAGGAGGAAGGGTGGCGAGGCTGACAGCCTGGAGGAGTTCCTGAAGGAGCTGGAGAACCCTGAGGTTCCCCGTGAGGAACAGCTGAGCCACAGGCCCGACATCATTGGTAAGGAGGACGCTGAAAATGGAAGCTTTTTAAATATTTTCAGATATTAGATTCTGAATTGTTCTGTTTGTGATATATATGGCACCAGACATCGTGTATGAGTGCTCAGAATATTTCCTCTCGTGCTGTGTTCAAGTTGTCGTCAGTCATTCGCAGTGTTGCTGGCAGAACAGGTGGAATAGTACAAATCATTTTACACAAAGTGAAAGCTACCACATGTAAACCAAATGTCAGGCTTTCACAGCAGAGGTTTTCTTTGCCTTCAGGCTTTTGTTCTGCATTTCGTTTTATTCATGGATTAGTTCTCTATCCAAGGCAGAATCCTGTCATGTTGATCTTTTGGTAATGTCAGAATTTAAGGAGTTATTTGAATGCTGGATATTTGTAGATTTTCAACTATCTGAATGTTTTCAGCTTTTGTTTTTACAAGCAAATCCTTTTTTCATACTATAGACATGTTTAAGGATGAGCACTTCCTAAATAAAGATTGCCATGAAGATTTTTTCCCCCCTCTTATTTTAATCTCTGCACTTGTGTACGTGGTGCCGTGCTTGAACCGAATGTGCAAAAAATCTTGAGCTATAATTTCATATAAAACGTTTTCCATTAGACGATGCAGTTCAGTTTAACCTTCCAATGACGCCACATCAAAAACAACAGCAGCATCTTCATCCTGGGATCTTTTTTTTTTTTTTTTTTTTTTGCTCATTTATACTGCTGAGCTCTTAATCAGACTGTGTGTGTCTGTATGTTTGTGTAATTATAACTGTTAGTACAGTGGATAATTTGAGTGTTTTTCTGTCCTGTGTAGATCAAACCATCGTGGAGGAGCCCAGCATACTGCATACTTCGTCTGTGGAGGGCAGCAGAACCGCACTGGACGAGACCCTGATGCCTCCTCCTTCACGGCAGCGTGGAGTCAAACGCAAGTCCCAGGAGCCTGAAGCTGCTCTGCCTGTGAGTCTTGAGCAAGGCTTCTCCTTCTGTACTTTAATTTTGGCATGATGTTTCTCCTTCAAGCATGAACAGAGTAACACATAAAGTATGTTTCTCTTTCAGACGATGAGCATACTGGATCAGTCCGTGCCTCCGCCGATGGAGCAGTCAGTGTTGTCCCAGCAGCTGGACATGCCACAGGTTGACCTTCCTCCAGAAGACAGCGCCAACCTGTCGAGAATCGTGCCAGAGCTCGACTTGCTGGGAGAGAAGAACAAGGACAAGGAGGACAGCGAGGAGGAGGAGGTGAGCGCGACTTCCACTGGTTGAAGGAGTCACTTAGGGTTTCATTATAAATTCAAATGACCTTATTCAATAGGAATGTCGATTGAAATGTTCAGACATGGCCATGCAGTAGAGCTCTTACTTTAGCTGAGAAGAATAATAATGACTGAATGTAATGGTTTGATTCCTGTAGGAGGGCGAAGGACAAGGTGGAGACCAGGACCAAGAGGAGAGGCGGTGGAACAAGAGAACCCAGCAGATGCTGCATGGACTTCAGGTGCAGATCTTGCAGCATTTCATAATTACACTTTTTTTTTTTTTTTTTTTTTTTTGTAATTAATTAATTAAAAAAATGTTGGTGCCTAAAGTCCTTACTCTTGCTATTTAAAAAATATATTGCCTTATAAATAAAATAAAAAAGCTTAGATCTTTCTTTCTTAGAATTTAATCTTTAAGATCTCTAGAGAGCATTTTATATATATATATATATATATATATATATA
>CM075024.1:2764435-2785184 GCA_037576675.1 Pangasius sanitwongsei | reverse complement strand
TATATATATATATATATATATATATATATATAAATTAATTCCATTTAAGATATGTTTAATAATTGTATTTTTGATTTTCTCCGTATTTTGTGAATTTCAATGTTTGCAAACGTACCTGTGTCAAATTCTCCCTGATTCGGACTCAATGGAGCAAATGGATTAATAGGTGTGAAAGCGTCCTTTGAGCCAGTAACAGAAACATGTGCTTGTGAGATGATTGGACATCTCCTAGTTTCTAGCTGAAGAACTTTTAGATGATTCCCTTGTTTGTCAGTGTGTCTTGAAGTCTGATCGGATACTCTGGTGTTTTTCAGCGTGTGGTGGCTAAGACTGGAGCCCAGTCCATCAGCCTGCTGGAGCTTTGCAGAAACAACAACAGGAAACAAGCCGCCGCCAAGTTCTACAGCTTCCTCGTCCTGAAGAAACAGCAAGCAGTGGACCTGTCCCAAGCCGAGCCTTACAGCGACATCATCG
The DNA here is from genome assembly GCA_037576675.1 of Pangasius sanitwongsei. Lineage (NCBI taxonomy): Eukaryota > Metazoa > Chordata > Actinopteri > Siluriformes > Pangasiidae > Pangasius > Pangasius sanitwongsei. The sequence continues at coordinate 2,784,710 of CM075024.1, read as the reverse complement.
CCACGCCAGGACCGCGATTCCACATTGTATAGACGCATGTTCTTCTGTTTTTAGCTTGTATTTAACACTTTTTACTGTTTCTCAGTCTTTTGTACCTATATCTTGGGCTTGTTTTGGACCAATTTTGTATTTTTTTTTTTTGTTGTTGTTTTTTTTTTTTTTTGTTTGTTTGTTTTTTGTTTTGTTTTTTTTGAAATCAGGAGCAGTTGATTGATCATGTTGAAATTTTACTCCATGCCCAGTTTGCGCGTCAGTCCCTTTTATACTCCCGTAACTTCAGTACCAGACTTTTGCATCCTCATTTCTTTATTTTCACAACTTGTTTTATCGTTATGGTTTTACCTGCCTAGGTTTTACATCGAGATACTTCGTAGAATAGCGATATACAGTTTTGCCTTCATGGTAATATCACATTTGAGAGACAAAGGTTTATTTTTGGAAGTCTGGTGTATTTGTTGCATAATGCAAAAGCTCAGCATTTTGTATCTCTTTTAATGATGGTTATTAAAGGTTTATTAAAACAGATTTTGTTCTTAATTATTTATGAATTCTGATTTATTTGTTTATTTATTTATTTTAACTGGTGAATGGATTAGTATTTCATAAAGTACAAAATATTCACTATATAGTTAACAAGTAAATAATACTAGTTAATTAATAATAAATTAATTTCCATGTTTGATCTTGATGCATGGTTTATTTTACTTTAAGATGATGCTGAAGCTACTGTTAGGAGAGTGATTGAGACTGGAGCTTAAAAAGATTTTGTAAGGCCCTTGTATGAGATTTATTGTCATTTTATTTTAAAAGGTAACCAAGTTGAGTTAGGAGGCTATGTTCGTCATTTGGAAGTAGTATTTACAAATGAGCACTTAGGGTTTGAAATAATCTCTTCTGCACTGGGAATCGACCATGAAAAAGTTACACTGGAAATATTAGCACAGGTGCTGTGTATGGCCAAAACGTGTGGACGCCTGATCGTCAAACCTGTATGTTCTTGTTGAACATCCCATTCCAGATTTATTCCCCTTTGCTGTTTTAATAACCTCCACTCTTCCAGGAAAGGATTTCCACTAGATTTTGGAGTGTGGCTGTAGGGATTTGCTCATTCAGCCACAAGAGCATTGGTGTATTGGTGGAGCCTTGGCCACACAGCGATCCAGTTCATCTCGAAGAGTTCTTCATGGAGCTCGCTTTGTGCACAGGGGCATTGTCATGCTGAAACAGGTTTGGGCCTCATAGTTCCAGTGATAGTGTATTCATATAGTGTATTCTTGGAGACACCAGCGAATGATCTGCCAAGAAAGAGGTTTAAATTTGATTATAATAGTTGAGAAGAAGATCTAGAAACATATAGTGTTTGAGTGCATTCTTGTTTAACCTATAAATCTATACAAATACTATACAAATAACTGAAATAATCAGCATGAAAGACAAAAAATAATAATAAAAAAAGCATTTTAATGGAAGGAATTATATCTTGTCCATTATTTAGTGCTGCTAGGAAAAACATTTTATTAAAGTTGCTGTTTTACTATTTATAAAAACAAATAAATACTTTTTTTTTTTTTTACTTTGAATCACTCAATTATCAAAAAGAAAAATTCCGAAAAACGAAATTTTGTAGAATGTAATCTTTTTGAATACTACTAGAGAGAAACTTAAGTATTTTTTTTTATTTTTTAATTTATTTTAAATAATTTTATCATTTTTTTGTTGTTCAGTATTTTGTCATTTTCTATAATTTAAATTGTACCTGGTTTGTGAAAGAAACTTGCTGTTTCTTGGGATGGTAATAATCTATGCTGTTTGTACATTTAAAAAAAGAAATGATAAATGAATTAATTAAAAAAAAAAAAAATCTTGCGGAAACCGGAAGTGCAATCATGTTCATTTCCTGTCCATGTGCAACAATGGCGGCGCGCAAGGAATCATCCGCTGGCGTTTCTTTCTCTCTCGATTCACAAGTTAAACGCGTTCAGATTGATGGACTGGTGAGTGGCGTGATTATTTATATGTTTAATCAGTTTTATGTTTTATGTTCTCTACTGTAAAATATTGAGGACAGAAGCTAACATGACGGAAGCCAGCTAGCTGCAGTGGCTAGATGAGAGCCGGTAGGAGACATGCCGAGCCGCGGGAGCTCATGGGCACAGCGCGTTTACAAATCGTGTAAAAGTTTACAGGTTATTCAAAATAGCTGTTTCAGAGATTTTTGCGCATGTTCCTTAGTGTTAGAAACACAAATGCGAAGGTATGTCAATAATAATAATTATAATAATAATAAATATTAATTTGGAGATATTCTTATTTTAATTTTATAGTTCGTCACTTCCTGGACAACAATTACATTTTTTTATGACTCATCCTGTACTAGTCTTGTGCTTCTCCAATTAAATGCTCTCTAGAATCTATATGTCCTATATTCTCCACTGACCACTTGTGATCGGATTTCATACATCAGTGGAGGAAGGTTGTCATGCACATCATTTTTTGCGTCAGATTTCTGCTGCATTTGTTTTCATCTCGTGCACCTGTATGGGCTGTTTCAAACGCTGTTTTGTATTGTGTGGTGGTGTTAATGAAACTTGAGATGAGATGACAAAAGAAGCTATGTAAGGCAGCTACTTTTATCACTGCTGTTATAGCCAAAGGATGAGTGATGATTTAAATAAATTGGTCCAAGGCGGTGCTGTGCGTTTTTCCTTATGACCAACAGGGGGCAGACTTGCATTAAAATACATGGCCTCGTTTACCTTAATGCAAATAGAGACTGTTAAACATATTTTAAAAACCTTTGAAGAGGTTTCTGTAAACATCACACATGTTGTTTCAGATTATAGTCTGTTTACGTTCTCTAGAAATGACTCAATATACAATCCTCATTTAAATTTCCCATTCTCTCGATGGCTAGAACAGTACAGTATGCTGGATGGGAATATGGAGAATGTGATTAATAAATAATTCACTCCTCTTTTGGAGCGCAGTCGATTCTGTGCATTGCATCACTCCGTTGCTGAGCTTAAATCGTGACCATGAATCATCTTTTTTTTGTACGGATGATTGTAAGAGAGCTGCAGGAGGAAAAGAGAAGACTGTTTGAAATACAGCTGGCATGTGTGCAGCGTTCATAGGCATCATTAGCCAACATGCGAGACTCTGTGTGTTGTCTCAATTGTCACAGCGCAGGTGGCAGGAAAGACTGGCTGGAAGAACAAACATTGTGTGCTTTCGCTAAATCTGTTTCCATCAGTCATCAAGGGATAAGAGTGGAGGAGGGAATAGAGGTGATGTTTGGTCATTAATGCCAAATGTACACTACAGGATTTTCCTGCTGCAGACTAATTTTGGGAATCCGTGACACAACCACTCCCCCCTACCCCATGACAACAAATCTCTGCCCCCAGAGGTGACCGCTTGATTACTATGAGCTGTTTAGTGATGAGATTCTTAGCTGTTTTATTTCAAACATTTGATATTTTTGGCAATGGATCTTGTCCTCTTGAGCACCTCTCTGACATGTACCAATAACAATGATGAGAAACAGCCAATGAGAGATTGAGAGGAAATCAAATTCATAAGCTCTCACGTGCAGCAGATGCCTGAATCCAGTTTATCATCTGTCTATTTGTGAGGGCAAAATGTAAACACGATAATGTTTCTTTTTTTTTTTTTTTTAGAAATTATTTGGCATGTCATGTTCGTTTTTTGGTACAACAAAAAAAAACACAAGCACAACACGATTCCTGGTGGCGCACCGTATAAAAATAGCTGCAACTCTCTTCAGTATACCTCCAGTTCTCTTTGCAGAACAGACAATCCTTGCTGACCACATTCTCCCCAACCAATGCTTCCTCCACATTTGTGCCATATTTCTCTTGTTTCTTTACAAAATAGCAGTACAGCGATTCTGAGATTTTGAAAGTCGTGTAGCATCTGTGCCTAAATATAAGCCAAGACTTTTACTTTGCATACTCTTTCAGCTCTTGGTGCAGCCAGTGAGTATTAGCTTGAAGTCTGACTGCATGGACTGTCTTAATTCAAATGCCTTATAAGCGATTTTCCAAAGGTTGAAGGTGTTTTCACATTCAAATTCTTTACCAATCTTGCAGCATCTAAATTGAATTGACCAGCATGCATGAAGTCATGTACATCTGGACCAGCGACTGCTGTAGCTGGTCGATACACAAGTACTGTGCTCTGATTGCTGGAACTACCACGCAGTATAGAAGAGTTGGCTGCCTTGAAACTGAGAGCAAAAAGAGAGGGAGCAAAATGGACTGGCAAATCACAGCCTAGTTGGACTGATTCTTAGCATGAAGAATGGCTTGGATGCAAATAACTTGTCATTTCTAATAAGCAGGAAAATTGGCTTCTCTTTACTTTTATATCCTGTTTGTGCATTTCCCAAAAGCTGTTTGAAGATAATATGCTTGTAAATTGGGAACAGATGCACACTCTGGTTAGACCCTGTGATCTCAGCATTGGCCTTCGTGTGTATTTTGCGGCATCATCCATTTCATTTAGGGAAACAGGTGTTTGACTAATGTTGTGAACTCTTTAGGCTAGCCAACAGACCCCTTTTCTGAATTGCCAGCTCTATTCCAACTGGTCTGCGCTCTGAGGGAGTTGACCTTTCGGCTCGTTTTGACCTTAAAGCCCGTTTCAGGATTGCAGCGAGAAAACTGCAGGCTTTCAGAACAATCTTTGATCCCAGGGATTGTGGTAAGCTGCTTTTGTCGTGCGTCATAGGTTTGGCCTACTGTCTATCCTGACAAGAACTGGGAACCTGTGAGGAGGCTAGTCCTCAATCTCAAGCAGTCTCAAGACTAATAGGCCTATAGGCATTTTCTTCTTATTTTTACTAATCACTACTTAGTTTAGTTAGGTTAAGAACTCGTGTAACTGGTTGGCATTGTGCCATCACATCAGATCAGAATGTGGCTATTGAGGTTTTTGACAGTTTTTGATGAGTACAGGAAAGACTTAACAGTCTAGTTTAAAATGATTACAGACTGACATTGGTCAGTCTTTGATTTGTGGCATTTTGTAGTTTTGTGTACTACATTGTTTACTTATCTAAAAGTATTCAATAATGGTATGGACTAAAAGCAGACTTGAGATGAATTACACTTGGTATACTCTACCAACACTCATACTGACCAGTGCTGCTTTTTTCTGATTTTGGGAGGATTTTTTTTCCACCATTCCCTCCCGATTTTAGTCATCAGTTCCCACCCCTTAACTAGCTCACAACAGCAACCAACCAAGGAGAGTGAAGTCTAGCATGTGCTTGTTTTGAGACATGTGAAGCTAAATTGAACACTTGGAAGCCGAACACTTGAAAGCGCTATCTACCCTCTACTGCATACCAAGTTCGCAGACGCCCACGATGGTTGGACTTCCAGCCAAAGCAAAACTGAAAAACGTGTCTAGGTAGTGCTAGCCTAGATAAGGTTTGTTTGTATTAATTAGCTGGTTAGTGCTAGCTAATGAAAAAGTGTAGTGTTATGTCCTTTTTATACCCGGTTTGTTTTTTGTTTCACAAAACGGTAGCAAAACAAACAAAATTAAGACTGTTGCCAAATTTGATGATGTTGGGTTTATTTTTATTAGAGAGGTAGTGAGTTAGCATTGGACAGATATTGGGTGGATTGATATTCTGATTGTATGTTTCAGGTAGGTACCGCCACAGACCAAGTTTGACTTCATAAAAACCCTGAAAATATAGTATATTAAGACATAAGAAGCCACAAGACCATATACACACGTTGATCTCTAAAACAACACTGCTCTGTCAGGTTAAAGGGAAAGTGACTCGCATCCTGCTAGATTTGATTGCATGTTATAAGGTCTGAGAATTGTAAGATTATGAGAGCCAGAGCACCAATATTCAGAGGGCTGCTACCCCACAGGGAGGGTAATGACATAGTGTGGATAGTTGTGCTTCCATTAACCTCATCACGCCCTCTCCTTGGTTCCTACATTTGGTTCTCTCTTTCCCTTAAGCACAGATATGATTATAAAGCCACTTTCATGTTCAGTACTTAATCTAAATATGTGAACTTTATTGACCATACATATGTTCTGTACTAATACTTGCATATATCGAGCTTCCAGTGCCCTCCAAGTGTCTAAGCATCTTTGGTGTGTATGTCTGTAGGTGGTGCTAAAGATCATAAAGCATTACCAGGAGGAGGGCCAGGGCAGTGAGGTGGTACAGGGTGTCTTGCTGGGACTGGTGGTTGACGACCGCCTGGAGATCACCAACTGCTTCCCATTTCCCCAGCACACAGAGGACGATGCCGACTTTGACGAAGGTAACCCTGATCTCAGACGTTGCCAGGACAAATATGGTTACGCTTGAGCACAGAAGGATTGCATTGTATATCAGAATCAAGTGTACTGTTATCAGCTATAGCTGTTTTTAATTACACGTGCCACATCTCAAGTGGCCTGACAGTAAGTATCTGAGATGTGGTCCTGTGAAACTTGAGTTCTGGCTTTGCTCTGCCAGCCATATTTAGAGTTCAGCACAATCATTTCACAACAGTATGTGAGTCAGGTTAAAGTGATAAGTGTGCGCCAGCGTTGGGTCATCACTCATTTGCAGGGAAAAGCCAAAAGCTGCTTCACACTGTCATTATAATGAAGCTTGCGTATTGATTCCTCCTATTAATTATCTAAATATCAACAGTAATTGCCTTTTTAACCTTTATTTTACGTGGCAAGTTGTTTCATTTTGGGGAAAAAAAAAAAGATTTTCCATCATGTTTGTGTACACCAAATGTGAGCCAGCATTCTGCATCATTATGAAGGCTGTAGGAGTAAAAAAGCTGGCATTTTACTTCATTATTATAATATTTTTAGCAGGCTTTTACTCACAAGTAGGTCATGCTATTAGCTACCGCTATTTAGTTCCAGCCTTCTGACAGACCAACTCTATAAGGGAGGTCAAGTTCCCAGCTCTCTGAGGGTGGGAAACAACCTAGTTGATCCAGACTGCCTGTTAGAGCTTGTCTAAACGAACAACGGTCAGTATCACTAATGAGCAGCAGTCTGGAAGTTGTGTCAAGAACTGAAAGGACAAGCTGAAAGTGGGTGCCCAGGGACAAATGTTTACAGAGCCATGGCATTATCTCATGCCTTTAGTGGAAGACATAGTGCCTGTTTGTTATTTATACCACTAAAACAATATCTGTTTGGTTCCTGGGCACTACTAAATGTTGATGGCAAAAAATCAGTTCTTGATTACTATCAAAGCAGAAATTATAAGCACTCCTACCACATACTAATAACTTCTGGTAATGTTCTGGTTACAGAGGCAGACTAAAAACCTCAGCTCTTGACTTGCTTTTGAAGTCATAATTCATAGGCCGGCAGACTACAGTCTGCCCCAGCACTATTTTTAGCAGTCCATCACACTTAAAATCAGTCTGACTGGCCGCTTTTTGCTGAGGCAGTCATCTTGGCTCAATGACAGATTTCACAGAAGCTCATAATTTTGTCCCTCTCCCTCCCACCTCCTTTGCTTCCCGTGAGCATGATAGCAGATGTAAAGGTAGTAAGAGGACTTCGTTATTGCTGTGATCATTCTCTCCAGCCTAAGAGAAATGCCTCAGTGCCTGCTGCTGCGACAGGTTTTCATTCTTTTTAATCCTTCCATGGTAGTTATTTTCCTTGGCTCTCAAAAGGTGGCAGTGTTGCACTTCCGGTTTCTGCACTGCCATTTCAACATGAAGCCCCAAACTGACGAGCCAGGAAGCAGAGCTCAACTCATTCCAGAGTTTGTGCCTTGTAAGAGCAGTGTGTTAAATGGGCAGTTGGCCGACAAAAATCTGTGTGCACATTAGCCTGATCATCGACCCTTAACTCAAATCAAAATGTCTGAAAACTTCTGCAGCCCTAACTGATTGAGTGAGTTTATTGGTCCCTGGAGTGTGTGAGTGCGCGTGTGTCGTGGTTGGAAACCTTGGTTATGGGGCACAGATGCTGGAAGTTTGGTTCCTTTAGTTGGATGCAAGCTATTTATTAAGAGTTCCCAGACAGAACAGCTTTGTGGTGCACATAGACTAGGATGAAAGTGTGTCCCCTTGACAAGTGGATTGTGTCCTTCAGTATTCATTCATTTATCTTTAGTAACTGATTTGTCCTGTCCTGTGTCGGGAACATGGGGTGCAAGGGGTGACTATGCCCTGGATGAGATGGCAGTCCATCACAAGGTACTATACACATTTGCCCATCTGCGGGCAATTTAACATGGCCAGTCCACGTACTGGAATGTTTTTGGGAAGTGGGAGGGAACTGGAGAACCCGGAGGAAATGCATGCATACATGGGAGGAACATGTGAAACTCCACACAGACAATAACTCGAGCTCAGGATCGAGCCAAACCCTGGAGCTGTGCGGCAGAAACACTATCCACTACAACACAGTGCCGTCTTCAGGCGTCTTCATGTTTTTAGCTGCTTTTAATTGCCTGGCTCAAATATAATGATCTAAACCTGGTATGTTTTCGATATTGCCATGAGAGAATTTTGGGAACACTTGGAGAAGCGGTTTAGCTTCGGGCTGACCTCTAAACCTCAGATCTCATCACACACACACCTCAGGAAATCATATGATATTCATGACGGCTGTCACCAGCTTGAACTTAAGTGGGAAATAGGATGTTGGAGGTTTGGCACTGGTTCTGGGCCAATCTTTTCCCCTAACAGCTTGGTTTATTAAAGGCTTTTGGTACCTTCCTGGAGTTTTTCCTCTGCAAAGTTTTGGCAGGTTGCTTTATACCCTTCTCCCCCTCATTCGAGCTGTAATTAATTGAGTATCTCTGGACAACCACACCAAAAGCTTCAGCTGGAGTGACAAGTGCTTTACTAACTGGAATTAAACTACACTTCTTCATTGGGAGATAATGAAACTTTGTGAGAGATGTTCATGTTCCTTTTTTGAGCCTCTGCCTTGTAGCAGTAATCAAGTTTGTATTGAGACCTTAAGGAAATTCTAGGATCTAAAAATTCTAACATTTATCATTTAAATAATACCTAGCAGGAATGACCTTGCCTCCACAAGCTGCCTGTTGAATTTGCACAATGAGAAATTGGTGGGCCAGTTTCCAACAACAAAACCTTGCAGTTTCTCCGATACTCGGGCCAGCTCTCAACAGTGAGGGTAGTGGAAACGTAATTATCCATATGTCATCATCCTGAGCATGGGACACCTTTAGCAAACAGCGCATTAGAGAAGCAGGACAAATGTCCTCAATTAAGTCTTGTAATAAACCCACTTGGGTACACTGTAGAACACTGAAAATATATTCAGTCTAGATATGACTGCATTTTATAAAAATTAAGAAATTGTGTGGGGTCTGTTGGGTGCTAATTTGTCTAACTACTTCTCGTTTGTGTGTATTTTGTAAATGGCTGGAAAATAAAAGATTCAGTTTTACTTAATCTATCATTATGGAGATGTAAGCCACTTTTTGGCTTTCATGTTCGAGTACAAACAACTGAAACTGACCTCAAACCTCCTTCATTTGTGAATTATGGGATGGAAAACCCTTGTCTAAAGGTAGCAAATATATTTTTCCAATATCGCCTAGGAGGTGAGTGAACCTGAAACAAGCTAAAGTAAATGAATCTCACTTTAGCAGCACCATAACTTGCCTTTACCTGTCTGATGGAGGACTTGAAGCATGATATCCCAAACTCGAAGAAACCACCCAACATTGTGAAGCTCTTTATCTTTAAATTGACAGCTCACCATTCTTGAGCAAGTGTGGATCAGTTTAAAAAAGTTTCCGTTAGATATTGCAGTTGCATACTGAAGTCAACGGCCTTCTGTTTCTTGATGCAGGAGTACATAGGAAATTTATTGAAGCAAATAAATGTTGGTTTCCAGTCACTTTTTTGAGGATACAAGAAAGGAGGAAATGCCTGTGAACCAGACTGTAACTGCCATTTTGATTTTGCCATCTGAGCTCATCTCTTTTGTGTGACACACTGAATTATTAAGTCAGCTTCTACTGAAGCCGCTGGTTTTATCTACCTCTTCTCCCTCACATGCAGTGGTGCATTGACTATAGAGGGGGGGAATGGAGCTGAAGCAGCTGATGTTCCGAGAGCTGGGTGGCAACCGACATCATCCAACAGCTTTAATTACAACACCAGACAAAAAAAAATTGAGGTTCTTTTGGGTAGACCACAAACACCTCGCAGTGGAGTATGTGTGCTTGTTATTCTGATGTTGTGCCACTATAGATCCTGTTGAACTTTCTGTCCGTTGCACTCAAAATCCTACTGGTCATTAGAGATTCACCAGAGGTGCCATGTACAGATTGAGTGTGAAATATGAAATCATCAACCATTTGCAGATATGCACTGGGACACCATTTGCTTGTAGAATAATCCCCCTCCCCTTCTGTTCTTCTCTCCCCTGTCTGCCTATTTCTCTCATCGCCTGATAGGAGAAGGATGAAATTTGGGCAAGGGCTGAAGGGCTGGCATTGTAACACTTGTCCAATGCACACACATTTCTCCAGTCTTCATCTTTTAACAAATCTTTGTGTGGCTGGAATTGAACTGTCTCTCAGGCACTGACTCTTCTCAGCTCCAGGTGACTGAGGAGTGGACTAATTTTTCCCCCACTTATGGCTGCATAGAGAGATCTGCACCCTGCCTTGTTCAGTGTTTCACTAGGCATCGCAGATTAGTGGCAGTTAATCTTAGTTAAGAGAAACGTGTGTATGCTTGGCACCCGTCTTTGCTAGTGGGGTTTTTAAATGCAGTGCTGGGTTGATGGGGCGATTGCAGATCGAAATAAACAGCAGAGTCAAATCAGACGTCACAAAAACAGTCGCAACAGGAAAGCACGTCCTCCTGCAGTCCCTGGAATATTTCCTTTCAGAGGCAGCTGCTCTTTTTCACCCTTTCTCCATTACCCATGCCTTCTCACCGCCTGATGCATTCCTGCTGATGTCTACATTACTGAATCCTCAATCAGGATGAGTCACGTTGTTCTGGCAAAAGGCAGGGTCATGCAATTAACAATGAAAAGCTCCCTTCCTCCTTCTTGTTGAATGACGGTAAATATTTCGAATTAACAGAGGTAATCCGGAGGTCTGCTAGGAAGATTGTGGCTATGTGCATGCATTAATGCTAATTGTACTCCAAATTGTGATAATGATTAATGTTTGATTAATTGCACTTCCCTAATACAGAGTTATTGCTGATGATGGTCTCTCTTGCTCGAGAAGAGGAAACTGGCATGGGTTTCCATTTATCTTGAGATGGGTAGTTAATATTGACATCAGGCTCCTGAAGCAGCATCACAATCTTTACATATAATTCTCATTAGCTAACCTAGTGTGCATGCCCAGTCCCATGTTTTGGTTGCCCGGAAACCTTACTGACTAGGCCAAAAAGTACAGACAAATTAGAAGCTCAGATTTAATTATCAGTCCTGTTTTGACTCCACTTGCCATTCTTTGTCGGAATCAGAACTTGCACATCTGCTGGTGGTTTTTAAGCATATGAAACACTTTGTAGCTGTGTAGCCATGGAAATTGATTGATGAATGATTTATAACCCATTTCCTTTAAATGCAAATGAAGCCCAAATCCTAGACTTGCCTCTTGTATTTTCTTTTCCTTTCGCTGTTTTATCACGGCTACAAATAAGTAAGTTTCATGGAATATGCACAAGCCTGTTAAAGAGTTTTAAATATTTGCAATTTTGGCTATTGCAGAGAAAAATTTCAGCATTGTGGAGGACAAAGCTAAAATTATAAACACGTTCTGAAGTCTACAAGGTGAGGAACGAATGATTAATTGCCTACCGGGTTCTCTTCCCTGTCCTGACGAAAGAGCAGCAAATTTAAAGCTTTGACCATCCATTCCAACAGGCCACAACAGCCTGGAGGTTCTTCTAGGGCATCCCATGCTGTGTACACTGAACACCATCATCGCTTGCAGTCTCGCTCTGATCCAACCTGTCATTTAACTCTGATCCCCTGTCATTCACTCAACACTGTTATTTTATTCCATGGTGTGATGACATTGCAGGCTTGGCCATCTCCTGTATTAAATTAGAGAATTGATGTTTTTGCGAGCACAGAGGGGTCTATGCATAATTTATAGTTCCTTTTATTTCGCTTCTCATTCCCAAGGTCGCATGTTGGTGGCCTTTCTGCTTAGATTGTTCTCTCGATAATAAGGCCTGAATTGATGTTCAGATCCACCTAAATGAATACGGTTTTGCTCAGACAAAATCACATGCCCTTGCTCTGATGGTACCGTTTGGTATTTACAGCTTTAGCAGGAACAGTCCGAGCAACGAAATGCATGTGATTTAGTGCTACAGCTCATGCATTTCTTGTGCTGCTTTTTTTTTTAAAATTTTTTTTATTTTTTATTTTTTATTTTTTATTTATAAATCTGTCAAGGACAAGTGACGCAGTCGGCTGTTGATGTAGTGGGCTTCTTCATTCTGTATATCCACCAGAAAAAAAGCTTCCTATAGGTTTTTGCTGCTTAAAAGCAGTTTTCATTTGTTTTTTAATGTAACCTGCTCCAAATATTTATTTTTGCAGTTAGATACTTTTTGGTGAGGTAATGCAACTTGAAGCTCTAACTGAAGTTCAGGTCTAGGGATCTGCCTGATTGACAGATGTAATCTGTAAGTAATTAAACACTGGGGACTTGCTCAAAGGTTATTGACCATTCTGGCCAAAGTTTTTCTTGCAGCTTCTTGGTTTTTTGAGTACTGGAAATAGAAAAGTTTCCCTATATGATAAGGTTCGATATCTGGTCCATTCTACAGTTGAATGTAATATAAACTGTAGTTTTAATTTCCATTCAAACAGAATATGGGAACATTGTCCATTCCTGATGTAACACCTTGCGATGGCAAAGAGTGGTGACTATTTTTGTGTGCGATGAACCTAACAGCCCCGTAAAATAGGGGGTCGACCTGGACTTACACAGTTGCGGTGGATTTAAAAAAAGGTTCTCAATTACTGTCCCACTTGACACCATGCTTATTACTCAGCTCACATGAATCATCACAGTTTCTGTGCTACTCTTAATAAAGTAAAGAATTCTGAACGCGTTCAGCAACTAAACAAAAGGCAGCACTTGTCCAGGTTGAATGATTTTTTTTGCCTCCTACTCGGAGCCCAATGTATCATGAAATGAATGTATTTCCCAAGGTAGTCCTACGCACTCTAAGTAATTTGGGATGGGTCAAGTTGCCCCTAGACTACTTGGCGTACCCAAAAGCTGTCGAATTACAGCGCCTCATTGGAAATTCTTTGAAGGTGATGGCAGTAACGGATTACAATAGAGGTGCAATCTCAGCTTTGTGTTCTCGCTCAGCTAAAATGATCAAATGAGACTCCTGCTTTGAATGAAGATCAAGAGAATAAATTACCCTACTGCGGGGAAGTTCACAATGTGTTTATTCAGTTCAGTGTGACTTTGCAATTGAGATATGTGGGAGCAAACTTCTTTAGACCAACATCAAATAGCAATAGCAATGACTATATTTGACTCTCCAGTTAGTGTTTAGCCTCTGATTTTTTATTTGTGCTTTTTTATTTTGTTTTATTTTAGATCTGTGGCCACTTGCACTGAGAGTTTGGTATGTGAAAGCTGTTTTTTGAGTGTCGTCCTGTCTTTGTAGGCAATCTGTGAGCAGATTGCTTTCATACTTGGTGTGATTCATATCCAAAATTGACCATAATTTGATACAGGAGGTAACATAACAAGTTTAACCAATCATGTTACTTGTACCCCAGTCCAGAAAGCAGATTGTTTGTTGATCTCTGATCTGCTTGAACTGCAGACCACCATTTTTGGTTGATCTTTCTTGCAGTTGAAGTACACCATTTTCAAGTCTGTTTCCTGGGCTGGAGCACAAGCAACATGATTGGCAGGAGGTTTTCATTTTCATTTTACGGTTTCACCATACCAGGGAAAGTGATGGTGGTCTTCAAAACCATCTATAGCAATTTTTTCATGAAGAACGTGCCAATACTAGATGCACTACATGGCCAGAAGTATGTGGATGCCTGACCATCACATCAGCGTATGCTTGTTGAACATCCAATTCCAGATTTAGTCCCCCTTTGCTGTCCTAATAGCCTCCACTCTTCTGGGAAGGCGTTCCACTAGGATTTTGGAGCGTGGCTGTGGGGTTTTGTGATCATTCAGCCACAAGAGCATTAGTGAAGTCAGGCACTGTCGTTGCGTGAGGAGGTCTGGGGTGCAGTCGGCGTTCCAGTGGGGTTGAGGTCAGGGTTCTGTGCAGGACACCGGAGTTCTTCCACACCAATTTTGACATGTCTTCATAAACCTTGCTTTTTGCACAGGGGCATTGTCATGCTGGAACATGGTATGGACCTCTTAGTTCTAGTGAAGGGAAATCTTAATGCTACAGCATACAAAGACATTCTATACAATTGTGTGTTTCCAACTTTGTGGCAACAGTTTGGGGAAGAAGCACATATGGGTGTGATGGTCAGACATCCACATTCCTTTGGCCATATAGTGTATTAGGCACGAAGAAGGCATTCAGACTGTCAATCTAAAGTATAGAAACACTAAAGTAAATATACAAACAAAGTGATGTCTTTTATTAACTGTTTTGCAAAACTGAAGACAGCACATGAAAAGAGACTGATAATGATGCTCTCCCCTATACAAATCCAGAATAAGTCCAGAGAATGTGTAAAGCCCTAAATACATTACCCTGAAATAGTAACCTTGCAGATGATTAATAGAAGCTGGTGTAAGTTATGCAAATGTGATTTCACTACTTGCTTCCCCGTAGTTTTTATTTTTTTTGGCCTTTTCTGGAGGATTGTTCTCCTAAAAGCTCATTAAACACAATCCCTTTAGGTGGTCATGATCTCAGGGTGCGATTGCTCATTACCTCCAATCTGCCTGCCGTAGATTATGAATGAGGTTTAGCAATAAGTCTATATGCTCTAAATCCTGGTGACCCTTCCCTTTCGCCTTATTTGCTATAGAACTAAAGATTGTGGACTGTCACATTCAGTGTGAGAACTTTCAGTTTTCTGATTTAACACAGGCATAAAGAATATGGGAGTGTTTTTGTTGCAACATTTTGGCAATATAGCTTACTTATGAAAGCAGATGGTAGTCTTTTTTTTTCCCCTGTGCCTGTCAAGGCTGGGCAATTGGCATCACTTGTTCAGCTTCTACTGCATGACTTAAGTCTTTACTTCCACACATTCCACTCATCAAAAAGCAGCCAAGACTTTCATGACAAATTGCCTCTCTCTTCCTCATTCCTATTCCTGGACTGCCAAGTCCTGGGTGATGGTGAGTTTAGCTGTTGGGCTGTGAAGCTGTGTGAGCATGCAGGAAATCACTAAAGCAAAACCATAGTGATAAAGTTCATTCTGTGCACCATATTAATGGTTTGCAACATCTGGCAAGATTGGAAAAAGAAACGTTTCTCCCATCACATTATTTGCATGAATATGCTAAACAGTGGAAAAAGAAGATATCCAGCTGTCTGCACACAAGATATGAGAAACTGAACGTTCTGACATGAAGTAACCATATCAGTATGCGAACCTACTGTGAAGAGCTTGATGTATTAATCCTGACGTCTTCAGCACTGATCTGGTCTGGATGTATATGACGACAATATGAGTCTCTCTGTGACTGTGGCAGCTGTGCATTTTTATATAATGTTTCAATCTTTATGCTTTCATCCCCTTACTCAATATATAATGCTGCTCGGTTTCATCTGACAGGATCTCATCGAGCCTAGACCGATTTAAGCATCTCGGTCAACCCTTATAAACAGACGAAGCAGACGAGCCCGCATCTGTTTTCTGCAATATTGAAGAATTGTTTGTTTGTTTGGGAAGATATGACTGTTTTGAATTCATAATTGTCTCTGAATGGTTTGGTTTTGACCTGGAAGTGGTCTCATAGTCATCAGCATATTAAGATTAATCTCTCTACAATTGTTTTTTCATTCTTCCCACCTCCGCATTAGGCCTTTTTTTTTGGGGATACTTTCATGTTCAAAGGCTTATTGTATAGTTTTGCTCAGGTTTCATCCTATTGCCTCAATGATTCACATTTCTGCTTGTCATTTGTGTGAACAAACCTCTGCAGATGTCTCTGCAATGAGCTGCATTCACTTGCTTTCAAATTCAGTGAGGCCATGATTCACGTGTGTTGTGAACCACGAAAAAAATGATGTTTGAACAATCCAGTAACAATTGAAATAAACAAACTAGCAGTCCATGCCTTTATTGCAAACATTATTTGCGTTTTAGGTCAGCTGACAGATCGTGTCAGACGTGCGAGGTGGCAAAAAAAGTCCAAGCAGCCCGTTGTACATATCGGGTTGTACGGTTGTATGTCGAGCGTAGTTAGTTTAAAACTAAAAGCGGTAGAATTTTGATCGCGCCATAGACACTTAAGGTACATTGCAACCAGTAGTACATAAAATGATCAAAACCATATTGCACAGTGACCTTTTTCACCATCACCAGCCAATCAGAAACATTGTGATATAAACAGGAAATACTACATCCATGATCGAGACAGAAAGAACCAGTTAGCATCTATTTCAGTGTAACATTTACTTCAAGCAAGGTCTGTCTCTCCAAATACACTGTGCCTTACAATCATCTCAGGTTATCTGTCCATTTTATTTCGTGTTTGTTCTTTGAGCTTTTTCTGCTTAGGCTGACGTGGAACAATGACATTTTAGTAATCAGTAGTGTCAATATGACACATGAGATGTTCACGGTAGGTGTAAGTTTTAAGCTATAACTTAAAGCTAGGTAAGAACTATGCTGCTTGGAGCAACAGTTATTTTTTTAGTGGTCCGTAAACTTGAACATGGTGGCCATTGGTGTTTGAACTAGGCTACAACAGAGGTCATGTTCTGCTGGTGGAAGCCACTGCACCCATTTTTTTTGTTGTTATCAAAGAAGCAAGTTTTTTTTTTTTTCCACGTAAAAATGTTACATTTTCCACTCACAACTTTAGTTCTTACCTGCAGTTAATTCATATTTACTGTTTGATGCTCAAAAATGGAAGAAACTGTGGTTTCGTCTTATTTTGTCATATACAACCTCTCGTTAAACGTGTATTGAGACATTATGAAGAAAAATAAAGCTTGAAAGGAAGTAGCAGAGATCGTTGGTACCTCCAGTGAGTATATGTACCTAGTACAGTTATCTTGCTGTGCATGTGACATAAGTCAAGTAACCAATTTTCACTGGTTAGTGCGTCATTTAATTTGTGTTTTTAGCTTTAGAAGCTGAATAGCGTTTCTCAGCATAACTTCAAAAAAAAAAAAAAAAACACTGGACAGGCCACACCCACAAGCAAAAAAACGGTAGCGGTCGCTGCACGCCCAAAAGTGATACGAGCGACTTGTCCCTTGCTAGTGTGAACGTAGTGTTAAGCACAGTCAGATTCACTCTAATCTTGATGTAAGCTTTGCCCTTTCCTGTGGAACTGATACCATTCTTTCCTGCTCTCATCTGTTTTCCAATATCGGAGCATTTTCTGGCCTCTTCCATCTTGA
The DNA here is from genome assembly GCA_037576675.1 of Pangasius sanitwongsei. Taxonomy (NCBI): domain Eukaryota; kingdom Metazoa; phylum Chordata; class Actinopteri; order Siluriformes; family Pangasiidae; genus Pangasius; species Pangasius sanitwongsei. The sequence continues at coordinate 2,767,128 of CM075024.1, read as the reverse complement.
GCTAATAGAAACAGGATGCACCAGGCTCCATCCATTTGCTTGTGTACTTCAGTGAAAGGAGCGTGATAAACATTCACTGCATCCTGCAGGTCCTCATCGCTCTCGCCTCAGGCTCCTTTTCTTATTCCCCTTCGTTATGGCTGCCCATAAACTCTAGACACAGCCAATTAAGCAGGACTCTGATTACGGCCTGAAAGATGCCTCTGTAACAGCAAGATTCTCCATCCACACCATTCAGCTGGTGCCGTTCCAAATCTGAGGCTCTTTTAGGAGGTACGTTATTGGAACATGTGGATGGGTGGTTATTTATCTGGGGATGCACTTGTTTATTGTCTTATTTCTTGCCTCTTTTTGGGCTGCTCCTTTGCTCGGGTGTGTCCTTGTCACCTCGTCCTTGTCATCTTTTCTTTGTGTGCCTTCACTACCTTCCTCATTGTCTCTCACCTCACATCTTCTCACTGTCCATCCGCCTTTAATCACATCGCTTTGTGCATTATAATGACCTTATAGCAGTGTTGCTATTGATTCTGATAAACGATAGATTTATAGGTATTGATCCACATTACCATGATTTGAGCAGTGGCGTTTGAGCTTTAAATTGTGAGATCTATCATTTACAGATTCAAAGCCTCCCCCACACTAGATTACTGTTGCAACGGTTGGCTACCACATGACATGATACATAGATACATGTATTCTATATGGCGCTTGTCTCGTCCACCAGCATATGCTAGGCTTTTTGTAGTAAAATTCTGTTTGCTAGGATTTTCTTCTTATGAATTGATTTTCTCTATTCCTTTTCTTTTTTTCCCATATCTTCCTCTTTTATCTTGTCTTACTCTCTCAGTTCAATACCAGATGGAGATGATGAGGAGTCTCCGTCACGTCAACATCGACCACCTCCACGTCGGCTGGTACCAGTCCACGTACTATGGCTCCTTCGTGAGCCGAGCTCTGCTGGACTCCCAGTTCAGCTACCAGCACGCCATCGAGGAGTCCGTGGTGCTTATTTACGGTAAGACTCTGTGATCTCTGTGATCATCGTGTTCCCCTGCTGAGGTAACATTTTCCTTCCAGGGAGTGTGATTTATAGTTTCGGGTGCAAACAGAAGCACCTGCACATTCAGTTCCCATATTAACAACTTATGAGCTGGTGCCTTAAGCAGATTATAAAAAGCCTTGGCATTGCACATTTGCGCAGGTTTCTATGGTGGCTGAAATTTTGGTGAACACACTCTAGAGCAGGTGTTCTCAGCCCTTCGCTGCCCGCTGGACTCATTTTAAGGGCCGTAAATTCCTCTTATAGCTCTACCTCTTTGAAAGTTCATGGTGCATTAATGTAAAATAGAGAACAATGCACAGAATGTTGGCTAACGTATTTAATTCATGCTTAGGACTGATCTAAAATTTAAGCGCTATTGTTCTACATTAAAAACATCTACACTAGGCATCTGCTTCCTGATTTTTCCCAGTTTTCACTGGGCGTAGTTGAGCAGGGTATGTCGTCATCGACTCACGTCTGAACAGATTCTCTCAATATCCAGAATCAGTTCGAAAAATTCAAACAGTTCATAAACTGGTCTGAAACTTGATCAGGAGGTGACTTGGGTTTTCCCAAAAATTTGCACATTACAGTAAAATTCTTGTTAAAAAACATACTGTAAATTGTCCAACCTTAATAGTTCTTGCTCTGTGATTACTATTCGTCTCATCAGTACTAATGTATCAAACCAACAGGTGGCTATATTAATGACATAATTAGACCAAAAATGCTGACACTTGCTTATTAGCTTTTGTTACATGTGTGGCAGCCTGGAAAACTCTTCACATGGTGCAATGTTAAAAATTTCTGCCCTATAAAGTTTGAAAACTACAGGAAATAGTGAAAAAGGAGAAAATAGTGAAATTGCATTTAAAGATTTAATTCCGACTGCAGTGCAGATATTTCAGACTTGTGATTGATTAATCAAAACCTGTGATTGATTATGACATTCACTGTGTGAGGAACTGGGTGAGTTGGTCGACATTTTTTTGCAGTGTTTAAAACTGAGAGTTTAAACCGACTCCTCGATAGAAAAATAGCCTAGATTAAATAAAAACATTGGACTCTTAAAGTTACCAAAGTATGTTATTGGCAGGAAAAAAAAAAACCCTCAAATTTCAGCCAAAACCCCACAGGGACATCTGATGGGTTTTCCCCAGATGCCACACAATCGTTAGCCATTTTTGATCAAGCTGTTCCTTTTAACATTTTAGCAGTCATTTATTAATATTTAATCTTACTCCAAATTGCTCTAGGTTTCACACTTTCTTTAGAGTTCATTAGGCAGGAGTGGTGTGTTCAGGCCTTTAGGGACATTTGGTCCCGTTTTGTTAATCTTGCAGTCTTTTCCGTAGAGGAAGCTGATGTGTGAGTGATGCAGTTAATCACAACACATTTAAAATGCATCAAAAATGCAGCCTGTTATATTAAAGGACCAAATAAACAAGCCTTTCAGCATCCAGTGTGAAAGAAGCCAAGGACAGATTTTAGTCTATTTAGGCTATTGAGGTTGTTTCACACACACTGGGTTGATGTTTTTTTTTTTTTTTTTTTTTTTTTTTTTTTTTTTTTTTTTTATTGTAAGATTTTTTGTGACAAAAAAAAATAATTTATTTAAAAAAAAGATTTTTGTGAGTGTAAAAATTAAAGG
>CM075024.1:2741406-2752221 GCA_037576675.1 Pangasius sanitwongsei | reverse complement strand
TCTCTAACCACAAGCATGGGGTAGACAAATCCTTTTACAACCACAGGTTGAACCACACACACACACACACACACACAGCATAATAGAGCCACCAAATAACAGCTGAGCCTGAACTATATTTGCCCTCTGATATCCCATTTGCAAGAGGAAGTTGTCCAGATATGCCTGGTGAAGTGATTCGCGTTTGCTCCTTCAGGGCAGAGGAGAAGGTACACTAGTACCCCTATCTATGGAAATGTGATAAAAAAAAAAAAAAAATGGCACCTGTCGTGGTAGTGATGTTGAGATTGGGTTGTTGGTTATGATTGAATATCTTCCATCTTGATAAAACTGTTATACTACTCCTTGCTAAATTTCCATAGCAACAGCAGATTCTACAGCAGATGTGTGAAGGTGAAGAACATCCCTACTTCTCAAACTGTAAATCCTTAAAATCTGAAAAAAAAAAAATTGATTCGAGTAAAGGTGTGGGCGAATATGGGAATGGCTGTAGGTGGGTGCTTGTTATATAAAGGTTACGTAAAGCACAGAGACCTTCAATCTCTGTTCTTTTACAGTTCATCAACCAAGACATGCATTCTTCTAATTTATTTCCTAATTACATAAAACAATATCACAAGGTTTTCACACTCAACATACTTCTGAAGCTCGGGATCTGAGAATCAACATGCTGCATAAATCCTCCTTGGAGTTTTATCGTAAATGCCTGTCTTCACAGCATCTCAGTTTACAGCGGGTTGGAACAGGTGTTTGTGTCCTGCCAAGATGCGTAAGACGATTTATGGAAGGCTACAGCCCCGAAGAGTGCTTGATACTAAAAAATAAAGGCCTCTGGCATGGACTGGCCCAAGCTGCTTAGACAATTCTGTACAGTGGGCAGGGATTAGACAAACTGTTACTGCCTTATGTTAAAAAAGACAGTGAAGGATTACTGCAGTAGATCATAAAAATGCTATAGCATATGAAAAAGTCCTCCTCAAGGTATGGGATTAAAATTGAGCAATTAAGTTGAATTCTCGATTCTGAATGGTCAGAAAGTATTGATCAAGTCACAGGGGCAAGGTGGACACCCTGTGTAATCAAAGTCTAATAATAAACAGATTAACTGATTAAAGTCATGCTATTTAACAAGGAAAAAACATAATCAGTGAATCTTTTTGTAACGAGACACGTATTTAACATTTCTGGAAGGAGTCTCCAGTGTCAGCACTTTGAAACAGTCGGAGGTTAAACTGTAAGGTTTCAGTGACTGAAAAATCTTCAGATTGGAGGATGCTGCATTTTATGGTGTCTGTCATAAGCTACTTTTTAAATTTTTTGCTTTATTAACTTCAAAACAAAGTGAAAGAATGAATATTTATAGCTGTTATAAGTGCTGATAGGAACTTGTTTCGTGGTCTTTCCACAATATTAAATGCAACTATAAATGGATTAAAAAGTCGAATGTATCTCTAAATAAATTAAAAATAGCAAATGCTGGCAGGACGTGCTGTTAAAACAATCTACTGTTGGTAACTCCACTTTACATTGCTCTGCATCACAACCTGGTTGTTGTTACTTTGCTATAACATCACAACCTGAAGTGTTTATTCCTTACATCAGTCGGCCACATCATGGTTTGTCGTGGTTTTCCACCTGAAAAATGACACCTGTCATTGATATAACTGACAACTTTTCTCCGTCGATGGCTCAACCTGAACACAAATCAATCAGTTAAAGCTTGGAGAAGGTGACCACCGTGACATTAGTACCAGCTTGTAGTTATCACTCGCCTTCATGCTGGTATGTTACCCCAAGGCTGCATGTTTAATTCCCTCTCTGCTGTACATTTATCCTGTTAGGACATGCCTGTCACGATACAATACAATTCAATACGATACAATTCATTAACAAGCCAATCACAAAGTTAAATGGATGTGTTGGAGCAGGATAAAAACACTGATGTGCAGTGAAGGGAAACTCCAGGGCCGGGTTTGAGAAACACCTGTTTAGACAAAACGCTTCCCATTTTAATCTCGGGGTTCTAAAAAAGAACTTTTTCAAGGTCGATGGGGCCAATAAATTCTCTTCATGTGTCAACGGTTTCACATTGCTTACCGCAGGGCCAGGGGAATAAATTCTCCCCCAATTTTCAGAGCAGAAATTGCTTGTTCCTGCCATGGCCTTCACCCAGACCTCTCCAGCTCCATGCTTGCTATTTTTTGATGGAAAATAGCAAAGTCATGGTCCAAAAGGTAGAAGGAGCTGGCCATACACTGAGACTCTCTCTTTTTTTTTTTTTTATAAGTTGCTAACATTAGACGGTAATATAAATGTATAATTAATAATGAATGTATCATTAATTATGAACATCATGGTGAACTATTTGATCTCAGAGAAAGTGCATTAACATCATTAATGTCATGTATATCAGCAATAGATATCTTGATTAGGAAAGTTGGAAAGTAATATAATTTTATTTGTACGGCTCTTTTAATGGTATACTTTTTCTCGGAGCAGATTTACAGAAATCTGGGTGTAGATTTGGATCCCTAATGAACAAATGGCGCGAGGAAAAACTCCCTGAGAGGATGTGAAGAAACCCATCCAGGGGAACCAGATTCAAAAAGGAACCCATCCTCTTCTGCAGATAGTGTGATTAGGAGTTACTTCTCTTCCTTGGAACAGTTAGCATGATCTGTGACTAGCAGTCATTATTATTAGCATTTTTGAATGTTGTAATGTATTGCAGCTCTGTATTGAAGGCATTCAATGGTCATAAAGCAATTCATGTCATAAAGCTTGTATACCAGGTTAATTGATTCATTTTCCTGTAAGAGAGAAAGTCCTGAAAACTTTCCCAAGGTGAAAAATTTAGTTACAGCTTTATTTCTGACTGTTACAATGCGCTGACACTGGAGACTCCTTCCATAAATGTTAAGCATCTCATAACGTAACGATTGTATGATTTACTTTGCTGAAGAACGACACATTCTTTTTATGTGTTTATTATTAGTTGTAAATCATGTGGCACGTCCAGTCATGTGTGTACATGTCTCTGCAAATGAGATGTTGCTATAGAAACGATCGAAAATACTAGAATGAGTGCATTAATATAAACCTGTGATTTTCCTTGCAGCTGGATTTCATATCAGAGCTGCTATGCAAAATTAATCAACACCTTTTGGCTGATCAGAATAGAGAATTCAACAGCATTAAATCTTTCTGAAATCCCTCAAATTTAGCTTTAGAACCCCAGCTTGAAAAAATGTATCATACTCCCTAGAGAGGGCTCTAACGTTTCAGAGCAAAACCTCAAAGACCCGAAGGACAACAAGAGCAAACCCGTGTGAATCGATGACCAAGAATGACGTCTATATCACTGAGTCTGTGTTCACCACGAGTGACACGGAGGAATCTTTTGAACGGCACAGTCCCGCTTTTGAAGATGCTCCATCACACCTCAATAACGCGCACACACGTGACTTATGGTGATGGGAGACAGCCATTTCCACCTCAGGCCTGTGTGAATTGCAGGTCCTGTGCTCCGTAGCCCAGCTATGATTAGTGTTATTGCAGGAAACAGGATGGCTGATGAATGACAGCAAGGATTCTGTTCAGGCAAAAATGATCCAATTCCCTTTTGAGTGGTGGACTTTGCTCCAGAGGGGGAAAAAAATCAGCCATGTGAAGGACCTGCTTCTTTTAGGAACAGAGAGAACTTCTATTTGTATGAGATAGATGGAATTTCCATGTGAAAATGTCCTCTGATTGAGGTGAAAGAGTTCACTGCAGCTTTTTTTTTTTTTTTTTTTAAAACAGCAGGAACGGACGGTCAGCACAAACTTTTGAATGATGAAAATGATGAGGAAATGTAGCAGCCATTCAAATAAATTTAAAATAAAGTGCAGGCCAATAAATGGATCATTTATCTTGTGTCCAGTGGCAGTGAAATTACAGAAGCAGGAAGAACTCAGTCTGTTTTTTTTTATTTTTTTTTATTTAGAATTAAAATACTCACTACACAAGTGCATTTTGTAAACTAATTTTCAATTTGTACTATACGCATAATATTTTTTCAACTTTGTTTTTTGTATTATGGGAACTGATCTCATTATAAAGTAGAAGTAGTACAGCGAGGTTTGTACACAATCGCTCCATTTCTTTAATCGTAGTGTTTATCAGTAGTAGGAGGATGATACATTCCTGTTTTTTTTTTTTTTTTTTTTAATGACTCACTAGCATATGTCGACGGCATTGCAGTTAATTGCAAGAGCATGGAGTTTGCGAAACCCCTAACGCACAAGCAGTTAATCCATGGCATTGTGTCAGGTCAGAGTTTAATAGCTGTTAACGAGAGGAACGACGTGGCCGAAAACTTTAACTGAGATTTAGAGTACATGACAAGTCGCATCTTCTTCACAAAGTATACTATAGAAAATGAATTCTGTTGAATTCTCGATTCTGATTGGTCAGCAGGTGGTGAATAATTTTCTATAACACTAGCTCTGACAGTAGTTCTGGCTGTAAATCAAATCACAGGTTTATATTAATTTGCACTCGTTCTAATATGTTATCGTTTCTATAGTAACAACTTGTACTTTACAATGTAAAGTTCTGCCACTGGAAAGCCTTCAGGACAGAGGAGTTTATGCTTTACAGTTTCTTGGTAATATGACAAGCTGTATTTATTTATTTATTTTTTGTCTTTTTAACTTCAAGAGAAAAAAAAGAGGCCGGTTAGGGAACGACTGTTTATAGCTAATAACATAATTGATAACAGGAACTAACTTGTTTCGCAGATGTTCTATAAATGGATAGGAAATGGTTTCGACCTGTCAAATGTTTTTGCGAATTTTAAGTCTGCTGTGTGAGTTGCAGTCACATGACTCAGAAAAGCTACGACTCAATTTCTCCAAACTAACGGAGAGGAAAACGGATGCGTTTTTTTTTTTTTTTTTTTTTAATATATAACACCCAGCACCATTTTAATATCTCGTTGATGAAGATTGTGCTATTTTACCATTCAGTATCTCTTTATGAAATTATCATTTCGTGAGGAACGCAGTCTGGGCGTGACTCAGTGCACTAATTAAATCTGGATTGAAAACACGGAGGTGTACTGCAGCACTGAAATATGGCTCGCGATATTAGCTCTCTCCTTGAGTGAGAGAATAAAAAAACAATAACGCCTCTAATACTGTTTGCGTTGGATTAATTTGGGAAGTGAGCATTAAAACTAGTTTATTACCCATAATCCTTCACTCTGAGCCAGTGTCAAAGTGTGCTCTTATCCACAGTCACTGCTTTCATATGTCTCGAAAGCAGCCTTTATAAACACCCAAGTGCAATAAATGGAGGAATTAAAACTTTCCTGTATTTTTAATTATTAGGTGCTTAAATGATAAAGTGTTCAAGACAGTAAAACTTTTATCTGAGTGTCCTCATGGGGCGCCTTTAAAAAAGATGTACTTCACTCTTATTACTATCAGCAGCTAAATGACTGCAAAAGTTTTTATTAAAAGTTTTAAGAAGGTTAAAAGAATTACTTATACCAGGAGTTCCCAAACTTTTTGGTCAAACATCCTCACATGGACATTAAGAATATTCTGTGACCCCAAGCCTTGACCACCCTCATTTTTTAAATTCAGATTTATAATATAAGACTATTGCAACATTTGACAACTTTATTATATGTCAGTAACATAAGTGTGTAATTTACAGATTTACTGTATGTAACTCTAACATCATGCTTGTAAAACCACATTCAATAAATGTTTTGCCATTTTTTTCATCTTCATTTTCTTGACTTCTGTTGTTCCACTGAATCAGGGTAACTCGATGTTGAGAATTGGGTGTATTTTCAACTCCTACGCTAGTGCAGCATGACAGGATAGCAAAAAATAAGATTAAAATAGCACTTATGCTTCATTTTAATACAGAAGCACACAAATTCTGTGTTCATAGAGCGATGTTCATGTTATCAATTCGTAAAAAAAAAAGAGAATAAAACTAAAGAGGAGATTGTGAATGTCTCTCATGTCCACATTTGTAAATCAAGTGACCCCATGACCTCTACTTTGGGAACTCGTAACTTGTACCAACTAGACAGTTAGAGTTAAGTAGCACAGCTCATTATTACATGCAACAAAAATGGTCAAATATGTGGCGGTCTGGGAAAACCCATCGGATGTTGCCTTGGCTGAATGGGCTCATTGCACAAACATGTCTGCCTTCTTCTTAGTACTGCTGCTGTGCTTCCGGTTCTTTCACTACACTCACAATGGCGATATCTTACAGTCAGTATCTGCAGGAGCTTGTGAAGATGTTCATCAGATATCTAAGAAAACTTGCAAAGCCACTTCAAGCTAGCCGGAGAAAGGTTTCAGACTGTACGCTTCGTCATATGTACACTACGAAGGTAAGAAAAATAATTATTTTTATATATAAATCATATAAATGCTATATATATGTAAATATAGGAGTAAAGGTTCAAGAGAAACTTAAAGGACATGTTGCTGTTTCACTCTACTGATGAATTTAAACAGTGCTACTAGAAATGCAATGCACACAGTGCTGGAAAAGACAAAACTCTGTTTTTGGTCAAAATTGCAGTTTCCACTTCACTTTTTCATCAAGACATATATAGAAATATATAGAAATATATAGAAATACGAATTTACGAAAAGATTACATTACGTCCAGTGTGAATTTGGTGTAATTCAGAGCTGGCTAAAAAAATGTTCTCTTTAATGTTTTCCTTGCTGTTACTTTTGTAGCAAGAATTTTCAAAGCTAGGCTGTGTTTATTCATTTTTTTTCAATTTCCGTTTTAAATACGTGAGCAAGGTTTATTTGTAAAGCATATTTAAAACAACACAATGCTGTACATAAGTAATATAAAAATAATAAAATTGGAATTTAAACCGGATTTTCTTATGCGTATCATATCGTGTTTCACTATCAACATTTGTTATATAATTTATTATATAATAAATTATAAATTTACTGTAGAAATATAATTTGATAAATGGCATTCTAATAATATAAGACGATGTGGTTTGTTTTGTTCTGAGTGAATTCTTACTATATTGTAAGTATTTGAACAAAATGCTATAAAATATTATAACCACTGATTTAGAGCTATAGGACATCAATTTTTAGCAAGACTTAATAATAAACAGATCATTGAAACACTGCACAGAGCAAAGCGTACAGTAATAAGAGTTCCAGGGCTAATCGTTTTAGTCTCTGAGCTGTTTTGTGCTTTATCTCTCCAAAGATCATTCAGAGGTGTGCGAGAAGATTTATTTTTTTGAATGTGCAGAGATCAACTGCCTCAAAATGTGAGTATTTAAGATACAGTAAATATTCCACACTAAGTACATTCACAATGTTAAGGAGTTAATTTGGGGCCGAAGCCGGGCGCTTTGGCTGACAGCAATTAAACAAGGCTTTGAGAATTTTAAATGGAGGTGATGAGTTTCATATGCTTTCAGTGTTAATCCACTAAATGTATTTATTTCATCTCATCCAAGCCTTTCTGAGATTTCTGAGGAAGCTCCGTCAGCCTGCTTTCAAACTGTCTAACCGCAGCGTTGCTTTACAGCTGACCTCAGGTTCCTGGAAAGCAGTGAGATCCCAGAGGGAAATATTATGGGATGTTCTGAGGCTCTAATTAGCCATATCTGTCCCTGGATGTTCTCTGCATTATGGATGCTGGGTATCCCTTTAGCTTGTGCACATGGTGACATTGCTGCTGATCTGTGACAATTGGTTCTAAATCTGCTGCTTCATGGTCTCCACTGGATCAAATGAGTCATCTTTGTCTCCAGTCTGCACATCTGGATACATCTGTTTAACTCCTGTGTCATGTGAATAGGGACTTTTGATCAATCAGAACATTTATTCGGATAATTGAGGGTTCTGGCCGTCTACAGGAACCTTCTCTGAAAATAAACTTTTATGTAGGATTCTGCATGCAAGCTTTAAGGGATTCACCAGAGGTGCGAACAGAAAAACCCATACACTTCTAGATTAAACCCTTTTTTTCCCAAGAGTATAAATGAGTTCCTAAAATGTTCTTTAGATAGTTCAATGTTCTTAGTTTCCTAAAGGAGTTATATTTGGAAGCCTATGTGAAAGGAAACCCATCTGTTGTTCTACATAAAACCTTTAAGGGTTTCACAACGGGACAAACAGAGGAACCTATAAAGCTTCAAAATGTAAGCCTTTTTTCTAAAAGTGCTCCTCAATTCTTTTCTTTTTTTTTTTTAAACTCTTTTTTATTATTGAAAACCCCTTCTTATAGGGAAACTAGCTTTTGTATTTTGGATTCTAGAGAACCTTTAATAGTTCCCTTAAGAGTTCCAGGGAACCCATGGAAAAGGAGATCTTGAAAGGTACTTTCAGTTGTTAATAGGTCTTGGAACCCTCTCTGATAAGGAAACTGTTGTAAGGCTGTGCATAAAACCTTCAATGGTTCCCGTTGGAGGTTTTCGATGGTTTTCAGTTCCCGAAGAGGCTAGGTGCTATGGAAAAAATGTACACTTTTAGTAAAAACGGTACTTTAAGTGAAGCATTAAATGTTCTTAAGGATTTCTAAAGGAGTTTTATTGTAACCATCTCTGGAAGGTAAACTCTGTTATTGATTTTCCATAGAATTGTAAGAGTTTCCTTAAAAGGAAAAAACGAAGAACCCTTAAGAGTTTAACCTTGTTGTCTAAGAGTTTAAACCTCCTAAAGGGGTTCTATCTGCTGTTGCACGGTAAGAGCAAAGTAAAGAAGCATTTAAAGGCTCTAGAATTAACCTTTTCCCCTAAGAATGTAGGAAGGATTCTTAGCTTTCTAAAGGGGCAGGGGCTGTATTTGGAACTCATTTTGCAAATGAATCCCTTTTTTGTCTACAAAAACTTTTAAGGGTTTCCAGGACTAACAAACAAACACTTAAGGGTGCTAAATGGAACCTGATTTTCAGTAATATTGGACTACAATTATAAAAAAAAACAACAACAAAAAACAGGAGGAGCAGAATAACTGGTTTGTTTCAATGGAAAATCATTTTCTCAACTGATACAAATGCAGAAGAAATAATGTTGACTCTATTAGGCATCATCAGTCCTCCGATTCAAAGTGGGTGGAAATAAAACTGACAAAATGGCAGCAGTTTCAGTAAAGTGATCATCACGTCTGCCACTCAGTCACTCAGACGTGACTTTTGCCTTGCTGTCATAAAAAAAACAAAAAAACAAATGCCACCTGGAGTTCAGTTGAGGGGAAGGAAGTGAAAGTGGGCAAAACTCAAAACACATTACGGCTAAAAAGCAAAAGGAGAAGCGATAAATCTTGAATAGCTGAGATATGACTGCAGTCATTTCGACTCCCACAGGGCAAATCCAATATGGAGCCACTAAATAGCTGTCCTGTAAACTTGAGGAAAAGTGTGTGAGTTCATGCGTTTGGCCGTCTTCAGATTTTATAAACTGATAATAATGGTGAGATTGGGTTAAAAAAAAGTGAAATTTACTTCATGTTACATCATTGTACATAAAATCAGATGCTTAAATAAGAAAGATTAGAGTGCTTTTAATACCTCATGGCTTCATTAAGTTGTGCACACGATAGAAAAAAAAAGAGGAAAATGACAGGATGCGCTGGATCAAGTGCTATTTGATAAGCTGCTGAATAATGAGGGTGGAAGCCATATTGTTAATTAATCCCAATTTGCAGTGATTAATGTGATAATTACGACTAGGACTATTCATTTTATTTAAATTCTTGCCATATTCTTGTTCATTTATTCATTGTATTAGTTTGTTCATTCATCAATGAAGTTTATTCATTCTTAAATTGTCTCTTGCTTTTATGTTGCATCATACTGTATATCCTTCTTCACCCTTCCTCAGTCTTCATTTTCTATTCCTGATTTTTTTAAAGGGCTTAAAGGTAAGTGCTTGTGTTTAAGCATGGTGGTCTAGATGCTATTGAAAAGCCATCCTGGGCAATTCTACTCAAGAAAATCTAACAAGCACAAAGGCATGGACTACACACAGGCGATTTTAATAATCCGAATAGGAAGTCCATATAATTGACTGAATAAGTAGCTGCGTAACCTGTATCTGAATACACATAACTTTCCCTGCGTAATTACTGATATAACTTTTAAACTCTGAATATGGCCCTTTGTGTGCATGGTGGTAGTTTTGAGGGCAAATTGACTGTAAGGTTTCTTTGCTCAGAGATCCAAGGTCTACAGAGACCAGTGTTTCATTTCTGGCCAATGGCACATGGAGCGTTTCTTTGTTTCACTTTCTGGTACGGCTCCTTTAATGATTGCACGCTGATGCACAAACAGTAGAAGATATGGCTTATTGATTTTGACTTGGGGGAGAGAGATTTGTGTGTGTGTGTGTGTGTGTGTGTGCTTTCCTTAAGTTTTTCTTTGCAGTTCCCTCAATAAAAGAATTATAGGACTGAGCTAGTATATGACCTAAGCCAACCACTATAATATATAAGGAATAAAACACTCGAGGGCATGCTATTACAGGAAAATAATCAGTGACGGGCTGATGTGTTGCAAAGCAGAGATACAGAGTTGATTATTTTCCTATAACAGCATGTTCTGAAGTGTTTTATTCCTCTTAAACCACAGTTAGCTATTACAATTTTTAAATTAATTAAAGAATGATGTATCAAAATTTTATCCATTTACAGTTACTTTTAATGTGGGGAACATCCATGAAACAAGTTAGTCCTTGTTATCATTTACATTTATGGCATTTGGCAGACGCCCTTATCCAGAGCGACTTACAATAGTGCTTTGAAGTCTATCAAAAAT